>CM038144.1:4566057-4936988 GCA_021437245.1 Aegilops speltoides
ACGCACGGTAAAGTGCTTTCGTTGTTTATTTATAAAACCAGGTGAAAACCTATTTCAAGCATAAATGGTTAGAGAAATGCTCTTAGGATTCAGGAATAGCATAGACGCATTTGTAGAGCAGAACGGTTGGTACGCTACTCGGGTGCGCAAAGCTTGCCTCCCCCAATAATCGCTGTCGGTCGCCAACGCTTTCCTTGTTTGATTAAGCAGCAGCACGATCCGATCTCTTCCTCCTCCTTATCCGGCGGTCCTCCCGTTTCTTCAGACACCCTCCACCTCAGGCCACGGGGCCGCGTCCCCTCGCCGATCTATAAATACCGGCCAAGGGGAGCCAAGCAAGATCACCGCAGCACCACCGTCGCATCCCACTAGCTAGCATCTACGACCATTTGCCATTTTCCTTCGAGAGAAGTAGCAGCGCCATGGCCGGCATCATGCACAAGATCGAGGAGAAGCTCCACATGGGCGGCGGCAGCGACGAGCACAAGAAGGACGAGGAGCACAAGAAGAAGGACGAGGAGCACAAGAAGAAGGACGGCGAGCACAAGAAGGACGGGGAGCACAAGGAGGGCATGATGGAGAAGATCAAGGACAAGATCAGCGGCGACGGCCACGGCGACGGCAAGAAGGACGGCGACCACAAGGAGAAGAAGGACAAGAAGAAGAAGAAGGACAAGAAGCACGGCGAGGGCCACAAGGACGACGACGGCCACGGCAGCAGCAGCAGCGACAGCGACAGCGACTGAGCCACCTCCGGCCGCGTGCAGGTACGTACAAATAGTGGTCGCCGTCTCCATTCATGTGTCAACTCCTCACCTTTTCCTTCTCCTCTGTGTTTTGCGCTCTCCGGTTCTTGTTGGATCTAACTTCTTTTTATTTGATTTTGCAGTGCAGGCGAGATGAACGCGTGGGTTAATTTGGAGCGTGTGGTAGCATATGTATGTAATGCTTGACATGTCTCATGGATCTTGTAATGTAATAACCGGCTGCACTGCATGGTGCTTGTAATAATAACGTTAAGGAATTTCCATTGGTAATTTGGTACCATCGTTTTCTCCAAGCTTTTTGTGTATGTATGTATGTATGTATGTATGTGGTGTCTCTGTTCATCTCTGCATCTCTCCGACCGAGCGTGATTAACGGCTGGGGATCGTTTAGGAATGGTTATTGCTGTTTTGTTGCTCCTCTTTTCAGTTTCACAACCTATGTGGTGCTCTGTTTTCTTTCAGAGTTTTGCTTGTGTGCAGCTTTCCTCTGTTTTTCGCTTTCGGATTTGTTTTGCTATGTTTTCTTTCAGATTTTCTAGAACTAAAATACATCTAGATACATCTATTTCAATGAAAAATATTTCCAGATGGAGGGAGTATTAATTTAGGGATGCAGAAATCGAAGTTGTTCCTCACAAGAGCCAATCACCGCATGGTTTACCCCTCCATTTACCGAAAACATATCGCATCACATCTACAATGGTCAAACATATTATCGTCAAAAAAGATGATTCGGCACCCCTGCTAGATAAGCTATACGTACTAAATTTAGCCCCTCATTGCGGGCTAATAAGGTGCTAGATGGAGGTGCCATATATCCCGGGTGATCTCCCAAACTAAATTTTCACGATAGCTGATCTCTCTGTCGGAGCACCTCATCCTCTCCTAACTGAACTTCTACCATAGCATCGTCTTGAACCGTTTTACACATAAGAAAAGGGTTAATTCCCGAGGCCTCTCGTTTCTATATATTGTAATTAATGCAATGAGCATTAGATCAGAAGATGATAGAAAATATGAGAGAGTATCCCATTCGATTCAAAGCTAGCTAGTCCAGTAGTGACAGATCGAGGAGAGGCCGAGGATATTATATAGACATGAGATGAGAGGCTGCTTTTGTGAAGATATCTACTGTATAACTGAACGTGGTGGGTGGAATTCTATCATAGCTGCATAACCCATGTGGGTTCTATAAGGCCTATGGCTCAAGACAAATGAAAGAAACACGGTTGGGACCGGAAATGTCACCTCGATTTTTCTAAAAGATGCACGTAGTCACGGGAAGAGGTCGGAAAGATGAGATGAAGGCTCTTTTTAAATAACCTCTCAGACTTAGTACCACACTAGACTGAATATGATATAAAACTAAATCCGAATTGTCGATTGATGGAGAGTTAGGCTCTCTTTTGCTGAAAAAGAATTTTGGGGTTGTTTAGTGCTTACTATGCTTGCCACGAGGTGATCAGGGCTAATTTTCGTCTAATCAAAATCATTGTTAGTCCATTGGCCATAAAACGGGTACAAATAATAGTAACATGCACGTTTAAATAAGGTGTGTAACGCAATTAAAGCATTTTATAGTGCTTGAATACCATGATACTGTTTACAACTAGAAGAACATGCACCAATCGATCTAGTACTAAATGCCCTTGCATGCCTTTTATAGTACTACATGCCGGAGTAGATCAAAAGACATCATGGAAACGTAAGAGGTAGGAGTAGATCAAGGGTAAGATGAGCGGCCACTATACGACACCGGAAAGTCGTCCGGCAACCACAAGAAGGAGAAGCACAAGAAGCGCATGGCATGGGCTACAAGGACGACGACGACAATAACAGTAGCAGCGACAGCGACTGAGCTCCGGCCGGACGCGCTCCAGCCGCGTGCAGGTACGAATGGTTGGCCACCGTCTCCATGTGTTACTTTTTTTCTTTGTGTTTGTGTTCTCAGTTTCTTGTTTGATCTAATAATTGATTAAAAATGTAAGCACTTACCAATAATTTTGATCTGTTCTTGCAGTGTAGGCGAGATCGATGGACGCTTGGGAGAAGTGTGACATATAGTATCTTGCAGGGTTTGGTGCGTGTGGTAAGAGATGTATGTAATGCGTGACATGCATGTCTCGTTGATCTTGTAATGTAATAACCGAATGGCTCCACTGCACTGCACGGTGCTTGTAATAACAATGTTAATCAAGTTGGTATTGATGCATCTCAATTGGTAATTGGTATCAACATATTTTCCAAGCTTTTTGTGTATGTGGTGCCTCTGTTCATCTCTGGAACTCTCGCCCAAAGCGTGTTTTTTTAAAGGAGGCTATAAACACTCAGCCTCTGCATCATTGCTACTTATTAATGGCTCTGGCGAGGATCGTTTGAATTGTTATTGGTGTTCTGTTTTCTTCTTTTCAGTTTCAGAACCTGTGTGGTGCTCTGTTTTCTTTCAGAGTTTTGTTTGCTTGCAAGTTTCCTCTGTTTTTCATTTCGGATTTGCGCCTAGTATTAATTTCAGGAATGCAACAACCAAAGTTGTTTTCCTCACAAGAGCCAACCACCACATGGCCTTCCTACGTATTTACTGAAAACATATTGCATCACACTTAGAATTGCCACCCATGTTGTCACCAAAAAGACGATTCAGCACCCATGCTAGATTAAGTGTAAGTACTCCCTCCGTTTCTTTTTACTCCGCGTATAAAATTTGGTCAAAGTCAAACTACATAAAATTTGACAAAATTTATATCCAAAAATATGAACATCTATACGATACTAAACTATATAGTATGAAGATACATTTCATGATGCATCTGATAATATTGATTTTATATTGTGAATGTTGATATTTTTTAATATAAAATTAGTCAAACTTTACAAAGCTTGACTTTGACCAAGCCTTATATGCAGACTAAAAAGAAACGGAGGGAGTACTAAACTTAGCCTCTTGTCGTTGCGGTTAAGAGGTGCCATGTATCTCAACTGTTCTCCGGAACCTTCTGCTTCTAAATACTCATGATAATTGACTTGGAGATCTCTATACTGCGGCATGCAAAAATGCTAGACTCACGGACCTTTACGGGACTAATACGGTCATGTTCCAACTAATCAAACTAGCCCCTCCCCCTGTTTTTCAGGGGGTGGGCCCCTTCCCATCCCTTAAATCCAATCCTAATCCTCCATGTTTTCTACTCTGTGAAGTCTGTTAAAAGCATCCCCCTGAGTATAGCATTGCTCCCGCGGCATGTTATCTTCTCAAAAAAAATTCCAACCGGGCATTCCCCTTTCCATTACTTGTATAACGGAAATACAAAACATTCAAGTTTTTAGTTTTTACATGACAGGGAAAGGGGCAAGGAAAGAGAAAGCGAGTTCGGGCATTAAGCAGAAAATCCGGCACGGACGCTCGACCTCGAAATGCTCATCACGGGACAAAGCTTGATAACACCAAAGACTGTACCAAACTACTCAAGAACTGACTGCCAGGATAAAATAGAATGAGAAAGTACTCCAGAAGACTAGCGCATCTACAACAACATATAGCAAAAACTACTCCCAACAGGAACACTCGACAACGTCAACCGTGCTTAGATGTAGGCGCGTGAACATCATCAGGCTGCACCATGGGAAAGAAGGATGGAATCCAACACCAAATTCAGCAGCAGCATGAGGCGTTGTCATTCTCTCATAACTGAGCATAAGAGAAGGGTTAATTCATGAGGCCTCTCATGCTGAGATAATGTAATGCATTGAGCATTAAATGAGAAGATGGTAGATAATGAGAATTCCATTCGATTCAAAGCTAGCTAGTTCAGTAGTTGATACAGATCGAGGAGAGGCAGAAGATATTATATAGACATGAGAGGAGAGTCTGCTTTTGCGAAGATATCTAATGCAGAATTGAACGTGGTGGGTGGAATTCTGATCTCGTATCTATCATAGCTGCATAACCCATATGAGGTTTGAAAAGGCTACAGATCAAGACAAATGAATGGTAGTAACGGTTGGGACCGGAAATGTGGTGTAATTTGCCGACCTCGGTTTTCTAAAAGATATAAGTAGTCACAGGAAAAGATAGGAAAGATGAGATGAATGCTCTTTTTAAAGAACCTCTCAGACTTACTCCCTCCATTCCACAAATTTAGCCAGCGAGACCGACTGCGGCGGGAGCAAAAATTATACAATTGAATTCGTATTTTTGATATGAATTCAATATATAATGTTTGCGCCCGCCACAGTTGGTCTCGTTGGTTAAATTTACGATCAAACTTAAATCTCGGAAAGTGCAGGCGCACTACATTGTGGAATAAAGGAAGTAGTACTATTGGTGTTTGAGGTGTCCGGAACCGAGAGAGAATGTGAGGCACTTGGTTTTTGTGCCGCATGCAACATGCATCTTTTCTGCTTCTCTTCATTTTATTAAGTGCTCAAAGCAAACATGTCGTGGATCTCACCCAATACCTACAGTCATGCCGAGGATCGGAAAGACCGCGTCTTCCGGCTCTGTCTAATGGAATTTAGCTGAAAACTGGCAAACTAAAACATACTACAAAAATGCTGCCATGGCAGCGAAAACAACTACCATGGCAGGCTTTATTTCCTGGGAACGAAAAATAGTGCGGTTGGAGCGAGATCACTGCACCGCGATGACACGAAGTTTCTCCCTCATCTCCACGAACCTGATCTTCCCCAGCGCCTTAGTGAGGATGTCAGCGAGCTGGCCGTCGGTAACGACATGGTTAACGTGGAGTTTGCCTTATTTCATGCACTGACGGATGTGGTGGTATTTGATGTCGATGTGCTGGCCCCGGTCGTGGTGAACTGGATTTTCGCTGAGCGAATCACAGATTTGTGGTCGACAATTAGTTGGAACTTCACCAGGGATCGCCCCATCAGATCTTCCATGAGGCGGCTAAGCCATACCCCTTGGCATGTTGCTGTCGCGGCGGCCACGTAGGCACGTACCACGCATGAAGACGTCGCAATCATTGTCTGCTTCTGTGAGGACTAGGTGTCCATGTTGCCGCCAGGGAAGAAAACCACGCTGGATGTGCTCTTGCGATCATTCACATCGCTGGCGAGGTCGCTGTCATTGTAGCCAACTAGTGCAGGCATCCCTACCCCCTTCTTGTAGCACCAGCAATAGCTCAGCGTGCCACCGACATACCTGAGAATCTGCTTCATCGCCGCCTAGTGGTGCATGCTGGGCATCTCCATGAAGCGTCTCTCTCACCATGCTTACGGCCAGAGAGATGTCAGGACGGGTGTTGATGAGGTAGCGGAGGCAGCCGATAATGCCGCAGTACTCGATGGTGTACATCGCTGGCTGCCGTCCTCCTTGCTCAACTTGAGCCGCACTTCCATCAGCGTGTGGCAGGCATTGCAGCCGCCCATGCTAGTGTGCTCGAGCACCTTTTCGGCATAGCCCCCTGACAGAGGGTGATCTCACAGAAATCCTGGTTCACTTCAATGCCAAGGTAGTATGACAGGGGGCCCAAGATCGCTCATCTTGTACAGATGATGCATCTCGGCCTGTGATGAGCAGGTCGAGCAGGTCGTCGACATACATTCCCACGAGTGCTCGCACACGTCAGCCTCTGCACTTCTTCCTTCCCCGCAAGTGCTCGCATGAGAAAGAATTGTGCGCTCGCATCTGACAGGCGCACCACCGGATTCGGCTCGCGAACCTCCACCTCCGTGATCTCCCTCCACCTCTTCTCTCTATGCTGCAACATGCAAGAAGTAGCAGCAACCACAGCCAGGCATGGGGACAGAGCAACAGCTGCCACCACGCATCGACTCGAGCAACGGCAGAGGCCACGACCACGCACGTGGCCGTGAGCAGGAGCACCGGCCGCGCACGGGCGCACGAGTAGTAGCAGTGGCCGCGCACGGGCGCACAAGCTGCCGTCTGCTCCAAAGCACGAACGCGCCGAAACGGAGGCAGGGGCACGAGAAGCGGCAGCATCCACGCGGCCACCGGAGCTTCCTTGAGCCCTCCTACCTCGCCGCCGAGATCCCACGTGAGGGCTACCTCCTCTCCCACTCTTTCCCCCTTGCCCGTGACCTCCCGGGCACCATGACCGAGAGCACAGGCTTGAGCTCCGCCCAGGCGCCGATTACCCCGGGGTGTCCTGGTCTGGTGCCGCCCCACAACGCGACCTCGATCTCTTGGCCGCGGCACCTCGCACTCGGTCGCCCGCGGCGCATTCCTGCACTGCTGCCGGCGGCGTTGCGCTCCTGCCACCGGCGAGCTAGGCGGCTGACGGGACGCCTGCTAGGTGTTTGTGGATATATTACTCAAAGAGGCGGAGTAGGGGTTGACCGGGTGGTCTAACATCCGTCTCCTCGATCAGTTTGGCTCATGCCATGTCGACCTTGGGACCTACCTGTCAGATCCGGCGTCAAATGGTTCTAATCGATCGATCAACGTTTTTTAAAACTGTCAGCATAATGGTGATGGTTTTCTGAATTAGGGTATGATGGTTTTTTGCAATTTACTTCTCCACAGTACTTGACATGTCTCATGGATCTTGTGATGTAATAACCGGTTGCACTGCGCTCCACAGTACTTGTAATAATAATGTTAATCATGTTAGCATTGTTGTATATCCATTGGTAAATTGGTATCACCATATTTTGCAAGCTTTTTGTGTATGTATATGTTGTGTATCTGTTCATCTCAGGATCCCTCGGCCAGAGCGTGTTTAACGGCTGGGATCACTTAGGAATAGTTATTGGTGTTCTGTTTTTCGTCTTTCCAGTTTCAGAACCTATGTGGTGCTCTGTTTTCTTTCAGAGTTTTTGTTTGCAACTTTCCTCTGTTTTTTAATTCTAGATTTGGGCCCGGTATTAAATTTAGGAATGCAAAAATCAAAGTTCCTCACAAGAGCCAACCACCACACGGTCTTCCTCCCTACTTACTGAATACATACCGCATCACATTTAGAATGTGCTAGCTGAAGGTTCCAGGAGGTGCCATGTATCCCGACTGTTCTCCGAAAGCAAATATTCACGATAGTTGATCCCTCCATGGTAGCACGTCATGCTCTTCTAACTGAACATGTTCCAACATATAGTCTTAAACTGTTTTACCCATAAGAAAAGGGTTAATTCCCAAGGCCTCTCATTTCTAAATAGTGCAATGCATTGAGCATAAGATGAGAAGATGGAAGAAAATGAGAGAGCATCCCATTCAATTTGAAGCTAGCTAGTCCATTTGAGGCAGATCGAGGAGAGGGAGAGGATATTATATATACACGAGAGGAGAGGCTGCTTTTGTGAAGATATCTAGTGTAGAATTGAACGTGGTGGGTGGAATTCTGATCTCACCTCTACTACCTCTCTTCCAAAATATAAGACGTTTTGGTATGATAATGGAGGTAGTATCGTAGTTGTATAAACCATGTGAGCTTTCAAAAGGCAACGGGTCCAGCCAAATGAAAGATAGCCACGGTTGGGACCAGAGAAGTCACGTAATTTGACGACCTCTTTTTTCTAAAAGATGTGCGTAGTCACAGGAAGAGATAGGAAATATGAGATGAGGGCCCTTTTTAAAGAACCTCTCAGACTTAGTACCACACTAGATGGAATAGGATACATAACTAAATCTGAATCATCTATTTATGGAGGGTTAGGCTCTGTTTTTGTTAAAAGGGAATTTTGTTCAATGCTTACTATGCTTGCCATATGGCGATCGGGGATAATTTTCGTCTAATCAAAGTCGTGTAGGTGAAACAAAGTTTTTATCTATAGTGTTTAATTTCAATAGTTAGCGTCGACATTTGTCCTTGTGGCAAAATACATGATCGATAGTCACAAAAGATTGAATGGCTTCGTTGCAAGCCATCATCAACACTCCACTTCCCCATCTCACTCGCACGCTGCTTCATTCCCATCCACATCCTCGTTGTCACGTTGCTGCCCTTGAAACTCGTGCATTATAGAACGGCTAGACGCTAGTGCTCTCTTTAGGATGGCGTATTTCTAGTATATTTATTCATCTTGAACAACACTTCACCACCGTAGAGAGAGCCATCACATCTGAAGTGATGCTGTTTATTGTCATTGATACAACCAAACAAGGACGTGCCATTATTCTTCATGATTAGGCAGTGGAAGAATCAGGATTTGGGCATGAGCCACTTTCAGAATTGGCACCCATGTTCACGCAGGAAGGCTCCAAACACCATTTCTTCTAACATTTTTACAAAAAGGGAGCAATGGCATGGGCAACCATATTGGTCTAACATTTTTACAAAAAGGGAGCAATGGCATGGGCAACCATATTGGTCTAACATTTTTACAAAAAGGGAGCAATGGCATGGGCAACCATATTGGTCTCCCGCACTAATCTTACAAATGTTCACATCTTGTAACCGAACCAGAATCTCCATCGACCATCACTTCCTTCTTCAAGTCAATGATTATATTTGTCAAACTGAGCAGACACGAGAAATCTGAACATATAAGCAGTTTTTCTCAAGCAGTTCTTCGCTTCTTGCTGGATCAAACTCTTCTTTTTTTATAAAAAAGTTGCAGTGCAGGCGAGATGAAAGGCTTGTTTTGATTTTGAGCGTGTGGCAGCATATGTATGTAATGCGTGACATGTCTCATGGATCTTGTGATGTAATAACCGACCGGCTGCATTGCATTGCACGGTGCTTGTAATAATAACATTAAGGAATCATGTTGGTATTGATGATGCATCTCCATTGGTAATTTGGTACCACCATATTGTCCAAGCTTTTTGTGTATCAGTGTATGTATATGTCGTGTTTCTGTTCATCTCTGGATCTCTCGGCGAGAGCGTGATTAACGTCTGGGATTGTTTAGCAACGGTTATTGGTGTTCTGCTTTTCCTCTTTTCAGTTTCAGAACCTGTGTGGTGCTCTGTTTTATTTCAGAGTTTTTGTTTGCAACTTTCCTCTGTGTTTCGATTCTGGATTTGGGCCCGGTATTAATATTAGGAATGCAAAAAATCAAAGTTGTTCCTCACAAGAGCCAATCACCACATGATCTTCCTCTCTATTTACTGAACACATTTCTTTAGAATTGTCGCCCATGCTGTCATTAAAAAGATGATTCAGCACCCATGCCAGATAAGCTATACTAATTAAATTTAGCCCTTGTCATTTCGGGCTAACAAGGTGCTAATTGATGCTGCCAAGAGGTGCCTGGTGTCCCGACTGTTCTCCGAAACTAAATATTCATGATAGTTGATGTCTCTGCTACAGCACGTCATCCTCTCTTATCTGAACGTCTTCCAGCGTATTGTCTTGAACTGTTTTACGCATAAGAAAATGGTTAATTCCTGAGGCCTCTCATTTCTAGATAGTGCAATGCATTGAGCATAAGATGACAAGATGATAGAAAATGAGAGTATCCATTTGATTCAAAGCTAGGTAGTTCATTTGAGGCAGATCGAGGAGAGGGAGAGGATATTATATAGACATGAGAGGAGAGGCTGCTTTTGTGAAGATATCTAGTATTGTAGAACTGAATGTGGTGGGTGGAATTCTAATTTCATATCTGTCATAGCTGCATAACCCATGTGAGTTTTCAAAAGGCTAGGGGTGAAGACAAATGAAAGATAGCAACGGTTGGGACCAGAATGCCATGTAATTTGATGACCTCAATTTTATAAAGATGAATGTAGTCACAGGAAGAGATAGGAAAGATGAGATGGAGGCTCTTTTTAAAGAACCTCTCAGACTTAGTACCACACTATATGGAATACGATATACAACTAAATCTGAATCGTTGATTGATGGAGGGTTAGGTTTCTTTTGCTGAAAAAGAATTTTGGGGTTTTTAGTGCTTAGAGCATCTCTAGTAGACTCCTTATTTCGTGGGCATTTAAAACCGTGATAAGGGCCGATTTTACCTCCCGCAGAACAGACCCTGCAAACGGCACTGTAAAAATAAATATTTCCCTCAGAGATGTTCCTCGCCGTCCTCCTTCGCCTCCCCTCCTCATTCTTCGCCGTCCCCCGAACGCCCCTGAAGGCTGCCGGTCACATCCACGAGGTGATGCTCATCCCGACCGTCTCGCCCCGCCCTTCTTCGACCCCAAATCAAGCCGGTGGTGGCCGATTCCGGTGGGCGCGGCCGATTCTAGTGAGGTATGCAGCGGTGCGTCCTCCCTGATGAGGATTGACCGGAATAAGGGCCACCTCAGTTTGGCCTTCGAGCGTTCAAATATATGGGTCTCGGGTGTGGGTTTTCGGTGCCCTTTAAAATATTTAAGGGCTAGACCACTTTTACAGGATCTGTTATGGGCGCTTTTTTCGACCGAAACCTTAAAACTTGAAAATTATAAGGGTTTGACTGCTTTTAAGGAGTGTTCTAGAGATGCCCTTACTATGCTTGCCACGTGGTCACCGGGGCTAATTGTTATCTAATCAAAATCACGTAGGTGAAACAGAGATCACCGCTCGGCGACGTGGCCGCGACGAGGGAAGCGTCGTTGTTCTTGACGACAGTAGTGACGAGGTGCCGCCGCCGGCCAAACCAGTCCGCCAGGGGGACCCCGGGCAGGGGTCGAGTAGGGACGGTCGCGTGAAGGAGGAGAAGGAGGAGGACGACGACAGCGACTTCGGTGTGCTCAGCGAGTTCTTCGGCCTATAGGCGCAGCCGTTTCTTTTCTTCTTTTTAGTAGACTTATTATTATGTTTCTATATGTAAAAAAACTGTGAACCACCTAAATATCGCCGAATGTATGCCGTGTTTGCCGAAATTTGCCCATTTATGTTTATAAAAAATTAAAAAAGACTGTCTGGGGCCGCCCTGGGGGCGGCGGCTGGGAAGCCGATCGCCCCCAAGCGGCGCTTTTTTCTAGCCCCTTGGGGGGGTGGTGCGAACGGCTGGAGATGCTCTAATGGTTATTGGTGTTTCGTTTTCCTCTTTTCAGTTTCAGAACCTATGTGGTGCTCTGTTTTCTTTCAGAGTTCTGTTTGCTTGCAACTTTCCTCTGTTTTTCATTTCGGATTTGCGTCCAGTATTAATTTCAGGAATGCAAAAAATCAAAGTGTTTTCCTCACAAGAACCAACCTCCACATGGTCTTCCTATGTATTTATTGAAAACATGTTGCATCACATTTATAATTGCCACCCATATTGCCATCAAAAAGATGATTCAACACCCATGCTAGATTAGCTGTAAGCACTAATTTAGCCTCTTGGAAACACAAAACATTCAAGTTTTTACAAGAAAGTGAAAGGGGCAAGGAAAGAGAAAGCCGGTTGGGGCATTAAACAGAAAACCCGTCACAGACGCTCGACCTCGAAACGCCCATCACGGGACAAAAACCTGATAACACCAAAGACTGTAACAAACTACTCAAGAACTGGCTACCAGGACAAAATAGAATGAGAAAGTACTCCAAAAGACTAGCGCATGTACAGCAACATATAGCAAAACAACTACTCCCCAACATATAGCAAAAGACTGGCTAACTAAAACATACTCTTTGGCGTAGATCGCTGGCTACTGTCCTCCTTGCTCACCTTGAGCCGCACTTCCATCGGCATGTGGTAGGCATTGCAGCCGCCCATGCTAGGGCGCTCGAGCACCTTTTCGGCATACCGCCCTGACAGAGGGTGATCTCACATCACTCCTGGTTCACTTCAATGCCAAGGTAGTATGACAGGGGGCCATCATCTGTTCAAGATGAGCGACCTTGGCCCCCTGTCATTGTCACTGAAGTGAACCAGGAGTGTTGTGAGATCACCCTTTGTCGGGGGGGGGGGGGGTAATACATCCTGGCCTCGCCTTGTGCTCTACGTTGTTGCCGTTGGGGTCCTTTGGCTTCAAGAACCACTTTAGCCTGATCGTATGGTGATCGGTGGGGAGTGTGGCGAGCTCCCACGTGCTGTTGTCGGTGATCACCAGCATTTCCTCATGCATCGTGCTCATCCACTCAGGTGTGGCCAGGGCCTCTTTGACGCTTACTGGTTCTTTGGCAGACACGAATCACATCGTCTCGAGCTCATCATCGTAGTCCTTTGGTAGTTTGGTTCCGGCACCCCGTCGGCATCTGCCCACTAATAAGCACCGGTTTGGTGGTGTCACACACGATGGCGAGGCGCCCGTAGCGCCAAATCCCTTCACGGTTGTCGGCGGCGTCAAGGGCGTTGTCGTGAGATAGAAGTCAACACCATTCCAGCGCAGGCTTCACCGTGGTGCCTGCCGACGTCGCGGGCTCGTGTGTCGCTGCTATTCGCACCAAAGAACCATTCCAGTCGGCCCCGAAGGACCAGCGTACCAAAGCTGCAACCATTGTCAATGAAGAGAGTTGAAGATCAAAAATATCAAATTTGTGACCACACAAACGAGGACGAACAAAAACTAGCTAGATCCAAAATGATCCACCGAAGACCAGCACCGACCGAATCACGTGAGATCCGACGGAGACACGCATCCACACATCCTCCGACGACGCTATTCGCAACATCGGGACGGGGATAGGACGTGGGAGACATTATTCCTTGCAAGGAACATCGCCACCGCCACACAGCCCCAACTAAGACGTTGAACCTAACAAAACAAGAATGGGTCCCTCACGCCGGCGAGGGCCGAGATCCTCCGCACCTCCGCGGCCCCAAAGCCATTGGAGGTGGGGCTGATCGGCGATGGCGCTGGCGGGAGGAGGAAGGAGATTTTTTTTTTGAGGAGGAGGAAAGACACATTGGTCTTCCTATCTATTTACTGAAAACATATCACATCACACTTAGGATTGTCACCCACGTTGTCATCAAAAAAGACGATTGAGCACCCATACGCTAGATATCTTGACCCGTAGCCTTTTGAAAACTCAAGTAGTAAATTTAGCCACTTGTCATTGAGGTGGAGGAGGTGCCATGTATGTTGGTGCAGGAGGTGCCATGTATCTCGAGTGTTCTCCGAAACCTTCTACTTCTAAATATTCATGATAGTTGACTTGGAGATCTCAGTACCACGGCACATCATCCAGCGTGTAGTCTTAAACTGTTTTACGCATAAGAAAAGGGTTGATTCCTGAGGCCTATCATTTCTAGATAGTCTAATGCATTGAGCATTAGATGAGAATATGATAGAAAATGAGAGAGTATCCCATTTGATTCAAAGCTAGCTAGTCCAGTAGTTGATGCAGATCGAGGAGAGGGAGAGGATATTATATATACACGCACGAGAGAACAGGCGGGTTTTGTGAAGATATGTGAGTTGAACGTGGTGGGTGGAACTCTGATCTCATATCTACCATAACTGCATAACCCATGTGAGTTTTCAAAAGGCTATGGGTCAAGATAAATGAAAGATAGCAACAGTTGGGACCGGAGATGTCACGTAATTTGACGAGATCTTTTTCTTGACAATAAGCCATGGCGTCGACGCGACAGTTCATGCATGTGCGTGTGTTGATCTGGCCAGGTCGTGTGTTCAGTTGTGGAGACCGGCCGACGTGGTGCATGCATTAGATGGATATGCGCGTGGACTCTCGGCCGTGGCTGTTGGTTAGTCCAACGCGTAGTACTTGGTCAAGCGGTTAGTTGGTTAGCTAGCTTCATGGCGTGATTGCATAGTCATGCATGAGTTAGTGGGTGAGCCAGCCGTGAGTACGTGCTAGTGGTGGCCCGGTTAGTGGTGTGTGTTTGAACTGTGTATAAAGCTCCCTCGCGTGTACTCTTGTAAGAACCGAGTGTGTAGCCATGTAGCCACTGTGAGGAAGAAAAGGATTGGGGCGTTCGTGCGCCCGTGGCGGCGTTCGTGCGCCGGCCGGAAATTCTTGTGTCCACTGTTCTTCTTCTTCCACCTCCGTTCGAGTGCGAGGAGAGATAGCTAAAGGGCTGCGGTTCCAACAATTGGTATCATGAGCTTGGTCGTCTTGGGCCATGCCGGAGGCGTGCCGGCGATGGCGGCGTTCGTCGGCGGCTGCGCGGAGCTCCGGGCCGTGTGTCGGCCCATGGAGGTGGGCGGCGCTGTGGCTGCCATGGCGCTGTGGCGGAGGCGGCGGGCGGTGACGTCGTGCGGCGGGCGACGCGGAGGCCGCCGAGGCGCTGCGTGGTGGCGCGTGGCGCGGCACGACATGGCGGCATGGAGGCCGCGGCGGTGGAGGGCAATAAGACGCGGCGGCGAGCCGGGCGCGACCGTGCGTGTTATGGGTGCGCCTTTGACGCGTCGGCGCGTCGGACCGCGGAGTGGACCGCGCCGAGGCGCTGGACCTGGTTGCGCAGATCGCGTCGCGCGCGGGCGGGGCGCGAGCCGGAGCGCGGGACGGGGGAGTCGCGCGAAGGCACGGGCGGTCGCGAGACGAGGAGGTCGCGAAGGACCTGCGTGGTGGCGCAGAGGTCGCGACGGCTCGGGGCGACAACCATGGAAGGTGCGTGACACGTAGGCGCGGCGTGCCGGCTGCCATGGCGGACGCGGAGGCGGCACACCGTGAGCGTCTGGTGCTGTCGGGCTCGCGGGCGCGTTAGGTGCGCGCGACGACGGCGGGACGACCGTGCGGTCGGGCTCGTCGGGCGCGTCGGATGCGCTGCTGGGACGTCGCGGGACGCAGGGCGCCAGCGTGTGTCGCCGGGCGGAGGAGGAGCTCGGCGTGTGTCGCCGAGTCGTGATGGAGCACGGTGCGACCGGCGTCGTTGCGCCAGGTCGGGTCCGCGGGCTGGGTCACACTCGTGACGACGACAATGACGGGAGGTGCAACAACTCCGACGATGACGAGGTCATGGCTTAGGAGGTGAGTCTTGACAATAAGCCATGGCGTCGACGCGACAGTTCATGCATGTGCGTGTGTTGATCTGGCCAGGTCGTGTGTTCAGTTGTGGAGACCGGCCGACGTGGTGCATGCATTAGATGGATATGCGCGTGGACTCTCGGCCGTGGCTGTTGGTTAGTCCAACGCGTAGTACTTGGTCAAGCGGTTAGTTGGTTAGCTAGCTTCATGGCGTGATTGCATAGTCATGCATGAGTTAGTGGGTGAGCCAGCCGTGAGTACGTGCTAGTGGTGGCCCGGTTAGTGGTGTGTGTTTGAACTGTGTATAAAGCTCCCTCGCGTGTACTCTTGTAAGAACCGAGTGTGTAGCCATGTAGCCACTGTGAGGAAGAAAAGGATTGGGGCGTTCGTGCGCCCGTGGCGGCGTTCGTGCGCCGGCCGGAAATTCTTGTGTCCACTGTTCTTCTTCTTCCACCTCCGTTCGAGTGCGAGGAGAGATAGCTAAAGGGCTGCGGTTCCAACAATTTTCACTGAAATGTACGTAATCACATAAAGAGATAAGAAAGATGAGATGAAGGCTCTTTTTAGAAAACCTCTCAAACTTACCGCACTAGATGAAATAGTTAAATCTGAATCATCGATTGATGAAGGGTTAGGCCCTCTTTAGCCTAAAAGAATTTTAGGCTTTTTAGTGCTTAATATGGTTGCCACATGGTGATCGGGGCTGATTTTCATCTAATCAAAATCATTTAGGTGAAACAGAGTTTTTAACTATGGCGTATCATATCAAAAGTTAGCGTCGACATTTCCGTACTGGCAATATACAAGATCCATAGTCATAGAAGATCGAATGACTTCGCCGCAGGACATCATCTCCACTCAACTTCCCCATCTCACTCGCATGCCGCTTCATTCCCATATGCGTCCTGGCCGCCATATTGATGCCTTTGCAACTCATGCATTACACAGCCGCTAGTGCTTTCTTTAGGATCGTGTATTTCTAGTATGTTGATTCATCTCGAACAACACTTCATCACTTTAGAGAGGGCCATCAACATCTGAAGTGCCATCGTTTACTGTCACTTATACAACCGAAAAAGGATGTGAAATTATTGTTCATGGTTAGGCAGGGGGCAGAATTAGGGTTTGGGCATGAGGGGGGCGGAAAAAATGATCACACGTAAGACATAACATGTCACACCACATTTAGAAATGTTAGGAGAAATGGTGTTTTAAACTCCAACACACAAGACAACACTGGACCGCTCAAAATATCATTGCTCCTAATATTTTTACAAAAGCGAAAAGTGGCATGGGCAACCATATTGGTTTCCCTACTAATTTTACAAATTGTCACATCCTGTAACCGAACCAAAATTTCCTTCGCCTCCTTCTTCAAGTCAATGATTGCATATTTCTCAAACTGAGCGATCATGAGATATCTCAGAATATATAAGCAGTTTGTCTCAAGCGTCGAAAAATGCATACGGATATCCAAACCAATAAGAAGACCCATGACACACGCTTGAAGTTCATCCTCCTCAACTGACCCATAGCTAGGCAAGAACTCCCAAGCCAAGGTGATAATCATATATCTAGCCACCACCCCAATGGAACCGGAATAAAGGAAACCAATATCCACTTTAATTTTAGCCCATCTCATTTGAGGGGGGGGGGGTATCCGTTCACACTTCGTAACGGGCAATACATAACATGTATATCTAATGGGCCTAATGTTTTGGAGGGTTAGAAGGGTAATGGGGCCAATAATAGACGAAAAATGAGAAGAAGAAACACCACACATAAGATAGAACAATCACAATATGTTAAGTTTTAGCATATCATGCTATGATACCATTGTGGCAACAATATATCTATGACAATACAAAATGAGTTCCACTACACATGGCTCAGTTTTGTTTCATGTACAAGTTGTTGTGCTAGTCCTATGATCTAATCTTGATCCAGCAAAAATGTGATGATGTGAAAATGCTAGACAAATCTTGGTTCCCTAATCCCCAATGAAAATCTCAACATAGATATATTAGAAGACTCTACTTAAACATAAGAAAGCTTAGACGACGTAGAATTAGAAAAAATATTCAAAAAATATATTTTGATTAAATCATATTTACCTCCACGACCGTCAAGGTCATCAACTAATTTGACAATTCACTCTTTTATATGTGCAACTGTACTAATTAGTTAGGCTAATAAATTCAATCCATTAAAAATGTACTAAGCCCTGTCTCTGTCCTTGTGGCTAGGCAATAGTGTAATAAAACTATCAACAGTTAATGGCTAGGCATATTTTTTGGCAATTCAGGCGTTTTTATTCATAAAACACAAAGTATAGATTGCAGAGTTGAGAGGAGATCTCTTGTCACGCCCAAGATGCGGCCCTATCCTAAAGGAACTCGAAGGTCCCACCAAGGATAGAAGCGCATCTTGAAGACGCTTTTGCAAGGTGGATATCATTACATCAACATTACATAATAGTGGGGATACATCCAATACATACAATGTCACATGAATACAACAATACCACATACAAAGACAACATCCGACTACGGATGAATCATAAACAGAAACTCAAACAATATCCACCCTGCTAGCCCAGGCTGCCGACCTGGAACCTATCCCCGATCAAGAAGCGAAGAAGAAACTCCAAAACAAGCAACATCGCTCTCGCGTCATGATCATCGCATAACCTGTACCTGCAACTGTTGGTGTAGTAATCTGTGAGCCACGAGGACTCAGCAATCCCATTACCATGGGTATCAAGACTAGCAAAGCTTAAATAGGAAAGGAAGGGGTAAAGTGGTGAGGTTGCAGCAGCGGCTAAGCAAGTATGGTGGCTAACATACGCAAATGAGAGCGAGAAGAGAAACAAGCGGAACGGTCGTGAAGCTAGCAATGATCAAGAGGTTATCCTGAACTCCTACTTACGTCAAACATAACCCAAAGACCGTGTTCACTTCCCGGACTCCGCCGAGAAGAGACCATCATGGCTACATACGCGGTTGATGCGTTTTAATTCGGATCAGGTGTCAAGTTATCTACAACCGGACATTAACAAATTCCCATCTGCCACATAACCGCGGGCACGGCTCTCGAAAGTTTATACCCTGCAGGGGTGTCCCAACTTAGCCCATGATAAGCTCTCGCGATCAACGAAGGATATTCCTTCTCCCAGGAACACTACTAGGGAAAACCTTATACACAGAAATATAGCAACAGCGCGGGTCAAAAAACTGCGCTAGTGCTATATAGCAGTAGCGACCAAATAAAAACCGCTACTGAGACACAAACTTAGCGATGGCGCTTTGTAGAGAAAGCGCTACTACTAATATTCCCATTGGCAGAATGTTAGGCTACGCATAGCGAGAGCGAACTTAATGTAAACGCTGCCATCGCTAGAGTTACGCTTAGCGCGCGTTTCCTAAGAAGAGCGCTACTACTAACGGAAATAAAATAAGATGATAAACAAATAGAAATTTAAATGAAAATGAAAGAAATAGAAAAAGGAGAAAGGAAAAAATAAAATGTAAAGCAAAATAAACGAAAAAGCGAAAAATCGGAGGAAGGCATAGCAGCAGCGTTTGTTTGTAAGAGGCGCTATAGCTAACGTAGCTGCAGCGCATGTCCTAGACCCCCGCTATAGAAACAGAATAGGAAATTAGCTATAGCAGCAGCCCGTTTTGAGGAAAGCGCTATAGCTAACTTAGCTATAGCACGTTTTGCGAAACGCGCTACCGCTAAGTTTGACTTAGCCAAAAACCGCTTTCCCCACCACCACTTCCCCAAATCCTCAAACCCACCCCAAGCCGCCGCTTTCTCCCGATTCACACGCCCCCACACTTCGCCGCCGACGCCACTCAGAGCCGTCGCTGTCGACGACACCGAGCGCCTCTAACGCCACGGAGCTGCTGCCTCGCTAACGCCACTCAGAGCCGCCGTCGACGCCACCTTTCTCGCCGTCACGGAGACGCCTACCTCCTCGCCGTCACGAGACGCCCTGCCTCCTCACCACCACACCGCCTCCGCCGCCACCACCGAGCCATCATCTCAGAAGCCCCACCCTCTCTCTCTCTCATGCATAGGTTAGCCAGTTTAATTAGGTTAATTATCTAGGTTAGGGCAAAAATTTAGTTAGGGCATTGACAGAGAAGTAGTTAGGTTAACTAGTTTAATTAGGTTAATTATCTAGGTTAGTGCAAAAACTTAGTTATGGCTTTGACAGAGAACTAGTCAGGTTAACTAGTTTAATTAGGTTAATTATCCATATTAATTAGTGCAAAAATTTATTTTAGGCTTTGACAGAGAACTAGCTGCGTTAACTAGTTTAATTAGGGTTAATTATCTAGGTAAACTAGATTAACTAACTAGGTTAAATAGGTAGGTTAATTAGGTTCATTGGATTAAGAAGCTAGGTTAAGTAGATTGGCAAAGGTTTTTGATTTTTCAAAAGACCACTATTTTTCAAGGAAAAGAATTTAGGCAAATTTTATTTTTCATTGAAGTGGTCATGTTATATCTTTTCATTGAAGTTGTTCGATTGTGCCCAAGTGGTGGCTTTGTTGTTTCTGTGAATGATGTTGAGTGGCCTTATGTTTTGCCTGAATGTTGATTCATTTCTGTTCGGCAATTTCAGGTTCTCGATTTGTCCACTTTTTAGCAAAGGTCATGCCAAAATTTCCGTGAATTTCGGCATGACTTGTGCTACAAACTAGGACATATCGAGTGCCCGGATTTGCCGCACTGTGAAGGAGTCAACATTCCTGCAAAACAATAGTCCTTTTTATGTCATTATTCATTTTATTAGGTCTAGAATTAATTGACTAGATTTAATCATAGGAAACATGGCTAGCAACGATGAAGGACAGGGTTACGTGATTATGACGATGTTCACCGGCGGCGTATTTAATTTTTAGCTTTACCGATGATCAACAGATGTTGTTGCTGGGCCCACCGGTGGCATCGGGATCGAGACCGACACGCAGACCAAGTCTTTGAGACCGTTCTGCAGACCGGTCTTGAGATCGACACCGCGCCGAGACCGGTGCTGCCTCGGGCGGAGCCGTGTAGAACCGAAGCAAAGAGGCAACGGGTTCCTAACAAACTCAGGACTACTAGACTGGTGGTCACGGAGGTGGACAACGGCAATTTTGAGCCAAAGGCGCCCGAGGAAGTGCGCGCGTGCTACGGCAATCAAATAGGCTGCATCATACGGACAACCGCCACCATCAACGATGAGAATCTAAAGAAGATAGAAAATATGAGGAGCTCCCTCCTAAAGAAGTTTCACTAGATATTCTTGTTCCCGGGCCGGAATGAGAAGGATTATGAAGATCCAGACAATGACCCGACAATGAAGAAGATAAACAAACACGCCATGACCAAGTTTAGCAAACGCGTTGGCGCTGGAAAAATCGAGTGAAAGCAAAGATCAATGACGGGAACCCTACTCCGAGATTGTAAAGGATAGTCCGACAATCACGGAAGAGCAGTTTCAAATATTCAAGGAGGCTTGCGAGCCCGGCTGCCAAAGAAAAGTCTAAGTACATGAAGGGGCTTCAAAGAGGAACATTGGGACCCACCACTCGGAAGCCGTGGTTACGGCGGAAAGAGGTCCAAATGGGCCAAGGAGGACGCGAAGCCGCGAGTCCGGGCATCCTGCACTTTGGCGGATTTCACCGCCCCGCAGAGCGTGACGCCCCGAGGGCCCGCCACCGCTTGGGACCCATCAAGAAGGTTTATGAGACAACACCGGTCATTACAGAGTTCATGAGACTGCTGGTAATTTTAGTTTCGATCAATTCGATTGCACACGTTAGTCATATTTGTAAACGATCCTTGTACCTTTTGCAGAGAGAGCAACACCGGATTGCGGCCGAAAGCGACTCGCCGTTCGAGGCATTGGCGAGGCCAAGTGGGACACTCCATTCAACCGGCGTTGAACATATTGAAACGACAACCGTGGATACTCGACCGTCAGATGGATGCGTGCGGTGTCGGAGACGGCGCCACGTGGAAGAAGTACTACCGTGAGACCACAGAGGAGAAAAAGGAAAGACAGAGGTTAATCAAGAAAGCATCGACAAGAAGGTTGAGATTGCGGTTGAGAAGAAATCATCTTAGACAATCGAATAGCGGTAGCTGCCGCAAAACAAAGCGATTGCAGATATATCTACTTCCTTGGTGACGGGCGCTCACACTTGGACAAGGAATATCCAAAAAATGCAGAGGACTTTCCCTTGTCGACTTCTTGGCAGCACATGCTCCCGCACTGCTCCCACACCGCTCCCGCGACCGCTCCCCGCACTGCTTCCCGCACCGCTGCCGCAGACTGCCGCCGCGACCGACGTGCTCGGTGGTGCCTCCTCTTTAGCTGAGCTCGACGCCCTCACGGTATCTTCCACACCGGCCCCCTTCAATATAAATGTATAATCTCCCGTTTTCGTTGCCTTTCGGATGTCTCACGTCACAGACTTTTATTTGCAGGCCGACGAAACCCCGTGCACCATATTGTACACCATCGGCGAACAGAAGGTGGATGGTGGGAAGGGGACGATAATGGAGCCGAAGGAACCATTGTTCCACAGCCGGTCGATCCCCCCGAATGTCTTCAAGGTTTCCGTGGCCAGTGTCAAACCGGGCCACGAGAATTTGCCTCCTCTAATACTAGTGGGGGATGACGACGAGACCCCGCGGCGGCTTGGTGATTGTTGCAATGGATGGGTCCTGTTGTGGCCAAAGAGTCTGCTTCGTCTGGAGGCGGCCGGGAGCACACCCACGAGCACGCAGCCTCAGCAAGGTATGAACATCAACACCCCACCTACCCAATTAGCATCGGGTGTCGGGTTGGGTGATAGAGGACGGGGTATGTCGTGGTTCTAAGTCTGACAGTAGAGTGGGGGGTAGGTAAGGAGAGGCAAGGTCCTAGCTATGGAGAGGTTGTGAACACAAGCGATGTACGAGTTCAGCCCTTCTCGGAAGAAGTAAAGCCCTACGCCTCGGAGCCCCGAGGCGGTCGAGTGGATTATGAGTGTAGGTATTACAAGAGTGCGAACCCCTCTATCTGTGGAGGGGGGTGGCTTATATAGAGTGTGCCAGGACCCCAGCCAGCCCACATAATGGAGAGGTTAAAGTACATTAAGCTCAGGGCGTTCGTAACGCCTCATAAGGTGCCTTAACTATCATTAAGTCTATTCAATTACAAGCCGCTATGCGTTGCGAGTGCCTTCGACCTTCCGGTGGTCGAGTGCGTCTTCATGGTCGAGTGAGTCTTCCATGGTCGAGTCCTTCCAGTCAGTCGAGTGGGTTCTTCTTCGGTCGACTGGAAGATGATCTCTTCTCAGAGTGTCCTTGGGTAGGACGTTTAGGTCAGGCCTATGACCCTACCCTAGGTACATGAATCCATCATTAGCCCCCGAATGGATTGAGGCTTGAGTGAGGAAGGAGTTGACGCTGTTTCCGATTGTCTTTTGCTTACTGACTATGTGTTGTTCTGGATCAAGATCTTCTCTGTTGATAACAAGCAACTTTTCTTCAGTCGACTCGATCCATTCTTGTTCTCTAGTCGAGTGATCTTTTATACTTCGTTGTTCCCGAACGACGGATCGCAAGAAACTTAGCACTTGGCAAGTCGATCCGCAGCTTGCGGATTCTGCGGGATACGAAATTTGGGGAAGCGCGCGAAGCGGAACGGACCGCGGCGCTCGGATGGGACATGACAGGGACGCCTCGATCTCCGTGCCGCTTTTTTCGCCACGTATCGTGCAGTGCAACTGTTTCGGGATATGATTGGATTGCTCGGGTCCACATGTCATCCACTCGGAAGGGATGTTATAAATGCAACTCGTGAGGGTTTCTGCACAGTACCCTGTTCTTCCTCCTCTGCTCTCTCCGTCTCCGCCACCGCAATCGCTGCCGCTCCTGCTACTCCCTCTCGCGCACTCCGCCGCGCGCTATGGGCAAAGAGACGACGGCGCGCCGAGCGCTGAAGAAGGCGCTGGCGGCGGAGAAGGCGTCGGCGGCGAGAAGGCGAAGGGGAGATCCACCAGCCGCAGCGGTTCCTCGTCAAGATCCCGTTTGCCGAAGGGCTGGGTCCAGGGAGATTGGATCCAGTCGACCATCAGGGAGAAGGATCTCCTCGATATGGCCAACGACGGGCTGATCCCCCACGGCGCCGCAAGGCTTCCCGGCAAAGAGTGGCAACCCCATCCGGAGGAGGGTGAGTATGTGCTCCTGGCCACCCATGTTGATCGAGGATTTTCCCTGCCGCCGAGTGTTTTCTTTCGTGGCTTTCTGAATTTATTTGGGGCCCAGCTCCACCATTTTACTCCAAACTCCATCGCGTATCTTGCTGCATTTGTGTCTATGTGTGAAAACTTCCTGGGCTGTCGACCGCACTGGGGTTTGTTCAAGTATATCTTCACATGTCGCTCTCAGACTATGAAGAAAGTAAGTCCTGGTGACGAGAAGACCCAAGTATTTCAGATGTGCGGGGGCCTAGGGATCCAATTGAGGAATAAGAGCACCTTCCCAGCTATGTCTTTTCCCGAGTCGAAGTCGGGTGGCAATCGACCTGGTTCTCTCGCTGAATGAGTCGACGCCGACGATCAGTGGTCTTCCTCCATTCACCATGAGTCGAGTGAAGACCCTCCTCCACGAAGGTGGTTCCAGAGGAGAGAGCTGATGTGAAGATGTTGATGGATCGCGTGGTACAGCTGGTTCGGGACGGTGTGGTGCATGGACCTCTTGGAGGTTTTTCTTCGAGGCGAATCCAGCCTCTTGAGCCGAGAGCCACCGCATGTGGCTGTATCAAGGAACCGAAGACGAAACTCGCGTCAACCCGGAGGCAATCGACGCACGCCATAGTGGAAAGGTGGATGGCTGCGATCACGGGAACAAGGACAACCTCGCGGGTCCCGGAGGATTTCTCCACTTGACCATAATAGCGCTCTGCATAAGGTATATTTGCTCGTCTTCCATTCTATATCTGCCAATGTGTTTCGTGATTTGGTCGATTGAACTCTGCTTTGACGTTTCCAGGCCCTTACCGAGCTATACTCAATGCCCAATGGCGCTCAGGCTCCGAGGAGGGGGAAGCCAGCGGGGGTGAGAGCCAGGAAGAGTGGGATTCAGACGCTGCTGAGGATGACGACGACGACGATGATGATGACGAGGATGAAGAAGAGGAGGAAGAGGAGGAGGTTGCACCACCGCGCTCGGAAAGGCGGTCAAAACTTGTGCACGACCCTTCGACTGAACGCGGTAAGGAGTTCGACGCCTCGCAGTCGACCAAACGCCCTCGGACCGCTTCTCCGGTGCCGACTGAGAAGGCGCCGAAGCAGTCGAAGGTAGCTCCGTCGAGGCCAACCAAGCCTTTGCCAAAAATGAAGGTGTCCATCCCCACCATATCAGGGTAAACAAATCACTTAAGTCTTCTTGTTCTGTACAAATTCTGTCTCTGGTTGATACTTGAATCGGTCAATTGACTCTTTGGAACTTCAGTGCTGCGACTTCCGAAACCTCAGGCAAGGCCGAGGACCATGAGATGGAGGACGCGACAACCTCAAATCCCGGTACTGCATCTTTAATCTTGTTCTTAGTCGACTGACTCATAGTTTCTGACTTTGACTCTTTTCTGAAGCTCCAACCAATGACATTATCACCCTTCCCGACGACGATGATGAGGATGAGGAACCATTGAGGTATAGGAGGAGCAGGAAGGCATCTACTGGCAAAGCAGCCCAAGATGTGACGGCGCCGAGATCTATTGCGACGGAAGGGAGGCCAGCACTCGACATACCGTGTCCTTCGGTGCCATTGACGAGTGCTCGACCCACTTCGCCGAGTGCTGGGCAGCCTTCGCTCTTAAATCACGCACCACGCCCGGAGGACCAAGCTAGTGCTGCTAAGGAGGCGATCCGTCAAGCAGGAATCATGATGGAGCAGTGAAGATCGCTCGATGCGAGCCAAGCAGCTTCGACGCCACTCCGTCCTTCAAAGCAATGTTTAGGTCAGTCCACCACCGCTGCTTACATTAGGATATGCTATCAAAAATTTTCTTTCGGAATTCATAGCAGTCACCCACTAGGTGTGTTGGTAAAACTCCGTATTAGCGGGGCACGCGCTGAGTGCACCGCCGGGTGTAGTCCCCAAGGCTAAGGTCGATCACCGGGCAATCGGTCTTAGGCTTTATAAGTAAATATTGATCATCACTCGAATGAAACGAATGGGTTTACAAACCAGTGGGGCACGCTGAGTGCACCCACCGGTGTAGTCCCGAGACGTGGTCGATCTGGCGATTGATTACATCTGAAGAAGTTTTGGTCGATCGTCGACTTTTTTTTTTGGTCGATGGTCGATTTTTTTTTTGGTCGATCGGTCGACTCATTTGAATAAGACCAGTGGGGGCATGCTGAGTGCACCCACGGGTGTAGTCCTCGAGACTACGGTCAATGCTTGCATTCGATCGTAATCTTAGAAACGTGTCATTTTTCTCTATTCACTCGAAGTGAATCATCTTTGACATTTTGTCGATTGATTCTTCGTAGAAATCCTGTGATCTTGCGGCGCTATATATCGAATCGGAGCGGAAGCATATTCAGCTCGAGTTGGACTTGAAGCTAGTGCAGGAGAATCGACGAAGGCAAAGGAGGAGACCAAAGGTATGTTTGGTGAGACTTGACGACTCCTTTCTCCCTCATTTGCTTCAAACCTGACTTTGCTGTAATTTACGTGCAAGGTGAAGGAGGCCCAGAGGAAGAAGGAGCTTGAGCTGTCTCGAGAAGATCAAGCTTGCCGACGAAAAGCTAGCCTCGATCACCAAGCTCGAACAGACAACACCAATCAAGGCTGCTCGCCATTGCCACCAAGGATGTTGATCGATTGAAAGCTGACAAGACCACTCTGACTGAGAGGATCAACCAGTTGACCGGGAAGAAGAATGACCTGGAAGGCTTCCTGGGTGGTGGTGCTAAAAAATTGTTCCTTATGCTCGAAGGTAGTCTTTTTCACTCGACCAACTCTTCCAACTGTCGTGTTCCCATTCGACTATTTTCTTGATTCGGGGTTTTGTCTTTGCAGAGTTCTGTCACAACTTTGAAGAAGAAACCAGCCAGTTGGAGACAAACCTTGACCCTGTCAATTCTCCGGTGAATGATGAAGTTGCCATGAACGTCTTTCGACTGGAGTCCCGTGTTGCCGCTGTCGTGGATTACCTCGCAAGGCTGAAGGTTGCTACGTCCCGCATCGACTCGACGCTCTGGCCCGGAGCGACACTCCAAAATGACCTCGAGTCGTTGATGGCTCGACTGAACGCCGTCCCTGACCGAGTGCAGGAGTGGAAGAAGTCTTCGGCTCGGTGTGGCGCAGATGTCACCACAATTCCGCGCGAGTCCATTGCAAGGATGCACGAGAAGATAAGTGGCGGCTCTCCGAGTGGCCAACACCAAGAAACACGACTTCAGGTCTTTCATGGAGACTTTCATCGCTGCTGCTACACGGATCGCAGATGGGATTGATCTCGACGAGTTCGTTGCTCCTTCCAGCCCTCCACAAGAGGGGTAAAAAACTTTCCATGAGTCTTTAAATTTGCCTCGGTATGCCGAGTGGAATTGTAACCGATAAAACCTTAACAGGCTTAGTGCCTGAGCACTCTCGGTTCCTTTAGGTATCGACCTAAACTTGGATTGGATGTTTGGGTATGATTGCTTTTGGCTTGAATTGCCCTTTGCAGGTTCACAGCAAGATTTCCACTGCAGTCGACTTATTCCTTAGGCAGGCACTGTGTCGCAGCTAAGCCCCCGAGTGAGAGGTTTGCTCTTCACTCGGTAGGATTTCTTATATCTTAGGCGAGCGCTGGGCTGCAGCTAAGCCCCCGAGTGAGAGGTTTGCTCTTCACTCGGTAGGATTTCTTATACCTTAGGCGGCTGGGCTGCAGCTAAGCCCCAGTGAGAGGTTTGCTCTTCACTCGGTGGGATTTCTTATACCTTAGGCGGGCGCTGGGCTGCAGCTAAGCCCCAGTGAGAGGTTGCTCTTCACTCGGTAGGATTTCTTATACCTTAGGCGGCTGGGGCTGCAGCTAAGCCCCGAGTGAGAGGTTTGCTCTTCACTCGGTGGGATTTCTTATACCTTAGGCGAGCACTGGCTGCAGCTAAGCCCCAGTGAGAGGTCTGCTCTTCACTCGGTAGGATTTCTTATATCTTAGGCGGCGTTGGGCTGCAGCTAAGCCCCCGAGTGAGAGGTCTGCTCTTCACTCGGTAGGATTTCTTATACCTTAGGTGAGCGCTGGGCTGCAGCTAAGCCCCCGAGTGAGAGGTTTGCTCTTCACTCGGTGGGATTTCTTATACCTTAGGCGAGCACTGGCTGCAGCTAAGCCCCGAGTGAGAGGTTTGCTCTTCACTCGGTAGGATTTCCGTTGTATTTGTGGCGGCTCGGAGGAGAGGGTCGCAATGACCTGCACCTCGTCTTCCTTGCGAACGCACATCATACTTATGGTGTAGCTCGGAGGAGAGGGTCGCAATGACCTGCACACCTCGTCCTCCTTGCGGGCACACACGTTACTTATGGTGTAGCTCGGAGGAGAGGGTCGCAGTCGACCTGCACCTCGCCCTCCTTGCGGGCACACACGTTACTTATGGTGTAGCTCGGAGGAGAGGGTCGCAGTCGACCTGCGCCTCGCCCTCCTTGCGAGCACACACGTTACTTATGGTGTAGCTCGGAGGAGAGGGTCGCATGATCGACCTGCGCCTCGCCTCCTTGCGGCGCGACATTGTACTTAGGCGAGTACTTGGACTGCAGCTAAGCCTCCGAGTGGAAGTCCGCTTACCACTCGGTAGGATTTTAATAACTTAGGCGAGCACTGGCTGCAGCTAAGCCCCGAGTGGAAGTCGGCTTGCCACTCGGTAGGATTTCTTATATCTTAGGCGAGCTTGGATCTGCAGCTAAGCCTCCGAGTGGAAGTCGGCTTACCACTCGGTAGGATTTTTGGTTACTTAGGCTAAACGGATTCGCTGGCTAAGCCTCCGAGTGGAAGTCTGGCTTACCACTCGGTAGGATTTGTACAAACTTAGGCGAAACGGATTCGCGACTAAGCCACCCACTGGGGAAAATTTTATCGGACAAAATAAAAAGTGAAAAAATTATGAAGGAATTATGACACTATTATTTCGAAGCCCATGAACTACAGAAGTATTTTATTACAACTCTTCCGAGTGAAAAACTTTAAGTGTAAAACGGGCGGAGCAGATCCGCATTCCAAGCTCGGGGCTCTTCGATATTGTGTTCGACGTTGTAGAGACGATATGCCCCGTTGTGGAGAACCTTTGTGACGATGAAGGGCCCTTCCCAGGAGGGAGCGAGCTTATGTTGTTTCTGCTGATCCACTCGAAGGACCAGATCCCCTTCCTGGAAGGCTCGACCTCTCACATTTCTGGCGTAAAGGCGACGCAAGTCTTGCTGGTAGATGGTCGAGCGGATCAGAGCCATCTCCCTTTCCTCTTCTAGGAGATCGACTGCATCTTGACGCGCTTGCTCAGCTTCTGCTTCATTGTAAAGTTCAATTCGGTGAGCATTGTGAAGGAGATCACTCGGTAGGACTGCTTCTGCTCCATAGACCAGGAAGAAGGGAGTTCTTCCGGTCGACCGATTAGGCGTGGTTCGCAAACCCCAAAGCACTGAAGGGAGTTCGTCAACCCAAGCTCCAGCCGCATGCTTGAGATCTCGCATAAGTCGGGCTTCAAACCCTTGAGGATTAATCCGCTGGCTCGCTCGCCTGTCCCATTCGACTGTGGATGGGCGACTGAAGCGTAGTCGACTCGTGTGCCTTGGGCGTTGCAGAAATCCTTGAATTCTTCCGAGTCAAAATTCGACCCATTATCCGTGATAATGCTATGCGGGACCCCATATCTGAACGTCAGCTCTCTGATGAAGGAAACAGCAGTACCGGCGTCAAGACTTTTGATTGGTTTAGCTTCAATCCACTTGGTGAACTTGTCGATCGCTACCAAGACATGCGTGAAACCGCTCCGACTTGTTCGCAAGGGACCGACCATGTCCAACCCCATACTGCGAAAGGCCGACGAGTGGAATGGTCTTCGTGGCTGACGCAGCTTGTGTGACATATTGGAGTAGAACTGACATCCTTCGCACTTGTCCACTATTTCTTTCGCCATCTCATTTGCCCTTGGCCAGTAAAATCCGGCTCGGTATGCTTTGGCTACAATGGTCCAAGAGGACGCATGGTGACCACAGGTCCCAGTGGATGTCATTGAGTATGACTCGACCTTCTTCCGGCGTTATGCATTTTTGTCCGACTCCCGTCGGGCTTTCTCTATACAACTGCCCTTTGATAACGGTAAAGGCTTTGGATCGACGGACAATCTGCCGAGCCTCTTCCTCATCTTCTGGGAGTTCCTTTCTCGTAATATATGCGATGTATGGAATTGTCCAATCGGGAGTGACCACTAAAACTTCCATGACCAAGTCGACCACCGCCGGACCTCAACCTCGATCGGTCTGTGGCACTCTTGGGCTGTGGAGCTTCCTCGTGAAGGATCTTCTTTAATCGACGGAGTGCGATATGCTCCAAAAACACACCACTTGGAATGGCTTCTCTTTTGGAGCCTATCTTCGCCAGATCATCTGCTGCTTGATTTTTCAATCGGGGATGTGATGGAGTTCCAACCCTCAAACTTCTTTTCCAGCTTCCTCATTTGCATTGCAAGATCCAATCATAGCTGGGCTTCTCACGTCCCACTCCTTCATCACTTGATTGACCACTAGATCTGAGTCGCCATAGACCATCAGGCGACGGACGCCGAGTGAGATGGCCATGCGCAATCCATATAAGAGGGCCTCGTACTCTGCCTCATTGTTGGAGGAATCAAAGTGAATCTGGAGCACATACCTAAGCTTATCTCCTCTGGGGGAAACCAAAACAACCCCAGCACCAGAACCATTCAGCATCTTGGAGCCGTCAAAGAACATGGTCCAATGCTCCGAGTGAACTTTAGTCGGTTGCTGTTGTTCAATCCACTCGGCAAGGAAATCCGCTATAGCCTGGACTTAATGGCTTTCTTTGCCTCGAATTTGATATCAAGGGGAAGAAGTTCAATCGCCCATTTCGCCACTCGACCGTTGCGTCTCTCACAGTGCGGGATCTCGATAAAGGAGCGTCGGCGACGATCGTGATAGAATGATCGGAGAAATAATGAGCAACCTTCTTCGTGGTCATGTATATACCATACACAAGCTTCGATAATGAGGATATCTCTGCTTGGATGGAGTCAAGACTTGCACAAATAATACACCGGCGCTGAACTTTGAAGGCCTTTCCTTCCTCTTCCCGCCGACCGTAAGCACAAGATCGACAACTTGTCCGAAGGCTGCAATATAAAGCAACAGAGGCTCTTTGCTGATTGGAGCAGCAAGCACCGGCTGGGTGGAGAGCGAGCTTTTAGCTCGAAGAACGCTGCATCGACTTCGAGTCCACTCGAATTTGTCGACCTTCTTCATCGATCGGTAAAGAGGCTATGCCTTTTCACCGAGTCGTGAGATGAATCGACTTAAAGCGCCAAGCATCCAAGAAGCTTCGGGCGCCGTGCACTCGCGCCGTATGCGTTTCATTCGGAGAATAGTGCCGATCTTTTCGTGGTTAGCATCGATCCTCGCTCATAAACGAAAACCGAGTAATTTTCCACCAGGAACTCCGAACGTGCACTTTGACGGATTGAGCTTGATATCGCATCTTCCGAGGTTGGCAAATGTTTCGGCGAGGTCGCAAGCAGGTCGGAACCTTTTCGCGACTTAACGACGATATCATCCATATACGCTTCCACATTCCGACTGATTTGAGTGAGAAGACACTTCAATCATTCGCATAAATGTGGCTCCGCATTCTTGAGGCCGAATGGCATGGTGATATAGCGAAGCACCGAATGGAGTGATGAAAGCTGTTTTTATTTCATCGGGCCCATCTGACGGATCGATGATACCCGAATATGCATCTAGAAAAGACAATCTCTCACATCCCGCGGTCGAGTCAACAATTTGATCTATGCGGGGAGAGGAAATGATCCTTCGGCAGGCCCGATTGATGTGCTTAAAATCAATGCACATGCGGGCGAGTTGTCCTTCTTGGGAACCATGACGACATTAGCAAGCCACTCGGAGTGATATATCTCTGGATGAATCCTGCCGCCAACAATGAGCCACTTCTTCACCAATAGCTTTTCTCTTACGGGCGGCGGACCGCCAAGATGCTCTTTGACTGGTTTTGCTGACTTGTCGACTTCGGAGGCAATGCTCAGCCAGTCCCTGAACACCGGCATGTCACCGGCTTCCATGCGAAAATGTCCCAGCTCACGAAGGAACCGGATGAGCGCTTCTTCCTATTTCGGTCGAGTGTTGTGGAGATGTGGGTCGGGGCTGCATTGGGATCGACCGGTGAATATGGATAGCTTGTCTCACGGACGGTCAAATGCGACTCAGGGCTGGCTTCTTGGATCGTAACAAATCACTCGGATCTGCGTTTTGCTTGTATTCGTCGAATTCGACCATCGTCACTTGGGAGTCGGCAATCTTGAGCCCTTCCGAAAGCACTCTTCGCCTTCTTCCGATCGCGGTGACGGTGATCACTCCCTTGGGGCTGGCATTTTCAGTTTGAGGTACACGTAGCATGGTCGAGCCATGAATCGTGCGTGGCTGGCCTCCCAAAATGGCGTGGTATGCACTCTGAAAATCCACAACCTCAAAGGTCAACTTTTCCTTGCGAAAGTGCTTGGAATCACCAAAACCACGCCCGTGGCTATTTGGCCGAGTGAGTTGGCCTTCTTCCTGGTATGACTCGCGGAAACTCATATTGCTGGTGCTCAGTCGGGACATCGGAATGCCCATCCCTTTCAAAGTATTTGCATATAACAAATTCAGCCCACTACCACCATCCATCAGCACTTTCGTCAGTCGAGTGCCTTCGACAATTGGATCGACCACCAACGCTTGCGCCAGGGTGGCAATGTGAGTCGGGTGATCAGATTGGTCGAATGTGATGGGTGTTTGGGACCACTTCACATAACTTGGCTTTACTGGGGCAACCATGTTCACCTCACGGTTAATGACTTTTAGTCGACTTTTGCTTTCCACATCCGCGAAGATCATCAGAGTGGAGTTGACATGCGGATATTCTTCCTCACTGTCCTCTTTGTCTCCGGCCTTGTCTGGCTCCTTCTCCTTGTCCTTAGACTGTTTTCCTTGAAACTGCTGGATCAGGAGTTGACACTGGCGAGTGGTGTGCTTTGGGTAAATGATGTTGCCCTCCTCATCTTTCTTCGTGTGAATATGGCATGGCATATCCATCATGTCATTGCCTTCTTTATCTTTTACTTTCTTAGGATTCCAGGATCCTTTCGGCTTCCCCTTGAACTTCCCCTGAGTCACGGCCAGGGCCTCTCCTGGAGCTGCTGGCTCGGCTTTCCGCTTCTGCTTCCGACTCGAATTTCCTTCTCCGATGACTTGGCTTGTATTTGCCGCTCGAGTCGGTCCTCTTCCTCGCCGTTATGCATGCCAGTAGCAATCTCCATCATTCGACTCGGGTCATGTCGCGGTTCGACCAAACTTCAAACTCAATTCTCTATTTTTGACGCCATCTTTGAAGGCGCAAACTGCCTGATGGTCGGACACATTTTCCACAGTATGGTGCAAAGTAATCCACCTCTGAATGTACTCTCGGAGAGTTTCATTGGTCTTCTACACACAAACTTGCAGCTCTGTCAAACCAGCCGGTCGCTTGCAAGTCCCTTCAAAAGTCCTGACGAACACTCGGGACAAATCTTCCCAAGTATAAATCTGCTAGGAGGTAATCGATTCAGCCATGCTCGCGTAACCTTCCAACATGAGGGGCAAATGCTTGATGGCCACCTCATCATTCCCACCACCAATCTGAATAGCCACTCGGTAATCTTCAAGCCAAGTTTCGTGCTTGGATTCCCCGATGAACTTGTCGACTCCTGCTGCCAATCTGAAATTGGGGGATTATCGCGGCTCGATAGCCTGCTAAAACACTCCGGACCGAAACATGCACTCGATCGCTGGTGGGTGCATCTCTCTCGGTCCGCCTCGATGGGCTCTGTTCGGTCGACCAAGCCTTGCACGATAATGGATCGCGCGTCAAAGCTCGTTCCACGGGTCGACCGAACTCTTTGCCTATCTCGAATCGATGTCTGTCTTCTTGCCGCCGAGGGGCGTACGACCCTTCCCTCGGAGGGGAAATGGGTACTTGACGCCTATTATCCCGGTCGAATCGGTCTCCGTACTGCTCTCGCCGGTTGTCGCGCCCTTCTCGCCGCGGAGGCGATCTGGGCTGTGAGTCGATCGATGTGATTCGCAGCGATGGATCGATCGTGAATCTGTTGCGCGATCGCGACACGGCTGAGTTCGGTCTCCGCTGCGCGGAGTAAATCTCGATCTGCTGCAAGCCTCTCCCGCTTCCGATCGGGCGGCTGGATGGACTCGCTATACGAGTTGCAGCTGCTAAATTCTGAATTGGCGTGCGGTATACCCGAGTCGGTGGGAAGAGTCGACGTCGGCCGCTTCGAGGATTCGTTGCAGCGCCGCCGAAAGTGCTCATCAAGATTCTCCAAGCGAGCGCTGTTCAGCGACGCGTTAAACGTGCTTCCTCCAAGGCGCGAGCCTCGAGGGTTTCTCCGGCGATGGGAGTATGCGGGGCATCCATGTTCTGCGGGCGAAGCTCTTCTCTCTGCAGAGTCGAGTGTCTCAGTGGTACTACTCGTGCTCTTGCACAGGTCTCCTCCTCCACTGCTCCGCCGCCATGGGCGAAACCGGAGGGCTGCGGGGCCGTCGACCATGAGGATTTCCGCCGTTGGATCACTGCTATCACACTCGGATGCGATCTCTCTGAACGAGGTCCGACAGATCGAACAGCCGTAGAGACTCGTCGGGCTCAATGGCGCGACACAGGCGATGGCTGTCTGGCGAGCCACTGCGTGCTTCACCCACCGCTGGAGTCTCGACCGACCAGAGCGCTTGCGCTGGTGGGAGACTGGGTAGGCGACCGATAGAGGAGTCGACCGATACGGGGTCGACGGTTGCCGCAGCAGAACGCCGCGAACACATGCGCGAAAGTGCGTCGCCCCGCGGACGGGGAGCGCCTCGATGTCAAGTGGAGCCTCCTGGAGCCATGCGGAATCGTCGGCGACAAAGGTGAGAGCACCGAGACGGATCTCGCGTCCCTCAACCAAAACTCCAGCAGTCATCATGATGAAGGTACTCGGAAGTACTGCAACTCCTCCACAAATCGCTAAAACACCTGCCCCAAGGTGGGCGCCAACTGTCGTGGTTCTAAGTCTGACAGTAGAGTGGAGGGTAGGTAAGGAGAGGCAAGGTCCTAGCTATGGAGAGGTTGTGAACACAAGCGATGTACGAGTTCAGGCCCTTCTCGGAAGAAGTAAAAGCCCTACGTCTCGGAGCCCTGAGGCGGTCGAGTGGATTATGAGTGTAGGTATTACAAGAGTGTGAACCCCTCTATCTGTGGAGGGGGGTGGCTTATATAGAGTGTGCCAGGACCCCAGCCAGCCCACATAATGGAGAGGTTAAAGTACATTAAGCCATAAGGTGCCTTAACTATCATTAAGTCTATTCAATTACAAGCCGTTGCGTTGCAGAGTGCCTTCTGACCTTCTGGTGGTCAAGTGCGTCTTCATGGTCGAGTGAGTCTTCCATGGTCGAGTCCTTCCAGTCAGTCGAGTGGGTTCTTCTTCGGTCGACTGGAAGATGATCTCTTCTCAGAGTGTCCTTGGGTAGGACGTTTAGGTCAGGCCTATGACCCTACCCTAGGTACATGAATCCATCAGGGTAAGCAGGTGGCTCCATTAGAGGCTGATGACGTCGCCATGGATGAGGATGAGGATGACGATGGCGCTGAACAGTATGTCTATACTGGCGCCTCCTCAGGGTTTGAGAATCATGAGTCGGTGCCTGAATTACCGTCTCAACATGTTATTGACGACCATCCGGTGGTAAAGAAGCCTAGGAAGAGAGCGAGGAAAGGCAAAAAAGCTGATTCTATGATCTAGCCGCCTCAACAGCCTCGGCTTCGGGACCGTGTGGATATCCCCGATGCGGATAAATGGCATATCCTCGGTCGACCAATCCTACCTGAAACAGCGCTACGGGCGAGATTCGGCGATCTAAGGAGACTTCCTCACGATGTGCTACGGGTAGAGAAAGGCCTCATCGCCTCGAAAGATCCAGGATACTCACTCTACGTGGTTAACGTTCCGCAGCAAATGTCGTACGTCAAGGGCTTCCCCGCGGATAAGTTCTTCCTCCGATTCGATTACATATTCGACATGTTTCATGTGAAGAAGCTGGATTTTACTTTTTTCCGCCTTTATGCCTTGCACATGAGCTACATCATTGGGGTTGAGCAGATAGCTCATATCTGTGTCGCTGACCCGTACTACATGCACGAGGCCTTCTTGGGAGTCTGCGCACAAAGATCGTGAATATGCGAGGGATTACATCGTCAGTTTCATGCTCGCCAATAAGGACAAGGAGGCGATTCTCGTGCCTTATCATCCCGTGTAAGTCATCTGCGCTGCTATCCTTCCTTCGATTTCAATAATTCATTTGCACGGTGGAGGCTAATTAATTTGAGGTGTACTTATTTTATGCAGGGGCGCGCCGCCTTCATCATCCTCTACCCCGATTCTCCCACGCTCTTTACTTGGACTCGTCAAGAACATTCACAAAAAGGATTACACCCACATCAAAGATGTTCTCGACAGTGCTATGTTTTACTACCAAGCAAGGGGTGGAGAGGTTAGGGACAAGAAGAGAAGGGGCAGCAGGCCCACCTTCAGCCATAAGACCGACTTCTGCTGCATCCAGCAACCGAAAGATTCTCTTAATGATGGATTCTATGTCCTACACCACATGCTGGAGTACCGACGGGATCACTAGAACCTTCACATGGCACCTAGATCTAGCGATGCCCATATTTTGCAATGGGCAAAGGACATAGGAGATATCGAGGATCATCGACTTCGAGCCGAGTTCTATAACATCCAGCGCGAACTTGCCCAAATCATCATGAATGAAGTCGTCGGAAAAACAGGGATGTTCCATGCAGAAGGACAAATGTCGCGGGAAGACGTCCGAACATGGATAGCCTCTCAGCGTCTCGACATGAAGCCTTTCACTAAGCTCGATGACTATCTCCCTTACTTGGATGGATGGCACGACATGATGGAGTGATTGTCGATATATGACAATGTGTCCGTTTAGTCCATACTTTCTTTTATGACAAAACTTTGAGTTATGCACGGTGAAACTTTATTTGTGATGTAATTAAACCGTCCTCCTCGACTAGCGAAAATCACTCTAGTTAGGTCATTTGGGTATGATGAACTTTATTATTTTTGCTTATGATATGTTGTTTCTATTTTTGCCAAGTCTGTCTCTTTGTGTTGCTCAACTATATATGTTGCATATCATCGACTCATGTGCCGATGCAGGTGCATAGATCATAAATGGCGAAGAAGTGCTACGCCAGGAGTATATATACGACAAGTGGTCGGAGTGTCAGGCCCAGGTGTACCGGTTTTCGGTTTCCGAGCGACACACAGTACTTAGTTTAGGTTCACGCTAATGCGAGAGAGGGATACGAACTCATGTACTCAAAGTGATAGCTATTCTCGTGTATATCATTGTTTAGATGGATGACGATGTATTTGCAAGTAATCGAGACTTGTATCGCTATTTCCGAGATTGATGACGAGAGACCACTTTGTGTTGGATGATGATTATGATGATGACATGATTTGATGAGACTAATTGTATGTATATGCTATGATTACATTTGTATGTGGATGATATGCTAAAGATTATTGTATAAAGCCTATTCAAATGCAAAACAAATAAAAAACAAATCTGCAGGAAAAAACTAATAAAACTAGTAGTAGCGAGGGGATTTAGCGAGAGCGCCGACTTACCAAGAGCGCTTACACATGTAAACGGCGCTGCAGATAATACCATGAGCGTCCTTTTCTAAAGAGCGATGCAGCTATTCATGTGTAGCAAGATGGCGTGTGTCAACACGCGCTATCGCTATACGTTAACTAGAAGCGCTTATTAGTAGCGCTGGTACCCGCGCTACTGAGAGGGCCAAAACCCGCGCTGCTGCTAGGCTTTTCCCTAGTAGTGAAGACCCGATTAGTCTCAGAATCCCGGTTTACAAGACATTTCGACAATGGTAAAACAAGACCAACAAGACAGCCCGACGTGCCGACAATCCCGATAGGAGCTGCACATATCTCGTTCTCAGGGCAACATCGGATGAGCACTCCGTACAACAAAAACCAGACCTCAAGTTTCCCTGAGGGGGCGCTGCAAAGGACTCTAGTTCGGACCAACACTTAGACAAGCATTGGCCCAGGGGGGCTATAATAAAGATGACCCTTGGGTTAATTACTCCCGAGGGAAAAGTAGGTGGTGGTGAGGCAAATGGTAAAACCAAGGTTGGGCCTTGCTGGAGGAGTTTTATTCAAAGCGAACTGTCAGGGGGGTCCCATAAATCACCCAACCGCATAAGGAACGCAAAATCCAGGAACATAATACCGGTATGACGGAAACTAGGGCGGCAAGAGTGGAACAAAACACCAGGCATAAGGCCGAGCCTTCCACCCTTTACCAAATATATAGATGCATTAATAATATAAGAGATATTGTGATATCCCAACATAACCCTGTCCACCATGGAGCAATCTTCAACTTCACCTGCAACTAACAATGCTATAAGAGGGGCTGAGCAAAAGCGGTAACATAGCCACGCAACGGTTTGCTAGGAATGGTGTCAAAGGTTAGAGGTTCATGATAAATTTGGGGAGGCTTGAAGAGCAAATGATAGGTAACGCAGCATAGCGATAGAACGAAGCAACTAGCATAGCAATGATAGTAGTGAGATCCAGGGTAGCGGTCATCTTGCCTGAAATCCTGCAAGGAAGAAGAATGAGTCCATGAAGAAGATGAAGCCACGCAGACGAACCAAGCGTAGACGAACGAATCCTCACGATCGCAACGAAACGGGAACTATCGAGAAGAAGCACACAACATGGTAAACACACCACACATAGACAAGACATGATGCACAACAAGCATGATGCATGACAAGGCTACATGAAGCTACTCATGGCAAGAGATGATGCAAACAAGAACAACACATCAAGGCAAGTTTAAATGAGGCCGGAAACAACATATAACAATTCCGGAAAGTCCTCATATGCATATTTCAAAATTGGTCCAGATCTGAATAAACCTTATGTTCAAGTTGTTAAACAGCAAGTTAAGATGCAACAAGATGATCTACACGAGATTCTAGTCAAGTTACATATAAAGTTTATTAGATTCGAGCTACGGCCTAGAAGATATGAGCAAAATAAGTTCAACATGGCATTGATGCAAAATGCATACAAACATCAAGCAAACACACCAAAACAAGGATGCAACATGATAATATGAAACTACATGCAAAATCAAGCAAGTTTCATATAGAGCACACTCAAAACGGAGCAACGGTGCAACACATACACTCTATACAAGTCATAACAACAATCTGTCCAAAACAGCAACTAGGCATATTGCAAGCATCAAAACAATAAGCTACAGCACTCCAACATAACAACAAAAGGCATGGGCATGAAGTACTGGTAAAGTACAACAAAACATGAACACTGAGCTATCTCCAGAAAAGTCTAGAACATGCTCAAACACACATGGTAAGATTGCAAATAATAACAGTTTCAGACTTGAGCAGAAATAACATCAGGTTGCAATGTTTAGAGCAAACAAACAACATGTTACAGGGACTTATCATGGCAAAAAAAGGCATGGCATGAATCTACTAATTGCATAGATCAAAAGTCCCTTACTGACCATGAGTCAAAAAGGCATAGAAAATATGATGGCACCCATGTAAACATGGCAAGTTATATTACAGATTCAAACGTGGTAGGAACAACAATAAGTAGGCATGTTGGTGAGCTTGAACCACTCACCACAGAGCAATACATGGCATGGCAAGGCAACAAACAGTAAGAAGGCATGTTTGTGAAGTTAAGCATGGCAAGAGCAAGGTCATAGGGTGCATGGAACACTAGCAAAACACATGGGAACTAGTGAACTTAATGTTAACAGGCTGATAGCAACATTATTTAGCAACTTTGGAGCAAGATAACAACATGTTCCAACAGGCTATAATTGCAACCAAGGGCATGAATGGATAGAGCAAGACATGTATAACAAAACATCCTTAGTGAACATCTCCAGAATAATGCACGAAATGACTTGTAGGAGTAGGTTAACATAGCAACAAAATATAACAGAATCTGTCAGAAAAACAGCAACAGCAAGTACCCTACTTAACAAGCTCGATGCACTCAGTACAAGATTCACAAAAATACAAGGATGGCACCACTAGAAAGATGGCATGGCATAGATCAAAACACATGTAGACATCAACCTCATAGGATGCACACATCAAACATGGCAAAAATGACAAATGAGCATGTTATAACAGTTCCAGTAGATTAACATCAACATGCACTCTTCCAACAGCATTTCGGGCATCAAGATGAGCTCAAATGAACATGATGCAATGGAATGAAATGAAGTACTCGTCGAGGCGAACAATTTGACATATTACACGCATGAAACGGAGCTACGAATGCAGAGATATGATGTGATGAACATGGCATGATAATGTCACCGATTCGGGGACACTGTCAAATTCTCACCCCGCGAAAAGTCAACCCGAGACGAGGAGATCCCGGGACGGAGCGGATCCGGGACGGGGCATGCGTGTTTGGTTCGGTGGCATGGTGGATCTCATCCACCTTCTTCGAATCCGGCCGGAGTAGAGCTCCGGCGAGCTCGGCTCGGGCGAGGCGAGGAGGGGTCGGCGAGGTCGGCGCGGTGAGGAGGGAGGAGCGCTGCGCTCGGGGCACGACCGTAGAGGACCGCCGGCAAGCTCCTGGCGGCGCCCTGGCGCGGAAACCGAGACGGCAAAGGGCGGAGCGGGAGGACGGCGCGCGACGGCGAGGTAGGACGGCGGCGGGCGGAGGGTACCGGGTGGCGCTGGGTCGGCGCGGGCGGGCGACCAGCGGCGGAGGCAAGGCGCGGGCGCAGGGCGAGACCCGCGGTGGTGGGACGACGGAGGCGCCAGCGGGCGGCGGCGCTGGTGGCGGAGTCCGTGTCGGCGAAGCGGTTCCGGCGAGGCGAAGCGAAGCGCACGAGGAGCCGGGCAGACGGGCAGGCGGCGGCGGCGCTGCTGGCTCAAGGGCCCTGCTTGGCTTTCCAGGGCCGCGGCAGAGGGAGGCGCGACGGGACAGATGGCGGCTCGAGAGAGGCTGCGGCGGTCGGCGCGGACGTGTCCGGCGCGAACGGACGTGTCCGGCGGCGGGAGGTGAGGCGAGCTAGGGTTTTTGCCCGAAAATGGAGGGGGAGGGGACTTTTTATAGGTAGAGGGAGCTAGGAGAGTCCAAAAGAAGAGCGGTTTTCGGCCACGCGATCATGATCGAACGACCGAGAGCATGGAGGGGTGTTTGCTGGGTTTTGGGCCACTTTGGAGGGGGTGTTGGGCTGCAACAAAAGAGGCCTTTACGGTTACCCGGTTAACCGTTGGAGTATCAAACGGACTCCAAATGGCACGAAACTTGACAGGTGGTCTACCGGTGCTATACCAAGGCCGCTTGGCAAACCTCAGTCCATTCCGAGAACGTTTAATACCCGCTCACAACGAGAGATAAAAGGGGGACGCCGGAGGACATAGGAGTGCCGGATCGCGAAACGGACAACGGGGAAAATGCTCGGTTGCATGAGACGAACACGTATGTGAATGCAATGCACATGATGACATGATATGAAATGCATATGATGACATGGCTAAAGGCAACACGCAAACACATGACATGGCAACGACGGCGAATAACTGGAAGACAACTAGCGCATCGAATCCGGGGCGTTACAACACTCCTCCACTAACAAGAGATCTCGTCCCGAGATCTTAGGACTGAGACGGAAGGGAAACGGATGGGGTGCAATACGAACAAAAGAGAGAGGATCAACAAACTCGAGAACACTCGAGTAGGAAAAAAGAAACGACGAATATGACGAGAATGACAAGAATCGAAAGCTCACGGAATCAGATCGACTATGAAACCACTCGTTCTAACCGGAGTGGTTAGAATGAGAAAAGAAACGAATAGGACTGAAAGGATTTAGGCAGCACTCCGGTTGAACATGGAAAGAATAGAACACGAGCTTGAGAGGATGGAATGATACTTAATGAAGACATGACACAAAACCTCTGGAAAGAATTGAAAGAGTTGAAAGAAAAGAACGGATAAGAAAATGACAACTTGTGTCACGAATGAAATAGAAAGCAACCTCGAAAGAAAGGATTGAATGGAGTTGTTGAGAAAATCAACAACGAAAAGAATTGCTTGTTGTGGACTTATGGATAACATATCAAAATTATGAGGTGATAACCGACCACAAACAGAAATGATTGGATAGCTGAGAATAACGAAGAAATGCAAAACTCCACTTCAAAAGAATACGGAGAATTGATTGCACTTCGAGAAGCGAGAAGAAAAGATACTTGAACTCCACCAACAAGAATCTTGACGAACACTTGAAGAATGAATTAAATCATGATGAGCCACCGTGAAAAGCTCCGGTAACAAATGGATGACGAGATAAAATGAAGGATGAAAGAATAAGATCAGTCTTGCGGTGATTTAGATGGAGGTTCCGACGAGATGGCCGGGAAAATTTGAACTCCGAAAAAAAAAGATGAAAACACTTGGAACTAGAATTTATTCATCAAGAACAAACTCCGAAGGAAGGGATTACTCACTTGGATGAAAATAAGAAAAAGATTTATTGTATGCTTATCCTTCATCAAATTAAATTGATGACAAGCAATGGATTTTGCATACTACTTATTCTTCTTGAAAAAGGATTGAGAAATGACATATCGCAAACTTGAGAATGTCTTCATGAACCACCGGTTGAATTGAAACGAACGAATGGATTAATATGATAAACAAGGAAAAGAATCTGAAAGAACCACCATGAGAATTCAAAATGACTGAAGAAAGAGAATGAATCACCGGCAAGAATTAGAAGAACCAATAAGCTAGAGGGGATTTAGATACAAGAGAACGGAAAGAACTCGATCTGATTAAAGAGCACTTGAATGAAGCACCGGGATAATATTGAGATGAACGAAGGGGCATGGATATAGAATAATTGGAGAACGAATCTGAAAACTTAGAACATAAAAATCTTCCGAAAAGATGGCCTCCGGATGATCGAGAGAGAAAGCAACTCCTGAAATGCTCCGGATGAATGAAAAGAATATCTGACAAACGGAATAATACGAGAGGATAATATGAAGCTAGAACCGCGAATCTTCAAGAGAACGGGCAAGATTTAGAGGAAAAAATCTTCTTCGGTCTTCAAATGATGACGAGAAAACACCACCAAAATTACTGAGATACTCCGGGAGAATGAAAAAGAGGAAGAGTTGACCCAAAGATGAAAAGAATTTGAAAGTGATCTTGGAGAAGGCATGTGACTGATGGGATCCATTCTTACATCACACTTTGAAAAGAATTGCGAAAAAAACTCCGGGGAATTAGAAGAGTCAGGTAAGATCCTGGGAAAAGACCTGTGGGTTAGGGCCCACTAAAGAAAAACACCGTTGGAAAGAATTGTTGAACAGATAGACGATGCACCGGAACAATTGAGATATTTGAATGAGGTGGCGACCTCGAATTAATTGGAACACAGACGAAACTCCTGAGATGTCTTCCGAACTCCGGAATGATTGAATGGCGAGAGGCAAACGAGCAAGGAGAACACTTGATCCAAGGAAAAGAATGTGATCAACACCGAAAAACTTGAATTGAGTCCACCGGAAAAGAAAGAGATGAAGAATGACGAACGAGACGAGAATTCACTGGTTGAAATAATTGAGGGAAGACTGAAGAGGCTCCACACGAATGAAATTGATGGTCGAAAGAGACTCAGACTCTGGGAAGAAGAGGGTGGGAGGGCGGGAAAACAAAGGCAACTTGGAAGTGGAAAAACCGACGAATATCTTGAAGAGAAAACACCGGTTGAAATCATTGAGGAAAGAAAAGCAAAGACTTTGCAAGAGTAGGATGGATACTCGATTACGGACTCCGGATTCGAGAAGAAGGGAGGGCGGGTGGGAAAAAACAAGGACAACTTCGGACAAGGAAACAACATCGATCGAAAAGAGCAGAGGATTGATCTCCCAAAGAGAGAGAGGTTCGAATCAGCTTGACGAGGAATGCACCGGACAAAAGAGGATGGACAACTCATGAAACTAACCACGTGATCCTAAAGAAAAATTTGAACGGGAAGAGGAGTAGTTCAAAACACCTACGTCAAGATTCCTCACTAGAGCGACGAAGGGGCTGAGGAGTAAAAAGAATTCCTACTCTCCAATATAACTATACTCAGAAAACAGTTTTCTTCTAGACCCAACAACGGCCAAACTACACGATCAATCAAGGGGGCTCCTAAGGTCAGTCGAGGCTCTGATACCAACTTGTCACACCCAAGATGCGGCCCTATCCTAAAGGAACTCGAAGGTCCCACCAAGGATAGAAGCACATCTTGAAGACGCTTTTGCAAGGTGGATATCATTACATCAACATTACATAATAGTGGGGATACATCCAATACATACAATGTCACATGAATACAACAATACCACATACAAAAACAACATCCGACTACGGATGAATCATAAACAGAAACTCAAACAATATCCACCCTGCTAGCCCAGGCTGCCGACCTGGAACCTATCCCCTGATCGAAGAAGCAGAAGAAGAAACTCCAAAACAAGCAACATCGCCTCGCGTCATGATCATCGCATAACCTGTACCTGCAACTGTTGGTGTAGTAATCTGTGAGCCACGAGGACTCGGCAATCCCATTACCATGGGTATCAAGACTAGCAAAGCTTAAATAGGAAAGGAAGGGGTAAAGTGGTGAGGTTGCAGCAGCGGCTAAGCAAGTATGGTGGCTAACATACGCAAATGAGAGCGAGAAGAGAAACAAGCGGAACAGTCGTGAAGCTAGCAATGATCAAGAGGTGATCCTGAACTCCTACTTACGTCAAACATAACCCAAAGACCGTGTTCACTTCCCGGACTCCGCCGAGAAGAGACCATCACGGCTACACACGCGGTTGATGCGTTTTAATTCGGATCTGGTGTCAAGTTATCTACAACCGGACATTAACAAATTCCCATCTGCCACATAACCACGGGCACGGCTCTCGAAAGTTTATACCCTGCAGGGGTGTCCCAACTTAGCCCATGATAAGCTCTCGCGATCAACGAAGGATATTCCTTCTCCCAGGAAGACCCGATCAGTCTCGGAATCCCGGTTTACAAGACATTTCGACAATGGTAAAACAAGACCAGCAAGACCGCCCGATGCGCCGACAATCCCGATAGGAGCTGCACATATCTCGTTCTCAGGGCAACACCGGATGAGCACTCCGTACAACTAAAACCAGACCTCAAGTTTCCCTGAGGGGGCGCTGCAAAGGACTCTAGTTCGGACCAACACTTAGACAAGCATTGGCCCGGGGGGGCTATAATAAAGATGACCCTTGGGTTAATTACTCCCAAGGGAAAAGTAGGTGGTGGTGAGGCAAATAGTAAAACCAAGATTGGGCCTTGCTGGAGGAGTTTTATTCAAAGCGAACTGTCAGGGGGGTCCCATAAATCACCCGACCGCGTAAGGAACACAAAATCCGGGAACATAATACCGGTATGACGGAAACTAGGGCAGCAAGAGTGGAACAAAACACCAGGCATAAGGCCGAGCTTTCCACCCTTTACCAAATATATAGATGCATTAATAATATAAGAGATATTGTGATATCCCAACATAACCCTGTCCACCATGGAGCAATCTTCAACTTCACCTGCAACTAACAACGCTATAAGAGGGGCTGAGCAAAAGCGGTAACATAGCCAAGCAACGGTTTGCTAGGAATGGTGTCAAAGGTTAGAGGTTCATGGCAAATTTGGGGAGGCTTGAAGAGCAAATGATAGGTAACGCAGCATAGCGATAGAACGAAGCAACTAGCATAGCAATGATAGTAGTGAGATCCAGGGTAGCGGTCATCTTGCCTGAAATCCTGCAAGGAAGAAGAATGAGTCCATGAAGAAGATGAAGCCACGCAGACGAACCAAGCGTAGACGAACGAATCCTCACGATCGCAACGAAACGGGAACTATCGAGAAGAAGCACACAACATGGTAAACACACCACACATAGACAAGACATGATGCACAACAAGCATGATGCATGACAAGGCTACATGAAGCTACTCATGGCAAGAGATGATGCAAGCAAGAACAACACATCAAGGCAAGTTTAAATGAGGCCGGAAACAACATATAACAATTCCGGAAAGTCCTCATATGCATATTTCGAAATTGGTCCAGATCTGAATAAACCTTATGTTCAAGTTGTTAAACAGCAAGTTAAGATGCAACAAGATGATCTACATGAGATTCTAGTCAAGTTACATATAAAGTTTATTAGATTCGGAGCTACGGCCTAGAAGATATGAGCAAAATAAGTTCAACATGGCATTGATGCAAAATGCATACAAACATCAAGCAAACACACCAAAACAAGAATGCAACATGATAATATGAAACTACATGCAAAATCAAGCAAGTTTTATATAGAGCACACTCAAAACGGAGCAATGGTGCAACACATACACTCTATACAAGTCATAACAACAATCTGTCCAAAACAGCAACTAGGCATATTGCAAGCATCAAAACAATAAGCTACAGCACTCCAACATAACAACAAAAGGCATGGGCATGAAGTACTGGTAAAGCACAACAAAACATGCTCAAACACACATGGTAAGATTGCAAATAATAACAGTTTCAGACTTTAGCAGAAATAACATCAGTACATTGTACATTGTACCCTGCTTTTGAGTAATACAAATACAGTGGGAGCCTCTCCCACTGTCCAATTCCTCAAAAAAAAACTTATCATGGCAAAAAAAGGCATGGCATGAATCTACTAATTGCATAGATCAAAAGTCCCTTACTGACCATGAGTCAAAAAGGCATAGAAAATATGATGGCACCCATGTAAACATGGCAAGTTATATTACAGATTCAAACGTGGCAGGAACAACAATAAGTAGGCATGTTGGTGAGCTTGAACCACTCACCACAGAGCAATACATGGCATGGCAAGGCAACAAACAGTAAGAAGGCATGTTTGTGAAGTTAAGCATGGCAAGAGCAAGGTCATAGGGTGCATGGAACACTAGCAAAACACATGGGAACTAGTGAACTTAATGTTAACAGGCTGATAGCAACATTATTTAGCAACTTTGGAGCAAGATAACAACATGTTCCAATAGGCTATAATTACAACCAAGGGCATGAATGGATAGAGCAAGACATATATAACAAAACATCCTTAGTGAACATCTCCAGAATAATGCACGAAATGACTTGTAGGAGCAGGTTAACATAGCAACAAAATATAACAGAATCTGTCAGAAAAACAGCAACAGCAAGTACCCTACTTAACAAGCTCGATGCACTCAGTACAAGATTCACAAAAATACAAGGATGGCACCACTAGAAATATGGCATGGCATAGATCAAAACACATGTAGACATCAACCTCATAGGATGCACACATCAAACATGGCAAAAATGACAAATGAGCATGTTATAACAGTTCCATCAGATTAACATCAACATGCACTCTTCCAACAGCATTTCAGGCATCAAGATGAGCTCAAATGAACATGATGCAATGGAATGAAATGAAGTACTCGTCGAGACGAACAATTTGACATATTACACGCATGAAACGGAGCTATGAATGCAGAGATATGATGCGATGAACATGGCATGATAATGTCACCGATTCGGGGACTTAGTCAAATTCTCACCCCGCGAAAAGTCAACCCGGGACGAGGAGATCCCGGGATGCAGCGGATCCGGGACGGGGCATGCGTGTTTGGTTCGGCGGCATGGTGGATCTCATCCACCTTCTTCGAATCCGGCCGGAGTAGAGCTCCGGCGAGGCGAGGAGGGGTCCGCGAGGTCGGCGCGGTGAGGAGGGAGGAGCGCTGCGCTCGGGGCACGGCCGTAGAGGACCGCCGGCGAGCTCCTGGCGGCGCCCTGGCGCAGAAACCGAGACAGCAGAGGGCGGAGCGGGAGGACGGCGCGCAGACGAGGTAGGACGGCAGCGGGCGGAGGGTACCGGGCGGCGCTGGTTCGATCTGGGGAGGCGCGACCGGCGGCGGAGGCGAGGCGCGGGCGCAGGGCGAGACCCGCGGTGGTGGGACGACGGAGGCGCCGGCGATAAGCGGCGGCGGCGGTGGCGGAGTCCGGCGACAGCGAAGCGGTTCCGCGAGGCGCCGCGCGCACGAGAGAGGCGGGCGACGCCAGCGGCGGCGGGCGGCGAGCTTCTGCGGAGCCCGCTTGACCCAGGGCAGCAGCGGAGGGAGGCGCGACGGACAGGTGGCGGCTCGGGAGAGGCTGCGGCGGTCGGCGCGGACGTGTCCGGCGCGAACGGACGCGTCCGGCGGCGGGAGGTGAGGGGAGCTAGGGTTTTTGCCCGAAAATGGAGGGGAGGTGACTTTGTATAAGTAGAGGGAGCTAGGAGAGTCCAAAAGAGGAGCGGTTTTCGGCCACGTGATCGTGATCGAACGACCGAGAGCATAGAGGGGAGTTTGCTGGGTTTTGGGCCACTTTGGAGGGGGTGTTGGGCTGCAACAAAAGAGGCCTTTACGGTTACCCGGTTAACCGTTGGAGTATCAAACGGACTCCAAATGGCATGAAACTTGACAGGCGGTCTACCGGTGCTATACCAAGGCCGCTTGGAAAACCTCGGTCCATTCCGAGAACGTTCAATACCCGCTCACAACGAGAGACAAAAGGGGGACGCCGGAGGACATAGGAGTGCCGGATCGCGAAACGAACAACGGGAAAAATGCTCGGATGCATGAGACGAACACGTATGCGAATGCAATGCACATGATGACATGATATGAAATGCATATGATGACATGGCAAAAGGCAACACGCAAACACATGACATGGCAATGACGGCGAATAACTGGAAGACACCTGGCGCATCGAATCCGGGGCGTTACATCTCTGTACCGCGGCACATCATCCTCTTATAGCTGAGCATCTTCCAGCATGTAGTCTTAAACTGTTTTACGCATAAGGAAAGGGTTAATTCCCGGGGCCTCTCATTTCTAGATAGTCTAATGCATTGAGCATTAGATGAGAAGATGATAGAAAATTAGAGAGTAACCCATTTGATTCAAAGCTAGCTAGTCGAGTAGTTGATGAAGATTGAGGAGAGGGAGAGGATATTATATAGACATGAGAGGAGAGTCTGCTTTTGTGAAAATATCTAGTATATAATTGAACGTGGTGAGTGGAGTTCTGATCTCATATCTATCATGGCTGCATAGCCCATGTGAGTTTTCAAAAGGCAACGGCTCAAGACAAATGAAAGATAGCCATGGTTTGGACCGGAGATGTCACGTAATTTGACGACCTCAGTTTCCTAAAAGATGTACGTATATAGTCACGGGAGGAGATAGGAAATATGATATGAAGGCTCTTTTTAAAGAAACTCTAGACTTAGTACCACACTAGATGGAATAGGATATACAACTAAATCTGAATCGTCTATTGATGGGGGGTTAGGCTTTGTTTCTGCTGAAAAAGAACTTTGGTATTATTCAGTGCTTACTATGCTTGGCACATGGTGATCAGGGCAAATTTTCGTCTAATCAAAAGCATGTATGTGAAACAAAGTATTTAACTATAGTGTATAATTTTTTAAGTTAGCGTTGACATTTCCCGTACTAATAATATTCCTAGCTACATGTCGCCTCTTAGTGTTTCAGCAGCAATGCAAAATCATCTAGTTACATATATGATCGAACACATAGAAGAGACATTAGTGTGACAGCTCAACTAGCAGAAAAAACATGGCTAGTTAACTACATATAAGTTGAAGCACATAAAGACACATTGTGTATATGTAAAAGCCTAACCTGCAGGGAAAAGATAGCAGTGGATGCCAAATCCACTATAAAAAGATTTACATGAATTCTATAGGTGTGATAGTGATTTCTCTATGTTACACAATGTACAAATTTCATATAGCTATATAAAGGAAGTTAATTCAGAACATCAACATTGGCTTGGCTACGTAGCGGTGTCGATCTGATCGCTCAAGTACCTCATAATTTAGTTCACATCTTGGCGGGCTGGGTTCAAAGTAAAGCCAGTCAAAATAAATTTTGAATATTGATGCTCAAAGTCTCTAGTGATGAACTATATCCATGTTCATCGGTCCCATGCACATCTTTCCTACCCTCCTAGTTCTACAAGGGGTGAACCATTTGCTACTAAGGCCAGTGAGCGAGCATCATCTCCAAAGTATATTTTGGTATGACTAATTAGCCAACTAGGTATTCGAGGCATGTCACTTAAACTTCGTGAATTCGGTCTTTGCCACTACCGCTTGCAAAGAAACTAGTTGCATGCCCCTATGCCGTCTTCGCCAGTTGTTGTCTCATTTGTGTCGTTTCCTTCCATATGGGACCTACCACTCACCACATCATCTGCAATGATGCAGAGACCCGGTTGACCAGTCCGGCCGATGTGGTGCCCACCAATATTGACAAGGAGACTCGGTTGACCGTTCCTGCCTATGTGGGGGGCCAGCATTCACGTGACAAACCGTCCATAATTTTCATTTTACCCAAAGTACACGCCTCGCCCGCTCATGTATTATATTCCGACGACGTGTCGCTCTACCTACCTGCCGCCTATAATTATTGACTGCCCAGCGTGCGCCAAAGACACGTTCACTGCACCCACTCTACGCACCTCTCTCATCACACGCCCTTCCCGCCACTTGCATTCGCCCTCGCAACACATGCCATGCCCGGCCACCGCAACATGCAAAACGAGCGCAGCGCCGCGCCAGAGCCATTTCCCCTTGTGTTTGGTTTCTCGCCGTAGTGCATCCCCTTCGCTCATCGGGATCCTGGTGGGAATGCAATGGAGAGCAAGATGACCTCACGGAGAACATTGTCGTGCTGGAGTGCGAACGCGCAGAGGAGAAGACGCATCGTCACTTTGCTCGGCGAGGAGATTGCCCTCGAGGGGGCTCACTTGGTGGAGGGCAGAGCCCGACAAATAGCCATAGATGCTCCATGTTTAATACTAATAGTCTAAGTTACATATCACATCAGGTACATTGACCTTTGATGCACACAACCAGGGATGACTATAATTGAAATAACATTATGGGTGAAGAATTTAAAATTTTGACTTGAGCTGTTGGATGGAGAGGAACCGGCATAAATAATTGTTTTGTAAGTCGTAATTTGTCGATGGAAAATTTATGACTCTCCCCAAATAAAACAAACTTGTGCTATTGTCGCTGAAAAATACCTAGATTTTGTAATTTGGCAGTGAAAATATTTGTGCACGCTGCACGCAGATCCCTCAGCCTGAGTTTGTGTCATCCATGTCCAATCCAACAGTCCATGGGTTTTTTCTTCGTCCCCGCACAACAGGGTCCAGACTTTCTGAATACGAACCCAAGTTAGTGGTACACATACGTGCTGAGAAGAGAAACCATGGGCTACGCGGATATCCACCAAACATATGAAACAAATTAAGCACTTTATCATGTCACGCCCAGGAAAAACCATGCATTCGTTGCTAGTACTTGTCTAAGCTCTAGTGTAACAATCGGTAATCGTTCGCGAATGCATTACATTTGGAACCACAATGAGTCTGCAGATGTCCCTCACTGCAATTTTAAAAGTCCTTAGAGATGTGCAACAGATACTCCAACCTCCGTTGCGATTTGCATGACCAAGGACACAATTTACTCTTCTTATGTAATTAATTCATACTCCCTTCGTTTCAAAATGTATAAAGTTTTGGGTTTGTCTAAAGTCAAATATTTCTATGTTTGACCAAGTCTATAAAAAAGTATACTAATGTCCACAACATCAGATTAGTCTCGTCACATTCGTCATGTAGTATATTTTCATATTATGTGAAATTGATGTTGTAGATGATGATATGTTTATCTATAAACCAGGTCAAACCTAAAGACGGTTTTTTCCGATAAAGGCTGCCTTCATTAACTTGAAATGTAACATCAAGCAGATACAAAGCATGATGAGCAATACCCCGTCTTTGCATATCTAAGATGCACACAACCAACACCAACAAATTGAAGAAATAATAATAATAAAGACCCGATATATCGGAAATAGAAGAGTCATATGACCGACAGCATGCCTACGTCGAAGGAGGAGATGGACTGATCCGGAGATTATGTTGCTACCCATGTTAGGTAAAAACCTTCATGGCCACCTAAAGATGTTTTTTTTTTGCGAGACACCTAATTATTTCACTTAGGACAAACCCAGAGCTTTCAAATATTTTGAAGCGGAGTAGATCAAACTGGTGAAAATTATTTCTCTCATGATGAACAGGAGAAAAGACAACAATCTTGCCTTGCAAGAACTGTGAGTGCTTGATACACAATTGAGGACACAAGTAAGGTAGCTGGCCCTGGCCTAGACATATACACATACAAGCTTAATTAGCAAGAAGAGCATGCACAGCTATGGCCTAACCTTTTTTTTTGCGGGGAAGCTATGGCCTAACCTGACATTACAATGATTAGCATCGAAGATTACACAATAGCGACATGTACATCCATGCACAGATTGATTTAAGCAGCCTTTCCCGTACTTATTAGCTGTGGTGCTCACTTGCTCAGCATGGCCTGGTGCGGCTAGCTCGTACCAAGCTGCCATTAGCAGTGAATTAAGCAGGCAGCTGCATCCATCATGTGGTTAACAGCTGAAAGCCATATCATATAGGACTAGGATGAGTATATGGGTCTCACTGGTCATCAAGTACGGATATACGGAATGTCTCAACATGAAACTGTCGCCTATCGTGACAGCGGAAGGCGGGCTAGCTCCATATGTCTGGATGTCAGGGCAGCTTGGTGATCTCAATGTCACTGACTGATTCTGTGTTGATGGTGCGCAGCTACTTAATTAGGAGCTATGGATCAAAAGAGCACTTTCGAGCTTAGTTTGCATACCCGGTTAGTTACTGAATGTGTTGGACATCAATTCCGTTTCTAACTGGCCATTCGCTAAAGATAGTACCCTGATTCTTATTGACTTACAACTTGCTCTTTCTCTTGACAGTCCTTTAGTTCTTGCTTCTTAATTTGCCATGTTGTTGAACTTGAGAGTTCTCTTTTTAATGGTTGACTTGGAGATTGAGCATATGTAGAACAGCAAGCAGTTGCGTGATAGTTTAACGTTAAGCAAATCAGCAAATGCCGTAAGTTTTTTTTAAGGATCCAACAATTGCTTGGTTTTTCATTGATAAGCAGCTAGAATATTTACATGGAAATGCAGTAAGCATTGTCTATACAGCAACATGCACTTCATAAAAATAGTTGGCAAAATCTTTAGCCTCACAAGGCAATCGTGCGATCAAGTTTCTTTGGTTTTCACTTTTAGTCAGATTTCGATGAAACACTGAATTTCAATAATTTCAGTAGGCACCGAAATATTTACCTTTGGTCAAAATATTTCAGTCATTTTAGTTGTGCACATGAATTCTTTTTTTTCAAACATCTTCAAAATTTTCAAATATTTTTTGAATTTCAAGTGAGCATTTCAGTCCTTTGGCCGAAATGCAAGCCAAAATTACGGAATGGTGCTGAAATATTTCTGAGACTAAAATTTAAAAGCATATTCTCTACACAATCAGCTTCACATGGATGACTATTAGCTCTAGCATTCTTCCAAACATACAAACTGAACTCTTTCTGTCTTACTTGAGACTTACATCCCCACTGCAAAGTGCAGACACCCAAATGGTCACTTGCTCAGTCAATTGAAGCTACATTCGGATGGTTTCTGGACCTAGACATCATTATCTGCTTACCCGTGTGCAATTGGTTAAACTATCAAATAACTTCCTCAACAAAGAAAGATACTAATCTGAAAAGGATGAATGGACCAAATCATCAGTAAATCTTGTCTCTAATCCTCCTCAGGAGATTTTGGTTCTTACATGTTTGTGGTTTGGGAAGGAGATATGTTTGTCATTTAGGAAGAAGATGTTTGTGAGAGAAGAACATTGAGAAAAGAGATACGCATTTTATATGGGAAAGGAGAAATTTATGCGGGGAGGATGTATCAGGACAACGCACAGACTTTCCTTTAATAGTACTCCTCTGTAAATATGCTCGTGTGTTGCAATGGGAGACAAAAAATTATGGCTAACCAAATAAATATGACTCGGTATCCTCATATATGAGCGTACTCTATTTTAACACAGTGGCTCCCCATGTTGCCATTTTTTCTCACACTAGCCGATGATGGTCGCGATGTCCACGTGATCATAATGCATTCGATGTGGTAAATCCCAAGGCTATGAGTTTGCCAGTGCATGCCACACTTGTCATTATGTTGCGCAAGGGAACGTTTAAAACTTTAAAAACAAATCTCATTGACCATGAACTACTCCCAGCGCCAAGACATATAAAGACTTTCAAAAAACTAATCAAATCCTAGACATAAAATACTTTTGAATCAGTGAATAGTTTTTCGAATCAACAAACATATTATTATTTTTTGAAATTTTTGATCTTCTCAAAAAAAAACATGAACCTTAGTTTTGTTTACAAAAAAATTTAATGTATGAACCGGTTTCATATTCATTAACATTTTTTCACTCAATAAATATTTTCAATCGATGAACTTTTTAAAAAAAATTGGGAACAAAATTTAAAAAACAAATACTTTATTTTATTTTTGTGAACATTTTCTAAAATGTCATGGTCATTTTTTTCAGATTCCCGAATATGTTTTGAATACATGATCATTTTGTCAAAATCATGAACATGATTTTATTTCCCGACCATTTTTTCCAAATTGTGATTTTTTTATAATTTTGCGAACAGTTTTGCAAAACTACCAAATTTTTTAAATCTGCAGACATTTTATGATTTTCTAAAAAAATTGAATTCACATATATTTTGTGATTTCTCAAACATTTTTTTTAAAACTCGCAACTTTTAGAATTTTAAAATCCCGAATTAATTTAAAGAAGAAAGAAGAAAGAAAACAGAATGAGAAAGAAAAGACAAAAAAGTAAAATGAAAAAAAAAACAGGGGAGTGAAGCCCCGCACATGGGCCAGCCCATGAACACATACATGGATGGGTGAAAAGAAAGATAAAAATTATGGAAGCTGGGGATTGAACCCTGGTCTCGTTCACCTAAAAAAACAAACCCTGGTCTCGTCGCTAGAGGAGCAATCGGCCAACCACTCTGCTGCTCGTCGTTCGGTGAGCTATACTCGCCGCGCTCCTAAAAAACAACGAAGAAGGGGGCGATTTTGGTCCTAAAAATCAAATCGAGTGAACATTATTTTTTTAAATAATAAGGCAAACACATTAAAAAATTGTATGAATAGTAATTGGTTGTGCAAAAGTATTTTCATATGAAGAGTATCCTTTGGAAAAAATACAACATTTTTTTTTAAAGAAATAGAGATTTTTATACATCAAAGGCAAGAGACCTTTCTACTAAATTTGTGTAAATTTTCACGCTGAGATGACATCTGAGAAACTTGGTACAAATAAAAAAGTCAAAACTCAAATTAGAACAACACGCGTTTATCCAAAGGACATCGCTTTGAACAAGTCTTCACGAATATTCTTTTTTCTTCTAACCTTTGATAAGTCTTCATGAATATTGTTTTTTCTTCTGACCTCTGCCTCGCACCCTGTTTTTTCTTTTCAAATTTTTTTTTGCTACAAGAATTAAACACATACTCCCTCCGTCCAAAAAAACTTGTCTCTTAAATGGATGTATCTAGCACAAAGTTAGTGCTAGATACATCCATTTGAGAAACAAGTTTGGGACAAGTTTTTTCGGACGGAGGGAGTATTTAGGTAGTGGACAATGCACAACAATATTATTTATTTTCTCCCTTCTAATAAATCTACAATAATGAGGAGCAAGTGCAAATAAAACTGCATACGATTTGTATACATAAATAAAAGAATTAAACTGGCAAGCTATCATCGATCCCCTACGTTCCGTGCTTTGGAACTTGGGGTAGTTGGTTTACAGTTTGTGTGCTCGTTGGGTCTTCAGTCTACATGTGATTTTTGGTGCATTTTCTACATTGCCATGTCCCCTCTGCATGTGATGCAACCCTTCCTGACAGGTTGAGATTATCTCGAGCGCTTTCTTCTCCTTCACAACATTGTGCCTATTCATTCCCTAAAAAAGTACCCATCTCCCGTCTCCCACACAACAGCAACGGGGCGGCGCAACAAAAGCAACAATGCACTCCCCCCCATCCTCTCCAACCTCTCCCCTGTTGGCCAAGGGGCTCAGGCATGTCACTGCCGCACCCCCCCACCTTTTCTCTCTAATGCTTACTCTTTTCTTTTCTTGCTTATATAATTTGAAAACTACCAGTAATCATACAAACTCTTTGGCAGATGTAGAGACGTTTTTGTTCTTAGGTTCCTAATACCGTAATGCAAGTCTTTGAGTTTTCATGTGCATGTACCATATGTGAACTTTGTGGCAAATATTACCATTTTTCTCTCCGTACGTACAAGCAAAAGGAAGGTAATCAATTTGAATGTAAGCGCCGAAACATAACATGTTTGCTACTTTTTTTGGGGGGTGGGGGGGGGGGGGTACTGAGAGGACATTATCTTGCAGAAAATAGTTAGCATGGACTTCGTATTCAGTGATTTCTCTGATGGACTAGAGACATGTTATATTGAGTTTCAAAAGACAACATTGTATTTCAAAATGCATGATTGCACATCTCCTATATTCTTTGCATGGGTCTTATTTTTCTTAATTTCATTTTCTTCTAGGTACGTAAAACTGTAATGCAAGTCTCCGACTTTTCATGTGCATGAATTGATCATGTTTCTTACTCTGTTTGTCCACTACCTCGATGTACAAGAATCAAAGAGTACAATGACTTCTACGTGACCAACTCAACCACAAACCCACTGCCATTCCCTCTCTTATTTTAAAATAAAAAACAACGTAGATGCACTCACAGGCTCCACCGGGCACGCCGCGCCTCTATATATATTTACAGAAGGAGTAGTAAAGATGTCCAGATGCTTTTTATATTTTCAAACTATAGGGTTGCCCTATGTTAAGTAGGACTAATAGACTATGTTACACATCACATCGGATACGTTGACATTTGTTGTGCACAGCCGAATCTAGACATTTCACACTCTGACACATCACATTTGAACACAAGTTAGTTGTATGCAGGCCGCTTCATCAGAGAAAAAGCGACGTGATACTTGAATAATATCCACCAAACAGACTAAACAAAGCACTTTGTCATGCATGTTACGCTTAGGCAACAAAATCATGTGTTTGTTGTTAATTACTTCTCTAAGCTCTAGTACAACAGTCAATAGCCGTTGACGAATGCATTACATTTGGAAGCACAACAAGAGTTTGTGTGTGAGAAAGACCATGCTGATGAGGTGGCACATCAGACGGTGAAGTTTAGTTTTGTTAACAGGTCAGAGGGTATTCTGTGTAATAGTTTTCTGCCCCTCGTGGTGAATGCTATTAGGAATTGTAATGCCATTTTAATAAATTAATAGTATATGGGAGGTGCTTTAATTAAAAAAAACATGCTGATTAGTTTCCCTCCATCTTACCTGCAGATGTGCAACAGACACTCCACATTAGTGTGGTATTCACACTCTGATGAAATTTGGGCGACCATTAATGGCTAAGGCGTAGACCAAACCGGTGAAAATCGTTTCAACCCCTTTGGAAGAAAGACAACAGCGTTGCATCGCAGGGAGTGTGAGTGATTAACTCGAAGTGCGCCTGGTACGCAGCCAATCGAGGACACAAATAAGGTAGTTGGACGCACACATACAAGCTTAGCAAAGCAAGAAGAGCTCCCTCTATATCACACGCACAGCTATGGCTTGATGAACTGACATTACAATGATTGGGATCGAAGATTACACAATAGCGACGTGTACATCCATGCGCAGATTGAGTTATCAGCCTTTCCCCCACTTAGCTGTGATGCTCACTTGACTTGCTCAGCATGGCCTGGTACGCTAGCTCGTACCAAGCTGCCATTAGCAGCCAGTTAAGCATCGACCAGGTGGTTAACAGCTGAATGAAAGCCATATCATACCATAGATGAGTATATGCGTCTCACTGGCCATCTAGTACGGACATACGGACATGACAGCGAAAGATGAGCAAACGAGGGAAATGGTAGTGCTGGCTCCATATGTCTGAATGTCAGTGCAGCTTGGTTGGTGATCTCAATCAACATCACTGACTGATTCAGTCAGTGTTGATGCCTTGATGGTGTGCAGCTACTTAATCAGGAGATATGGAGCATAGTTTAGTTTTGCATAACCAGTTAGTTACTCACTGCTCTGGGCATCATTTGCCGTGTCTAACTAACCGGTCATTTGTTGAAGATAGTACCCTGTTTCTTATTGACTCGCAAACTTGGTCTTTCTCTTGACAGTCCTTTAGTTCTTCTTACTTGTTAATTTGGCATGTCGCTAAAATTAAGAGTTCTGTTGGCTGTCTTTCTTAAAGGTTTATATGGAGATTGATTTAGCATATGTATGTACAACAGCAAGGAGCGAAGCAGTTACGCGATGACGATGTGCTTAAGTAAGGTTAAGCAAAGCAGCAAACGCAGCAAGCATTGGCTGTACTGCAACTTGCACTTGATCATGAATGTTGGTAACACTAGTTTGTTTGTTAAAAGGGGGACGACCCGGCATGTGCATCATGCCATGCTGATAACACTGATGACGTACCGAGTTCTTATCTGCTATGGAGAAATCTTTAACCTGCAAGAGAATCACCTGATAAAGTTTATTATCACCACACACAATCAACTTGTCATGGATGGCTACTAGTTCTATATATCATTCTTCCTAACGTAGAAACTGAGCTCTTGGTATCTTACTTGAGATGCCCATTCCCATTGCAAACGCCCAAATGCTCAATCTATTTTTAGGGCCAAATCCGGAACCGGATGGATGGTTTATGGACCAAGCCAAACTTATCTGTTTACCCAGTCCTCTGCAATTGGTTAAGCCATCAGATAACTTTCTCCACAAAGAAAGAAAAGAAAGATACTACTGACCTGAAAATGATGTGTGGACCAATTCATCAGTACAGTAACTCCGGCCCCTGATTAGGCTCGGCAGGAAGAGCAAGCAAAAACCATTACTACTACTTAACAAACAGAATGCCAGACAATATGCTGTCCCAGTAAGATAAGTGATGTGTCTAAACGATGACAAGCACAGAACATTGTACTTACCTTGCAAAAATTAAGATCAGAGCAAGGATGGCCAGATAAACATGACTTCTTCCTCCCCATTGTAAAGTCCAAGGCTGGCACTTGAAGAAGGGGCAAAAATAAACAATTCTACATGCCTTGTAAATGCAGCGATGAGGGAGGATGCAACCAAAGCCATTTACAGCACGGGATCATCATAATTTCCACAAGGGCCGAGTGTTATTTTAACTAAACGCTGGTGAGGCTAGCAATGTGTCGCCTAATTAACCATAATTACTCCGGAGCGATACGTAGACGACAAGTGGTTTTGATTCGCCTTGTCCGTTTGGTTGGAGGGTGGTTAGTTAGTATGACAAATGCAAGAATTCTGATCAAGACGTTCTACTGTCCTATACGGAAGGTTTCATGGGGAGCTAGCACATATTTTGTCATTATTGTGCCATTTTCTTACAAGAGACAGGACCATCCAAGAAATGTGTTAAGAGTTTTTTACAAAGAGGGGAAACCCATGAAACATTGCCACCAAGTACATTTTTTTGGACAAAGGGTGGATTTTATTGGCTCAAAAAGGAGCATCAAGAGAATACATACCCTAAGAGCACACACCCGGCCCCTGCATAGTTAGGATGCACACAGCCAACGTCAAGACACGCACACAAAAAACACGTTGGCAACAACAAAGTCATATTAGACCAAAGCTATGCGTAGGCGGGGAAAAATAAAAAAGTACAAAGTGATCATATCCATGATCGGCAAACTACAACAATGACCATATCCACACCATCCATCTCATGACACCACACAGACGACGGAGTTCTTCAACAGCAACGCCTTCAAGAAGGAAGTGACACTCAAGCGTCATCGTCACCGGATCCAACCATCAAGGTTAGGATCTAGGTTTTCACCATGAAGAATCAATCTGAGCATATCCGAGTAATGCCTTCAACAAGGTAACGATGTAAAATACATCGCCATTACCAGGTACAACCACCTTGGGTCAGACCAGGGCTTTCACCCCGGAGCTCGCGACCTGATGCTTAGTAGCACCATCGAAGTCATCAAGTGTTGTCGCCACCACTTTTCCACAATCCCAGCAGCTACGTGTGATGTTTGCCGCCGCCGCTCCACAACCATTCCTTTGTGTCAAGTCGCCGTCCATAATTTGTATCTCACCGTCGAAGTCAACCAGTGGATCTTGAGATGAAGACTCCTGAAGATCTTTCGGTGACCTCCGCCGTCGTGGAACCGTAGGAGGCCAGCATAGTCTGCACGCATCCCCATTCGGCCGATCAGATCTGAAACACCACCACCAAGCCATGGACTTTAGCGTCGCCGGTGATCAGAGGATGGCTTGGTGGCTTGATGAGGACGGGCACGACCCGTTGCCGATCCGGTTTTTTCAGACCTGGCGAAAGCTATCGAGCCATTCAGCCAAGGCCTCCGGAATCCACAGCCGTAGAATTGTCGCTGGTTGCCAACCAAGGGAGCGCTGCAACCGGAGGAGATCCCGTCGGAGCAGCCGCCCGAAGCCGCTGAAATCAACCAGCGCTGTCACCGCGCCTGCCAGAAACCGGCCGCCACGCCGCTGCCTTGCCCTGCAGGCCTGAGCGCTGCGCCGTCACAAACGGGATCTGGCCGTCTCAACCTCCTAGCAGCAGCGGAAGAAAACGCCCCGCCGCCGCCGTCATCGGAGCCTGACGAGCTTCGCTGGCCGGTGCCACCAAGTACATACCGAACTTTAAAAGAATATAACTTCTCGTGAGGATTTCTAAGAAAGCACTACGCACATCTAGAAGTAGACTGATCTTGTCTCGTACCATGACATAAATTAAAGACGGTCAGAAATTCAGAATACCAATTCGGTTGGTGACCATCAAAATAGACAGACAGACAGCAAGGTTACCAGAGATTGAAGATGCATTACAGTGACATGATTGACCGGCCTTACTTTTATTATTATAATGCAAACAATACTACCAAGGAAGGTTGATGTTTTTTATTTTAGTTTTTTTATAATGCTTTAACTGCTCAGGGACAGTGAATTATCATGTTTATGTTCTCTAACACGAAGAGCACATGCCAACACAAGAAACAAAATTCGGGCAATAATTTCTTCTCTTAATTTTTTAGAGGAATATACATAGATCCCATTGGAGCATCTGGAGTTTCACATTCTGAAGGAACTGGATGGCAGTAGTAGTAATCTACTATTCGTAAGTTAAGACTGAGGTAGTACCGTAGTAATAGTAATCACTTAGCTATGTGTAAGTTGCTGATTTTAAAATTTGGGTAAGTCGATTTTCTGACCGTTGATTTTATTTTATTTTTTTGGTCAAGATTTGTGCTGTTTTTTTTTTCTTTCTCTATGTTGTTTTATGGCTTTAGGCTGACTTTTCTATGGCAGGTGGAAGTTTGACAGCAAAAACAATTAATTTTTTTGACTTGCCCCTGTATGGGGTAAGACAAATTTTTCTTAGGCTAAATTTTTTATTAGCCCCTGTTTGGGGTAATTCAATTTACCAATTGGGCTTGAAGCCCGTCACACATTATTTGTTTTTTTATTGTATGTGTTTTTATTTTTATTTTTTATATTTAGTCATTCTTTTACATGGATGTTTTTGGCATGTTGGAGTGAAAATGTATACACACGTGTATTATATAGTACGTGCATAAATCAAGTTAGTATGAAAATTGCACTATTAGAGCATCTACGCTCGGGCACCCCAAACGCATCCCAAACACCTGTCACTGACCGGTCACAAAAATCAACCAACCCGGGCGCCTCAAAACCGGCCTCAAACGCCCGGGCTGTCCGGCGCCCCTCATATCCAGCCCAAATCTAGGGCGGATATGGGGCGGCCCGGGTGCGTCCGCCTAACAAGCTCGCCCACCGACCATACAGCTATCCCACAAAATCCCCAATCCGGCTTCCAGCTCCGAACCCGAGCTCACTCCACTCGCCTCTCTTGCTGTAGCGATCAGACCTCAAATAGTCTGATCTATATGCATTAGTGTCATCCCTGGATCGGTAATGCTGACACGCACAGTACTTGAAGGATTTATAACAGAGTAGCAATCACACTCTTATTACATCAAATGTCTCAAAAGAGAACTTATTACAATAAATATGGCTTAAGGCCATCTAAGAACGATAACAGTGGAAGGCTTGGAAGATAAGTGAGTCCATCAACTCCAACAGCAACACTGAGTATAAGACCACGACCTAAGGCACCTTACTTGTCATCTGAAAAGTCTGCAACATGAACGTTGCAGCCCGAAAACGGGTCGGCACATGGAATATGCTGGCAATGTAACACATAGAGAGTAATGAAAAGAATAATTCTATCACTACATGCATATATGGCTGGTGGAAAGCTCTATGGTTACAGCTTTGCATAAAGCCAATTTTTCCCTACTGCAAAGGAATAAATTTTATTCAACTATCATGGTGGTTGTTAAACATTGAGAAGGTTCCTCCAACTCAATCCCAATTAAGCATCATCATTAACCCAACACAATTAAATTAAGTAACATGATGAGACTCACATGATAATCCAAGTACTAGATACTCAAAACGTCCATAACCGGGGACATGGCTAACCATGATTAGTTTATACACTCTCAGAGGTTTGCGCACTTTTCCTCGCAAGACTCGATCTCCTCTGCTTGATTTCTCGCACTACATGGTGTTTGAGAAACGGATGACCGAGACACAGTCTTTCAGAAGCATTAACTCTCTACTCCGGGTAGATAGTACCAACCTACATCCCCTACATCTGCTAGTCTACCTCTTCAAGAGCTCACGCAACATACTCAACTATGCTAGAGCCCATAGTAGCTTGCGGCTGCACACAGAAGTTTCTAGCATGAATAATCTCAAGATCCATTTGAGTCTGGGTGGTGGTCCATAGGAGAATCACACGGTACCCCGAGATTTCCAAAAAAATACAGGCAACACTGGGTTCCCCAGGTGCCTCAATCCACCCAGATGTGAAATTAAGTTGCCACCTTAAGTAAACCATTAATTAACAATCTCACATCTGTCATGGATACTCTCACCCAATCCACGTCTACTAGCATAGCATAGCAATATAAGCAAACGTATAAGTAACTCCCAAAGGTTTGATAGTGAAACAGGTAAGGTACTACCTCATCTACTTCCCAATTGTTTGAGGATTGATCTAATGCAATAAAACTGGGTAGTAAAAAGGTATGATCGGAGTGTTACTTGCCTTGCTGATGATCCATGAAACCTAGAGATTCGAAGTAGCAAGCGACGCACTCCGGGTACTCTATCGCAAACAAACAAGCATACAATAAGCACTCATCTAATGCACAGGTAAAACTCAAATAAGGAATCTAACCAGAAAGTTCAACCTAAGAACTCCGGTCTGCAAAAAGAATCAAATCAAACGAAACAACAAAACTCAAACGGCGAAAAAAACATGCTTCATTTACTAATCTGGACCTAAGTCAAATTTTACAGTAGCAAAACTTGTTTGAGTTGGTTAAACGGAAAGAGGGTTTTGAGACTAAACTCCACGCGATTGAATCGCCTGATTCCGATAAACGAGCGAAAAGTTATATTAGAACGAAAATCGGATCAGAAATCGTGATCAGAAATAACCGCGGAAAATCCGAGAAAAAGAAAAATGGACGAACAGGCTAACGAATGAACGTTCGCCGTCTGCGGCTAAACGACGAAAACCGTTTGTTAAAATGAACGTACGGACGAACGTCCGCTAAATAAAATAAACCGAATCGAATCTAATAAAAAAACGGATCTAGGTTTTCAAAGAAAAACCCGATCGGTTTTCTTTGCGAAAACCAAGGCAACGGCGGCTACCTCGGGCGGCTCCGGTGAGACGACGGCGGCAGCGGTGCGGCTCGGCAAGTCTGATGGCGGCGGCGTGGCGGTGGCGGCGAGGCGAGGGAGGCGGGCGGCGGGCGGCGGCGGCGCGCGGATCAAGGGTGGCGGCGACTAGGGTTCGGGCTGGGGTGGCGGCTGGCTCGGGCCCTCGCGGCTTTAAAGGCCGGCCGAGCCAGAGTCCTAGTCGGACACGGCCCGGTTAGGTCGGTATCTTTTAAAAAAAATTACCCGCAGAAAAACAAATAAAAAAAATACTAAACGGACTCCAAAAATCCCGAAATAAATTTTCTCCGTCCTCTAAAATCGAGCCGGACAAGATGGACATTTATTTTGGGGCCTAAATGCAATTTTGAAAAACAAGCATTTTTCCTAATTCAAATAAAATAGCAATAAAACTCTGACATAATATCTTAGTTGATTTTATTATTAAATCCTCAATATTTATTTATTTTGGGAAAGTCATTTTATTCCCTCTCTCATATTTTTATAATAGAAATAGTTGAAGATAAAATAATTAAAATCAAATTATCCAATTTTCAAAATTTGAGAAAACTCAAATATGAAAATAACGAAATCCCCAACTCTCTCCGTGGGTCCTTGAGTTGCGTAGAATTTCTAAGATCAAGCCAAAATGCAATAAAATATGATACGCAATGATGATCTAATGTATAACATTCCAAATTGAAAATTTTGGATGTTACAAACCTACCCCCTTAAGTTGAATCTCGCCCCCGAGATTTGGATTGGCTAGAAAATAGGTGAGGGTGGTCCTTCCGTAGATCTTCCTCTCGCTCCCAGGTGGCTTCATCTTCAGTATGGTGGCTCCACTGAACTTTGCAAAACTTGATAACCTTGTCGCTGCGTGACTCGGTGGCATATTCGAGAATCTTGACTGGTTTCTCCTCATAGGTCAAATCACTATCTAACTGAATCGCTTCCAGTGGCACTGTATCTCTCAGTGGTATATCAGCCATCTCTGCATGGCACTTCTTCAGCTGGGAAACGTGAAACACATCATGAACTCCTGACAATCCTTCGGGCAATTCCAACTTGTAAGCAACTTCTCCCATACGCTCCAACTTTGTATGGTCCTACAAAACGTGGCGCTAACTTTCCATCTTAACTCCAAAACGCTTAACTCCTCGAAGTGGGGATACACGAAGATAAACTCGGTCTCCGACTTTGTAAACGTTTAGAATCCAGATATATCTTGGTATTCCCTTGGTGAATCGAATACGGTGAATTATGGGCCTCCTGCAGAATCAACTTCCTGATCTCCGGGTCATTGGGCACATAAACGCGGTCCTCAAACCATAGGGTATTGTGCTCATCCTCACAAAATCCTTTAGCCTTTCCTTTGCTCATCTTCTCCTTTATCTCGGCGATCTCCTTATCAGTCTTCCGAGCTTCTCTGATCTTATCCATCAAAGTAGACTGAATCTCCAATGCTGGTACATGGCCTCTCAGAACTATCTCCAAGCATAGCTCGCGAAGATCCTCGGCTAACTCCTTCGGTAACTCTCCAGTCATGAGCGTGTTGACATGGCTCTAGCGGCTCAACGCATCGGCTACTACGTTAGCCTTTCCAGGGTGATAATGCAATCTCATATCATAATCCTTGATGAGCTCCAACCAAATTCTTTGCCTGAGATTCAACTCCTTCCGCGTGAAGATGTACTTCAAGCTCTTGTGATCCGTGTACACCTCACAATGGTTTCCAATGAGAAAATGTCTCCAGGTCTTCAATGCATGCACTACGGCTGCTAACTCCAAATCATGAGTAACATAATTCAACTCATGGGGCTTAAGCTGTCGTGAGGCATACGAAACAACTCTTCCCTCCTGCATAAGCACTGCTCCAAGTCCTCGACGAGAAGCGTCGCAATATACTTCATAATCCTTGCGCTGATCAGGCAGAATCAACACTGGTGATGTTGTTGGGGAACGTAGTAATTTCAAAAATTTCCTACGCACACGCAAGATCATGGTGATGCATAGCAACGAGAGGAGAGAGTGTTGTCCACGTACCCTCGTAGACTGTAAGCGGAAGCGTTATGACAACACGGTTGATGTAGTCGTACGTCTTCACGATCCGACCGATCCAAGTACCGAACGTACGGCACCTCCGAGTTCAGCACACGTTCAGCTCGATGACGATCCCCGGACTCTGATCCAGCAGGGTGTCGGGGAAGAGTTCCGTCAGCACGACGGCGTGGTGACAATGATGATGTTCTACCGACGCAGGGCTTCGCCTAAGGTACCACAACGATATGACCGAGGTGGAATATGGTGGAGGGGGGCACCGCACACGGCTAAGGAACAATCACGAAGATCAACTTGTGTCTCTTGGGGTGCCCCCTTGCCCCCGTATATAAAGGAGGGAGGGGCGGCCGCCCCCCTAGGGGTGCGCCTGGAGGAGTCCTACTCCCACCGGGAGTAGGACTCCCTCCTCTTGCCATGTTGGAGAAGGAAAGGGGGAGGGGAAAGAGGAAAGGGGGGCGGCGCACCCCCTTCCTTGTCCTATTCGGACTAGGGGGAGGGGGCGCGCGGCCTGCCTTGGCCGGCCCTCTTCTTCTCCCTCATGGCCCATGTAGGCCCATTAACCCCTGGGAGGTTCCGGTAACCCCCCGTACTCCGGTAAAATCCCGATTTCACCCGGAACAATTCCGATATCTAAATATAGGCTTCCAATATATCAATCTTTACGTCTCGACCATTTAGAGACTCCTTATCATGTCCGTGATCATATTCGGAACTCCGAACAACCTTCGGTACATCAAAACTTATAAACTCATAATAAAACTGTCATCGTAACGTTAAGCGTGCGGACCCTACGGGTTCGAGAACTATGTAGACATGACTTAGAACTGTTTCCGGTCAATAACCAATAGCGGAACCTGGATGCTCATATTGGCTCCTACATATTCTACGAAGATCTTTATCGGTCAAATCGTATAACAACATACGTTGTTCCCTTTGTCATCGGTATGTTACTTGCCCGAGATTCGATCGTCGGTATCCAATACCTAGTTCAATCTCGTTACTGGCAAGTCTCTTTACTCGTTATGTAATGCATCATTCCGTAACTAACTCATTAGCTACATTGCTTGCAAGGCTTATAGTGATGTACATTACCGAGAGGGCCCAGAGATACCTCTCCGACAATCGGAGTGACAAAACCTAATCTCGAAATATGCCAACTCAACATGTACCTTTGGAGACACCTGTAGAGCTCCTTTATAATCACCCAGTTACGTTATGTCGTTTGGTAGCACACAAAGTGTTCCTCCGGTAAACATGAGTTGCATAATCTCATAGTTATAGGAACTTGTATAAGTCATGAAGAAAGCAATAACAACATACTAAACGATCAAGTGCTAAGCTAACGGAATGGGTCAAGTCAATCACATCATTCTCCTAATGATGTGATCCCGTTAATCAAATGACAACACATGCCTATGATTAGGAAACACAACCATCTTTGATCAACAAGCTAGTCAAGTAGAGGCATACTAGTGACACTATGTTTGTCTATGTATTCACACATGTATTATGTTTCCGGTTAATACAATTCTAGCATGAATAATAAACATTTATCATGAATTAAGCAAATAAATAATAACTTTATTATTGCCTCTAGGGCATATTTCCTTCAGTCTCCCACTTGCACTAGAGTCAATAATCTAGTTCACATCGCCATGTGATTTAACACCAATATTCATATCTGTATATGATTAACACCCATAGTTCACATCGTCATGTGACCAACACGCAAAGGGTTTACTAGAGTCAATAATCTAGTTCACATAGCTTATGTGATTAACACCCAAAGAGTACTAAGGTGTGATCATGTTTTGCTGGTGAGAGAAGCTTAGTCAATGGGTCTGTCACATTCAGAGCCGTATGTATTTTGCAAATATTCTATGTCTACAATGCTCTGCACGGAGCTACTCTAGCTAATTGCTCCCACTTTCAATATGTATCCATATTGAGACTTAGAGTCATCTGGATCGGTGTAAAAGCTTGCACCGATGTAACTATTTACGACGGGCTCACTAAGGATATTTCCTTAGTCCTCACTAAGGATATTCTTGACCAATGTCCAGTGATCTACTCCTAGATCACTATTGTACTCCCTTGCCAAATTCAGAGCAAGGTATACAATAGGTCTGGTACATTGCATAGCATACTTTATAGAACCTCTGACTGAGGCATGGGGTATGACTTTCATTCTCTTTTCTATTTTCTGCCGTGGTCGGGGTTTGAGTCTTACTCAACTTCACACTTTTTAATACAGGCAAGAACCCTTTCTTTGCCTGATCCATTTTGAACTTTTTCAAAACTTTATCAAGGTATGTGCTTTGTGAAAGTCCAATTAAGCGTCTTGATCTATCTCTATAGATCTTGATGCCCAATATGTAAGCAGCTTCTCCGAGGTCTTTCATCGAAAAACTTTTATTCAAGTATCCCTTTATGCTATCCAGAAATTCTATATCATTTCCAATCAACAATATGTCATATACATATAATATCAGAAATGCTACAGAGCTCCCACTCACTTTCTTGTAAATACAGGCTTCTCCAAAAGTCTGTATAAAACCATACGCTTTGATCACACTATCAAAACATTTATTTCAACTCCGAGATGCTTGCACCAGTCCATAAATGGATCGCTGGAGCTTGCACACTTTGTTAGCACCTTTTGGATCGACAAAACCTTCTGGTTGCATCATATACAACTCTTCTTCCAGAAATCCATTCAGGAATGCAGTTTTGACATCCATTTGCCAAATTTCATAATCATAAAACGCGGCAATTGCTAACATGATTCGGACAGACTTAAGCATCGCTATAGGTGAGAAAGTCATCATAGTCAACTCCTTGAACTTGTCGAAAACCTTTCGCAACAAGTCGAGCTTTGTAGACAGTTACATTACCATCAGCGTCAGTCTTCTTCTTGAAGATCCATTTATTCTCAATGGCTTGCCGATCATCGGGCAAGTCAACCAAAGTCCATACTTTGTTCTCATACATGGATCCCATCTCAGATTTCATGGCTTAAAGCCATTTTGCGGAATCTGGGCTCATCATCGCTTCCTCATCGTTCGTAGGTTCGTCATGGTCAAGTAACATGACTTCCAGAATAGGATTAATGTACCACTCTGGTGCGGATCTTACTCTGGTAGACCTATGAGGTTCAGTAGAAACTTGATCTGAAGTTTCATGATCAATATCATTAGCTTCCTCACTAATTGGTGTAGTTGTCACAGGAACCGTTTCTTGTGATGAACTACTTTCCAATAAGGGAGCAGGTACAGTTACCTCATCAAGTTCTACTTTCCTCCCACTCACTTCTTTCGAGAGAAACTCCTTCTCTAGAAAGGATCCATTCTTAGCAACGAATGTTTTGCCTTCAGATCTGTGATAGAAGGTGTACCCAACAGTTTCCTTTGGGTATTCTATGAAGACGCACTTCTCCGATTTGGGTTCGAGCTTTAACAGGTTGAAAACCTTTTTCATATAAGAATCGCAACTCCAAACTTTAAGAAACGACAGCTTAGGTTTACTACTAAACTATAGTTCATATGGTGTCGTCTCAACGAATTTAGATGGTGCCCTATTAAACGTGAATGCAGCCGTCTCTAATGCATAACCCCAAAACGATAGTGGTAAACCAATAAGAGACATCATAGATCGCACCATATCTAGTAAAGTACGATTACGATGTTCGGACACACCATTACATTGTGGTGTTCCAGGTGGCGTGAGTTGCGAAACTATTTCACATTGTTTCAAATGAAGACCAAACTCGTAACTCAAATATTCGTCTCCATGATCAGATCGTAGAAACTTTATTTTTCTTGTTACGATGATTTTCCACTTCACTCTAAAATTCGTTGAACTTTTCAAATGTTTCAGACTTATGTTTCATCAAGTAGATATACCCATATCTGCTCAAATCATCTGTGAAGGTCAGAAAATAACGATACACGCCGCGAGCCTTAACACTCATCTGATCGCATACATCGGTATGTATTATTTCCAATAAGTCAGTAGCTCGTTCCATTGTTCCGGGGAACGGAGTTTTAGTCATCTTGCCCAAAAGGCATAGTCCGCAAGCATCAAATGATTCATAACCAAGTGATTCCGAAGATCCATCTTTATGGAGTTTCTTCATGCACTTTACACCGATATGACCCAAACGGCAGTGCCACAAATAAGTTGCACTATCATTATTAACTTTGCATCTTTTGGCATCAATATTATGAATATGTGTATCACTACGATCGAGATCCAACAAACTATTTTCATTGGGTGTATGACCATTTGAAGGTATTATTCATGTAAATAGAACAACAATTATTCTCTGACTTTAAATGAATAACCGTATTGCAATAAACATGATCAAATCATATTCATGCTCAACGCAAACGCCAAATAACATTTATTTGGGTTTAACACTAATCCCGAAAGTATAGGGAGTGTGCGATGATGATCATATCAATCTTGGAACTACTTCCAACACTCATCGTCACTTCCCCTTCAACTAGTCTCTGTTTATTCTCAACTCCTGTTTGAGTTACTAATCTTAGCAACCGAACAAGTATCAAATACTAAGGGCTACTATAAACACTAGTAAGGCACACATCAATAACTCAGATATCAAATATACCCTTGTTCACTTTGCCATCCTTCTTATCCACCAAATATTCAAGGCATTTCCGCTTCCAGTTACCATTTCCTTTGCAGTGTAAGCACTCAGTTTCAGGCTTTGGTCCAGCTTTGGTCTTCTTCACGGGAGTGACAACTTGTTTGCCGTTCTACTTGAAATTTCCCTTTCTTTCCCTTTGCCCTTTTCTTGAAACTAGCGGTCTTGTCAATCATCAACACTTGATGCTCTTTCTTGATTTCTACCTTCGTCGATTTCAACATCACGAAGAGCTCGGGAATCGTTTTCGTCATCCCTTGCATACTATAGTTCATCACGAAGTTCTAGTAACTTAGTGATGGTGACTAGAGAATTCTGTCAATCACTATCTTATCTAGAAGATTAACTCCCACTTGATTCAAGTGATTGAAGTACCTAGACAATCTGAGCACATGCTCACTAGTTGAGCGATTCTCCTCCATCTTTTAGCTATAGAACTTGTTGGAGACTTCATATCTCTCAACTCGGGTATTTTCTTGAAATATTAACTTCAATTCCTGGAACATCTCATATGGTCCATGACGTTCAAAACGTCTTTGAAGTCCCGATTCTAAGTCGTTAAGCATGGTGCACTAAACTATCAAGTAGTCATCATATTGAGCTAGCTAAACGTTCATAACGTCTGCATCTGCTCCTACAATAGGTTTGTCACCTAGCGGTGCATTAAGGACATAATTCTTCAGACAAAGAATGAGGATAAACCTCAGATCACGGATCCAATCCGCATCATTGCTACTAACATCTTTCAACACAATTTTCTCTAGGAACATATCAAAATTAACATATGAAAGCAACAATGCGAGCTATTGATCTACAACATAATTTGCAAAATACTACCAGGACTAAGTTCATGATAAATTTAAGTTCATTTAATCATATTACTTAAGAACTCCCACTAAGATAGACATCTCTCTAGTCATCTAAGTAATCACTTGATCCAAATCAACTAAACCATGTCCGATCATCACGTGAGATGGAGTAGTTTTCAATGGTGAACATCACTATGTTGATCATATCTACTAGATGATTCACGCTCGACCTTTCGGTCTCCGTGTTCCGAGGCCATATCTGTATATGCTAGGCTCGTCAAGTTTAACCTGAGTATTCCGCGTGTGCAACTGTTTTGCACCCGTTGTATTTGAACGTAGAGCCTATCACACCCGATCATCACGTGGTGTCTCAAAGACGAAGAACTTTCGCGGTGCATACTCGGGAGAACACTTCTTGATAATTTTGGTGAGAGATCATCTTAAAATGCTACCGTCAATCAAAGCAAGATAAGATGCATAAAGGATAAACATCACATGCAATCAATATAAGTGATATGATATGGCCATCATCATCTTGTGCTTGTGATCTCCATCTCCAAGCACCGTCGTGATCACCATCGTCACCGCGCGACACCTTGATCTCCATCATAGCATCGTTGTCGTTTCGCCATCTATTGCTTCTACGACTATCGCTACCGCTTAGTGATAAAGTAAAGCAATTACAGTATGCGTTGCATTTCATACAATAAAGCGACAACCATATGGCTCCTGCCAGTTGCCGATAACTTTGGTTACAAAACATGATCATCTCATACAATAAAATATAGCATCATGTCTTGACCATATCACATCACAACATGCCCTGCAAAAACAAGTTAGACGTCATCTACTTTGTTGTTGCAAATTTTACGTGGCTGCTACGGGCTGAGCAAGAACCATTCTTACCTACGCATCAAAACCACAACGATAGTTCGTCAAGTTAGTGCTGTTTTAACTTCGCAAGGACCGGGCATAGCCACACTCGGTTCAACTAAAGTGAGAGATACAGACACCCGCCAGTCACCTTTAAGCAATGAGTGCTCGTAACGGTGAAACCAGTCTCGCGTAAGCGTACGTGTAATGTCGGTCCGGGCCGCTTCATCTCACAATACCGTTGAACCAAAGTATTACATGCTGGTAAGCAGTATGACTTGTATCGCCCACAACTCACTTGTGTTCTACTCGTGAATATGACATCTACGCATAAAACCAGGCTCGGATGCCACTGTTGGGGAACGTAGTAATTTCAAAAATTTCCTATGCACACGCAAGATCATGGTGATGCATAGCAACGATAGGGGAGAGTGTTGTCCACGTACCCTCGTAGACCGTAAGCGGAAGCGTTATGACAACGCGGTTGATGTAGTCGTACGTCTTCACGATCCGACCGATCCAAGTACCGAACGTACGAAACCTCCGAGTTCAGCACACGTTCAGCTCGATGACGATCCCCGGCCTCCGATCCAGCAGGGTGTCGGGGAAGAGTTCCGTCAGCAAGACGGCATGGTGACGATGATGATGTTCTACCGACGCAGGGCTTCGCCTAAGCACCGCAACGATATGACCGAGGTGGAATATGGTGGAGGGGGGCACCGCACACGGCTAAGGAATGATCACGAAGATCAACTTGTGTCTCTTGGGGTGCCCCCCTGCCCCCGTACATAAAGGAGGGAGGGGGAGGTGCGGCCGGCCCCTAGGGGTGCGCCTGGAGGAGTCCTACTCCCATCGAGAGTAGACTCTCTCCTCTTGCCTTGTTGGAGAAGGGAAGGGGGGAGGGGAAAGAGGAAAGGGGGGCGCCGCCCTCCCCCTTCCTTGTCCTATTTGGACTAGGGGGGAAGGGGCATGCGGCCTGCCCTAGCCGGCCCTCCTCTTCTGCCTCGTGGCCCATGTAGGCCCATTAACCCCCGGGGGGGTCCGGTAACCCCCCGGTACTCCGGTAAAATCCCGATTTCACCCGGAACGATTCCGATATCCAAATATAGGCTTCCAATATATCAATATTTATGTCTCGACCATTTTGAGACTCCTCGTCATGTCCGTGATCATATTCGGAACTCCAAACAACCTTCAGTACATCAAAACTTATAAACTCATAATAAAACTGTCATCGTAACGTTAAGCGTGCGGACCCTACGGGTTCGAGAACTATGTAGACATGACCTAGAACTGTTTCCGGTCAATAACCAATAGCGGAACCTGGATGCTCATATTGGCTCCTACATATTCTACGAAGATATTTATCGGTCAAACCGCATAACAACATACGTTGTTCCCTTTGTCATCGATATGTTACCTACCCGAGATTCGATCGTCGGTATCCAATACCTAGTTCAATCTCGTTACCGGCAAGTCTCTTTACTCGTTATGTAATGCATCATTCTGTAACTAACTCATTAGCTACATTGCTTGCAAGGCTTATAGTGATGTGCATTACCGAGAGGGCCCAGAGATACCTCTCCGACAATCGGAGTGACAAAACCTAATCTCGAAATATGCCAACTCAACATGTACCTTTGGAGACACCTGTAGAGCTCCTTTATAATCACCCAGTTACGTTGTGACGTTTGGTAGCACACAAAGTGTTCCTCCGGTAAACGGGAGTTGCATAATCTCATAGTTATAGGAACTTGTATAAGTCATGAAGAAAGCAATAGCAACATACTAAATGATCAAGTGCTAAGCTAACGGAATGGGTCAAGTCAATCACATCATTCTCCTAATGATGTGATCCCGTTAATGAAATGACAACACATGCCTATGGTTAGGAAACACAACCATCTTTGATCAACAAGCTAGTCAAGTAGAGGCATACTAGTGACACTATGTTTGTCTATGTATTCACACATGTATTATGTTTCCGGTTAATACAATTCTAGCATGAATAATAAACATATATCATGAAATAAGGAAATAAATAATAACTTTATTATTGCCTCTAGGGCATATTTCCGTCAGATGTAACCAAACGTTTCTTCAACTCCTGGAAACTGGCCTCACATTCCTCAGTCCAATTGAACTTGGTGTCCTTCTTCAACAACTCCTTCATGGGCTTTGCAATCTTCGAGAAATTCTCAATGAACCTCCGGTAGTATCCTGCGAGTCCAAGAAAACTCCGGATCTCTCCAACTGTTGTTGGGGCTTCCCAATTTGTCACAGTGACAACTTTGGTGGGGTCTACTACTATTCCTTCTCCGGATATAACATGTCCGAGGAATCCAACTTCTTTCAACCAACACTCACATTTGCTGAACTTGGCATATAACTGATGTTCTCTGAGTTTCGAAAGTACCAAACGCAAATGCTCCTTATGCTCCTCTTCATTCTTTGAGTAGACCAAAATATCATGAATGAACACCACGACGAACTTATCCAGAAACTCCATAAACACCTTGTTCATCATGTTCATGAAATAGGCAGGTGCGTTAGTCAGACCAAATGGCATAACGGTATACTCATACAGCCCGTACCTGGTGGTAAAAGCCGTCTTAGGTATATCCTGCTCTTGAATCTTCAACTGGTTGTATCCTGATCGCAGATCGATCTTGGAAAATACCTTAGCTCCTTGCAATCGGTCAAACAAGTCATTGATCATCGGCAGCGGATAATTGTTCTTGATTGTCACTTCATTCAGTCCTCGATAATCAACAACCATCCTTAATGATCCATCCTTCTTCTCCACTAGAAGTACTGGCGATCCCCAAGGTGACGAACTTGGGCAAATATAACCTTTATCCAATAGCTCCTTGATCTACTTCTTAATTTCCTCCAAATCTTTTTTGGGCATCCTATACGGTCTCTTAGATATCGGCCCTGTGCTTGGCAAAAGCTCAATCAAAAACTCAATGTCTCTATCTGGTGGCATGCCTGGCAACTACTCTGGAAATACGTCAGGAAAATCCTTCACCACTGGTACTTCCTCCTGTACAACTCCTGATTAGGAATTTACTTGAGTCCTCTTCGGCACATGCCGGGATACATACTTGATCCTTCTTCCTTCTGGGGTGGTAAGCAAAATCGACTTACTGGTACATTCAATGTTCCCTCCATACTTCGATAACCAATCCATGCCTAATATCACGTCCAGTCCTTGCGACTCCAATACTATTAGGTCTGAGGGAAACACGTAGTTACCAATCCTTAATGGTAACCGATCACACCATAGACTAGCTATATACTCTGCTCCTGGCGAGGTTACTAACATGGGTGACCTAAGGGCTTGGGTTGGCAGTTTATACTTATCCACAAATCCCCTTGATATGTATGAATGCGATGCACCAGTATCAAAAAGAACGATTGTAGTAAATGACTTAACCAAAAACTTACCTATTACTGCATCTGGCTGGGCTTCAACCTCATCCACACTAACGTGGTTCACCTGCCCTTTGTTGAAAGGGTTGGGCTTCTTCCCAGAGCTTCCATTGCCATTTTCATTCTTCGCCTCAGGACATTCAGTGGCATAATGTCCAGTCTTCTGGCATTTGTAACAGGTGATGTGGCTTAGATCCCTCTTGGCTGGGGTTGACGGGTTGGTACGGATATGTCCGTTGCTTCCTCCATTTCCATTACCATTCTTGGGGCCACTGTGGTTGTGCGAATTTCCTCCTCCATGGGTATGCTGAAAATGTCCTCCCGAGTTTGGGGTAAAATGAGGCTTCTGCTGAGCTCCAGAATTGTACTTCCCTTGTCCATACTTCCTCTTGTGGCTGTCAATCTGCTGCTGCTTCCCTTCAATCATGAGAGCTCTATCTACCAACTCCTGGTAGTTGTTGAAGGTTTCCACCATCAACTGCATGCTCAGCTCATTATTCAGTCCTTCTAGAAACTTCTCTTGCTTAGCTGCATCCGTAGCAACGTCATCTGGGGCATAACGTGCTAGCTTACTAAAGTCATCCACATACCGGCCAACAGTACGTCCTCCTTGGTGCAAGTTGCAAAACTCACTCTTCTTCATGGCCATAGCTCTTGCTGAAACATGGGAAGTACAGAAAGCCTGCTGAAACTGATCCCGTGTGACAGTGTCGATAGGATAAGTGGCTATTAAATTCTCCCACCATGATGCTGCGGGTCCATCAAGCTGATGTGCGGCAAAACGCACCTTCTCCGCATTTGTGCATCCTGCAGTGGTCAATTCTCTACCCATCTTGTGGAGCCAATCATCTGCAACTATCGGCTCGGTGCTACTGGAAAATACCGGCGGATTCAGCCTCAAGAAACGGGCTAAGTGATCAACAGGTGGTGGTGGTGGTGGGTTGTTGTTGTTCCCCTGATTCTGATTCTGGACTAACATCTGCATCAATGCATTCTGCTGCTGGATCAACTGGGTGAGCTCTGATGGGAAAGCAAATCCATTGTCACGTCTCGGAGGCATCTGAGGGTTTAGAAAAGATGAGAATATAGAATAGAATGAGGTCTAGAGAGAAAAACACTACCCATATGCACATGAGACAAAGGCAAACAATATCACTTCAATCAATTCAAACAAGGGCATACAACGGTCTAACTATCGTTACAAAAGTGCTCGGACTATACTATATACATGGGGGAATACTACTACTGTTATGGTGGTCGACTAGAAAAAATTCTCGGTTCAAGACTCCATGATACTGCTCCAGCTTCCTCAACAAAGTCATCATCGCCATCGTCTGGGTCCGAGTCCGTGTCATCGATGATGATATAGTTCTCCGGGCAAGTGCAATCATCGCCATCGTTCTTCAGATCTTCATTCTTCTCCACGAGCATCACTATTTCCTCTTCATATCCATCGCGGGTAGACTTGAGTTCTTCCTCCAACTCCATGATCTTGGTCATAGCCTTCTTCAGATCTATCATGCCTGCGCACATCTGGTTCTCCTGGCGATGAATGTGCTGGTTTAACTCCTGGATGAAAGCTGCAATTGATCTATCCTTCCTGGTGCTGATCATCTCCCATTGCTCATCTCGGCGCCCACAAATCTGGTAAATAGTATCCTTAAGATCCTTGTGGTAAACTTCTCCAATGCGTCCCATGGTGATGTGGGCTGCCATGCTCTTTCCTAGACTCCGGGTTGGTGCATCAAAGGAAAACTCTATGGGCTCGGTGACGGGCATGAACGTCCATCCTGGAACTTGAACTTGAATCACCCAACGCTCCTCTTCTGGTAGAGTGGCGATGTAGGTTCCGGTGAAACCTTGTCTAGTGACTTCCTTCAAGTGGCGTCCAAAGGGTGTATCTTCATCTGGTTGCGTGAACTTGCTCCTTGCATACGCCATCCTAAAAGAGTAGAAAAGATGAGGAGTCAGAAATGAGAAGAGAGAGTAGTGATCTAGGGCTTTAGCTTAGTGGTCGTGTCTTACAGTCAGTGTGTGCTCTGATACCATCTTGTAGCGACCATACCTCAAACAGTCTGATCTCTGTGCATCAGTGTCATCCCTGGATCGGTAATGCTGACACACACAGTACTTGAAGGATTTATAACAGAGTAGCAATCACACACTTATTACATCGAATATCTCAAAAGAGAACTTATTACAATAAATATGGCTTAAGGCCATCTAAGAACGATAACAACGGAAGGCTTGGAAGATAAGTGAGTCCATCAACTCCAACGGCATCACTGAGTATAAGACCACGACCTAAGGCACCTTACTCGTCGTCTGAAAAGTCTGCAACATGAACGTTCCAGCCCGAAAACGGGTCAGCATATGGAATATGCTGGCAATGTAACACATAGAGAGTAATGAAAAGAATAATGGTATCACTACATGCATATATGGCTGGTGGAAAGCTCTATGGTTATAGTTTTGCATAAAGCCAATTTTTCCCTACTACAAAGAAATAAATTCTATTTAACTATCATGGTGGTTGTTAAACATTGAGAAAGTTCCTTCAACTCAATCCCAATTAAGCATCATCATTAACCCAACAAAATTAAATTAAGTAACATGATGAGATTCACATGATAATCCAAGTACTAGATACTCAAAACGTCCATAACCGGGGACACGGCTAACCATGATTAGTTTATACACTCTGCAGAGGTTTGCGTACTTTTCCCCGCAAGACTCGATCTCCTCCGCTTGATTTCTCGCACTACATGGTGTTTGAGAAACGGATGACCGAGACACAGTCTTTCAGAAGCATTATCTCTTTACTCCGGGTAGACAGTACCAACCTACATCCCCTACATCTGCTAGTCTACCGCTTCAAGAGCTCACGCAACATACTCAACTATGCTAGAGCCCATAGTAGCTTGCGGCTGCACACAGAAGTTTCTAGCATGAATAATCTCATGATCCCTTTGAGTCTGGGTGGTGGTCCATAGGAGAATCACACGGTACCCCAGGATTTCCAAAAAAATACAGGCAACACTGGGTTCCCCAGGTGCCTCAATCCACCCAGATGTGAAATTAAGTTGGCACCTTAAGTAAACCATTAATTAACAATCTCACATTTGTCATGGATACTCTCACCCAATCCACTTCTACTAGCATAGCATAGCAATATAAGCAAACATAGAAGTAACTCCCAAAGGTTTGATAGTAAAACAGGTAATAGGTACTACCTCATCTACTTCCCGAAACCCACATATTAAAATCAGATCCTAATCATGCAATTGTTTGAGGATTGATCTAATGCAATAATGCTGGGTAGGGTATAGTCAAAGTGTTACTTGCCTTGCTGATGATCCGTGAAAACTAGAGATTCGAAGTAGCGAGCGGCGCACTCCGGGTACTCTATCGCAAACAAACAAGCATACAATAAGCACTCATATAATGCACAGGTAAAACTCAAATAAGGAATCTAACCAGAGAGTTCAACCTAAGAACTCTGGTCTGCTAAGAGAATCAAATCAAACGAAGCAACGAAACTCAAACGGCGAAAGAAACAAGCTTCGTTTACTAATCTGGACCTAAGTCAAATTTTACAGTAGCAAAACTTGTTTGAGTTGGTTAAACGGAAATAGGGTTTCGAGATGAAACTCCAGGCGCTTGAATCGCCTGATTCCGATAAACGAGCGAAAAATTATACTAGAACAAAAATCGGATCAGAAATCGCGATCAGAAATAATCGCGAAAAATCCAAAGAAAAGAAAAATGGACGAACAGGCTAATGAACGAGTGCTTGCTGTCTGCGTCTAAACGACGAAAACCGTTTGTTAAAACGAACGTACAGACGAACGTCCGCTAAATAAAATAAACTGAAAAAAACAAACCGAATCGGATCTAATAAAAAAACGGATCTAGGTTTTCAAAGAAAACCCCGATCGGTTTTCTTCGCGAAAACCGAGGCAACGGCGGCTACCTCGGGCGGCTCCGGTGAGACGACGGTGGCAGCGGTGCGGCTCGGCAGTGGCGCTGGGCGGCGGGTGGTGGCGGCGGCGAGGCGAGGGACGGCGGCCAAGCGGACTTGCTTGTGGCGGCGGCGGCGGCGGCGCGGATCGAGGGCGGCGGCTAGGGTTCGGGCTGGGGTGGCGGCTGGCTCGGGCCCGCGCGGCTTTAAAGGCCGGCCGCCGAGTCCTAGTCGACACGGCCCGGTTAGGTCGGTATCTTTTAAAAAAAATACGCGCAGAAAAACAAATAAAAAAATACTAAACAGACTCCAAAAATCACGAAATAAATTTTCCCCGTCCTCTAAAATCGAGCCGGACAAGATGAACATTTATTTTGGGGCCTAAATGCAATTTTGAAAAACGCGCATTTTTCCTAATTCAAATAAAATAGCAATAAAACTATAAAATAATATCTTAGTTGATTTTATTATTAATTCCTCAATATTTCTTTATTTTGGGAAAGTCATTTTATTCCCTCTCTCATATTTTTATAATAGAAATAGTTGAAGATAAAATAATTAAAATCAAATTATCCTATTTTCAAATTTTGAGAAAACTCAAATATGAAAATAACGAAATCCCCAACTCTCTCCGTGGGTCCTTGAATTGCGTAGAATTTCTAGGATCAAGCCAAAATGCAATAAAATATGATACGCAATGATGATCTAATGTATAACATTCCAAATTGAAAATTTGGGATGTTACAAACCTACCCCCTTAAGATGAATCTCACCCCCGAGATTTGGATTGGCTAGAAAATAGGTGAGGGTGGTCCTTCCGTAGATCTTCCTCTCGCTCCCAGGTGGCTTCATCTTCAGTATGGTGGCTCCACTGAACTTTGCAAAACTTGATAACCTTGCTGCGCGTGACTCGGCTGGCATATTCGAGAATCTTGACTGGTTTCTCCTCATAGGTCAAATCACTATCCAACTGAATCGCTTCCAGTGGCACTTTATCTCTCAGTGGTATATCAGCCATGTCTCCATGGCACTTCTTCAGCTGGGAAACGTGAAACACATCGTGAACTCCTGACAATCCTTTGGGCAATTCCAACTTGTAAGCAACTTCTCCCATACGCTCCAAAACTTTGTATGGTCCTACAAAACGTGGCGCTAACTTTCCCTTAACTCCAAAACGCTTAACTCCTCGAAGTGGGGATACACGAAGATAAACTCGGTCTCCGACTTTGTAAACTGTCTCCTTGCGTTTAGAATCTGCATAACTCTTCTACCTTGACTGGGCTACCTTGAGCCTATCGTGAATCAACTTCACCTTCTCCTCAGACTCTTTAATTAAGTCTGGTCCAAACAACTGATGGTCTCCTACTTCATCCCACAACAACGGTGTCCTGCACCTCCTTCCGTACAGAGCTTCGAAAGGGGCCATCTTCAAACTGGATTGATAACTGTTGTTGTAAGAGAACTCCGCATACGGCAAATTGTCGTCCCAACTAGATCCATAATCTAGCGCACAAGCTCTCAGCATGTCCTCCAGAATCTGATTGACTCTCTCGGTCTGTCCATCCGTCTGCGGATGAAAGGCTGTACTGAACTCTAGCCTGGTACCCAAAGTTTCGTGTAGCTGATTCCAGAACTTTGAGGTAAACTGGGTTCCTCTATCTGATACGATGCTCCTCGGAACTCCATGCAGACATACGATCCTGGTCATGTATATCTTTGCCAACTTAGCACTGGTGTAAGTGGTCTTCACTGGGATGAAATGAGCTACCTTCGTCAAACGATCAACTACAACCCATATCGAGTCATAGCCTAAACGAGTCCTGGGCAATCCCGTGATAAAATCCATGCCTAACTTGTCCCACTTCCATTCGGGTATCGGCAATGGCTGTAGCAATCCTACTGGCTTCTGATGCTCTGACTTCACTCTCTGACATACATCACAAACTGCTACATACTCCGCAATATCCTTCTTCATTGCTGTCCACCAGAAAGTGTCCTTCAAATCCAGATATATCTTGGTATTCCCTTGGTGAATCGAATACGGTGAATTATGGGCCTCCTGCAGAATCAACTTCCTGATCTTCGGGTCATTGGGCACATAAACGCGGTCCTCAAACCATAGGGTATTGTGCTCATCCTCACAAAATCCTTTAGCCTTTCCTTTGCTCATCTTCTCCTTTATCTCGGCGATCTCCTTATCAGTCTTCCGAGCTTCTCTGATCTTATCCATCAAAGTAGACTGAATCTCCAATGCTGGTACATGGCCTCTCGGAACTATCTCCAAACATAGCTCACGAAGATCCTCGGCTAACTCCTTCGGTAACTCTCCGGTCATGAGCGTGTTGACATCGCTCTTGCGGCTCAACGCATCGGCTACTACGTTAGCCTTTCCGGGGTGATAATGCAATCTCATATCATAATCCTTGATGAGCTCCAACCATCTCCTTTGCTTGAGATTCAACTCCTTCTGCGTGAAGATGTACTTAAAGCTCTTGCGATCCGTCTACACCTCACAATGGTTTCCAATGAGAAAATGTCTCCAGGTCTTTAATGCATGCACTACGGCTGCTAACTCCAAATCATGAGTAACATAATTCAACTCATGGGGCTTAAGATGTCGTGAGGCATACGAAACAACTCTTCCCTCCTGCATAAGAACTGCTCCAAGTCCTCGGCGAGAAGCGTAGCAATATACTTCATAATCCTTGCGCTGATCAGGCAGAATCAACACTGGTGATGTTGTTGGGGAACGTAGTAATTTCAAAAATTTCCTACGCACACGCAAGATCATGGTGATGCATAGCAACGAGAGGGAGAGTGTTGTCCACGCACTCGTGAGACCGTAAGCGAAGCGTTATGACAACACGGTTGATGTAGTCGACGCCTTCACGATCCGACCGATCCAAGTACCGAACGTCACGGCACCTCCGAGTTCAGCACACGCTCAGCTCGATGACAATCCCGGACTCGATCCAGCAGGTGTCGGGAAGAGTTCCACAAGACGACGGCGTGGTAGCGATGATGATGTTCTACCGACGCAGGGCTTCGCCTAAGGCACCACAACGATATGACCGAGGTGGAATATGGTGGAGGGGGGCACCGCACACGGCTAAGGAACGATCACGAAGATCAACTTGTGTCTCTTGGGGTGCCCCCCTGCCCCCGTATATAAAGGAGGGAGGGGCGGCCGGCCCCCTAGGGGTGCGCCTGGAGGAGTCCTACTCCCACCGGGAGTAGGACTCCCTCCTCTTGCCTTGTTGGAGAAGGAAAGGGGGAGGGGAAAGAGGAAAGGGGGGCGGCGCCCCCCCCTTCCTTGTCCTATTCGGAGTAGGGGGGGAGGGGGCGCGCGGCCTGCCCTGGCCGGCCCTCTTCTTCTCCCTCATGGCCCATGTAGGCCCATTAACCCCTGGGGGGTTCCGGTAACCCCCCGGTACTCCGGTAAAATCCCGATTTCACCCGGAACAATTCCGATATCTAAATATAGGCTTCCAATATATCAATCATTATGTCTCGACCATTTCGAGACTCCTCGTCATGTCCGTGATCATATTCGGAACTCCGAACAACCTTTGGTACATCAAAACTTATGAATTCATAATAAAACTGTCATCGTAACGTTAAGCGTGCGGACCCTACGGGTTCGAGAACTATGTAGACATGACCTAGAACTGTTTCCGGTCAATAACCAATAGCGGAACCTGGATGCTCATATTGGCTCCTACATATTCTACGAAGATCTTTATCGGTCAAACCGCATAACAACATACGTTGTTCCCTTTGTCATCGGTATGTTACCTGCCCGAGATTCGATCGTCGGTATCCAATACCTAGTTCAATCTCGTTACCGGCAAGTCTCTTTACTTGTTCCGTAATACATCATCTCATAACTAACTCATTAGCTACATTGCTTGCAAGGCTTATAGTGTTGTGCATTACCGAGAGGGCCCAGAGATACCTCTCCGACAATCGGAGTGACAAAACCTAATCTCGAAATACGCCAACTCAACATGTACCTTTGGAGACACCTGTAGAGCTCCTTTATAATCACCCAGTTACGTTGTGACGTTTGGTAGCACACAAAGTGTTCCTCCGGTAAACAGGAGTTGCATAATCTCATAGTTATAGGAACTTGTATAAGTCATGAAGAAAGCAATAGCAACATACTAAACGATCAAGTGCTAAGCTAACGGAATGGGTTAAGTCAATCACATCATTCTCCTAATGATGTGATCCTGTTAATCAAATGACAACACATGCCTATGGTTAGGAAACACAACCATCTTTGATCAACAAGCTAGTCAAGTAGAGGAATACTAGTGACACTATGTTTGTCTATGTATTCACACATGTATTATGTTTCCGGTTAATACAATTCTAGCATGAATAATAAACATATATCATGAAATAAGGAAATAAATAATAACTTTATTATTGCCTCTAGCGCATATTTCCTTTAGATGTAACCAAACGTTTCTTCAACTCCTGGAAACTGGCCTCACATTCCTCAGTCCAATTGAACTTGGTGTCCTTCTTCAACAACTCCTTCATGGGCTTTGCAATCTTCGAGAAATTCTCAATGAACCTCCGGTAGTATCCTGCGAGTCCAAGAAAACTCCGGATCTCTCCAACTGTTGTTGGGGCTTCCCAATTTGTCACAGTGACAACTTTGGTGGGGTCTACTGCTATTCCTTCTCCGGATATAACATGTCCGAGGAATCCAACTTCTTTCAACCAAAACTCACATTTGCTGAACTTGGCATATAACTGATGTTCTCTGAGTTTCGCAAGTACCAAACGCAAATGCTCCTTATGCTCCTCTTCATTCTTTGAGTAGACCAAAATATCATGAATGAACACCACGACGAACTTATCCAGAAACTCCATAAACACCTTGTTCATCATGTTCATGAAATAGGCAGGTGCGTTAGTCAGACCAAATGGCATAACGGTATACTCATACAACCCGTACCTGGTGGTAAAAGCCGTCTTAGGTATCCTGCTCTTGAATCTTCAACTGGTGGTATCCTGATCGCAGATTGATCTTGGAAAATACCTTAGCTCCTTGCAATCGGTCAAACAAGTCATTGATCATCGGCAGCGGATACTTGTTCTTTATTGTCACTTCATTCAGTCCTCGATAATCAACAACCATCCTTAATGATCCATCCTTCTTCTCCACTAGAAGTACTGGCGATCCCCAAGGTGACAAACTTGGGCAAATATAACCTTTATCCAATAGCTCCTTGATCTGCTTCTTAATTTCCTCCAAATCTTTTGCGGGCATCCTATACGGTCTCTTAGATATCGGCCCTGTGCCTGGCAAAAGCTCAATCAAAAACTCAATGTCTCTATCCGGTGGCATGCCTGGCAACTACTCTGGAAATACGTCGAAAATCCTTCGCCACTGGTACTTCCTCCTGTACAACTCCTGATAAGGAATTTACTTGAGTCCTCTTCGGCACATGCCGGGATACATACTTGATCCTTCTTCCTTCTGGGGTGGTAAGCAAAATCGACTTACTGGCGCATTCAATGTTCCCTCCATACTTCGATAACCAATCCATGCCTAATATCACGTCCAGTCGTTGCGACTCCAATACTATTAGGTCTGAGGGAAACACGTAGTTACCAATCCTTAATGGTAACCGATCACACCATAGACTAGCTATATACTCTGCTCCTGGCGAGGTTACTAACATGGGTGATCTAAGGGCTTGGGTTGGCAGTTTATACTTATCCACAAATCCCCTTGATATGTATGAATGCGATGCACCAGTATCAAAAAGAACCATTGTAGTAAATGACTTAACCAAAAACTTACCTATTACTGCAGCTGGCTGGGCTTCAACCTCATCCACACTAACGTGGTTCACCTGCCCTTTGTTGAAAGGGTTGGGCTTCTTCCCAGAGCTTCCATTGCCAATTCCATTCTTCGCCTCAGGACATTCAGTGGCATAATTTCCAGTCTTCTGGCATTTGTAACAGGTGATGTGGCTCAGATCCCTCTTGGCTGGGGTTGATGGGTTGGTACGGTTCTATCCGTTGCTTCCTCCATTTCCATTACCATTCTTGGGGCCACTGTGGTTGTGCGAATTTCCTCCTCCATGGGTATGCTGAAAATGTCCTCCCGAGTTTGGGGTAAAACGAGGCTTCTGCTGAGCTCCAGAATTGTACTTCCCTTGTCCATACTTCCTCTTGCGGCTGTCAATCTGCTGCTGCTTCCCTTCAATCATGAGAGCTCTATCTACCAACTCCTGGTAGTTGTTGAAGGTTTCCACCATCAACTGCATGCTCAGCTCATTATTCAGTCCTTCCAGAAACTTCTCTTGCTTAGCTGCATCCGTAGCAACGTCATCTGGGGCATAACGTGCTAGCTTACTAAAGTCATCCACATACCGGCCAACAGTACGTCCTCCTTGGTGCAAGTTGCAAAACTCACTCTTCTTCATGGCCATGGATCTTGCTGAAACATGGGAAGTACGGAAAGCCTGCTGAAACTGATCCCATGTGACAGTGTCGATAGGATAAGTGGCTGTGAAATTCTCCCACCATGATGTTGCGGGTCCATCAAGCTGATGTGCGGCAAAACGCACCTTCTCTGCATCTGTGCATCCTGCAGTGGTCAATTCTCTACCCATCTTGCGAAGCCAATCATCTGCAACTATCGGCTCAGTGCTACTGGAAAATACCGGCGGATTCAGCCTCATGAAATGGGGTAAGTGATCAACAGGTGGTGGTGGTGGTGGGTTGTTGTTGTTGTTGTTCCCCTGATTCTGATTCTGGACTAACATCTGCATCAATGCATTCTGCTGCTGGAACAACTGGGTGAGCTCCGATGGGAAAGCAAATCCATTGTCACGTCTCGGAGGCATCTGAGGGTTTAGAAAAGATGAGAATATAGAATAGAATGAGGTCTAGAGAGAAAAACACTACCCATATGCACATGAGACAAAGGCAAACAATATCACTTCAATCAATTCAAACAAGGGCATACAACGGTCTAACTATCGTTACAAAAGTGCTCGGACTATACTATATACATGGGGGAATACTACTACTGTTATGGTGGTCGACTAGAAAAATTTCTCGGTTCAAGACTCCATGATATCTGCTCCAGCTTCCTCAACAAAGTCATCATCGCCATCGTCTGGGTCCGAGTCCGTGTCGTCGATGATGATATAGTTCTCCGGGCAAGTGCAATCATCGCCATCGTTCTTCAGATCTTCATTCTTCTCCACGAGCATCGCTATTTCCTCTTCATATCCATCGCGGGTAGACTTGAGTTCTTCCTCCAGCTCCGTGATCTTGGTCATAGCCTTTTTCAGATCTATCATGCCTGCGCACATCTGGTTCTCCTGGCGACGAATGTGCTGGTTTAACTCCTGGATGAAAGCTGCAATTGATCTATCCTTCCTGGTGCTGATCATCTCCCATTGCTCATCTCGGCGCCCACAAATCTGGTAAATAGTATCCGTAAGATCCTTGTGGTAAACTTCTCCAATGCGTCCCATGGTGATGTGGGCTGCCATGCTCTTTCCTAGACTCCGGGTTGGTGCATCAAAGGAAAACTCTATGGGCTCGGTGACGGGCATGAACGTCCATCCTGGAACTTGAACTTGAATCACCCAACGCTCCTCTTCTGGTAAAGTGGCGATGTAGGTTCCGGTGGAACTTGGTACTCCAATGTTTAGGTATCTAGTGACTTCCTTCAAGTGGCGTCCAAAGGGTGTATCTTCATTCGGTTGCGTGAACTTGCTCCTTGCATACGCCATCCTAAAAGAGTAGAAAAGATGAGGAGTCAGAAATGAGAAGAGAGAGTAGTGATCTAGGGCTTTAGCTTAGTGGTCGTGTCCTACAGTCAGCGTGTGCTCTGATACCATCTTGTAGCGACCATACCTCAAACAGTCTGCTCTCTGTGCATCAGTGTCATCCCTAGATCGGTAATGCTGACACACACAGTACTTGAAGGATTTATAACAGAGTAGCAATCACACACTTATTACATCGAATATCTCAAAAGAGAACTTATTACAATAAATATGGCTTAAGGCCATCTAAGAACGATAACATCGGAAGGCTTGGAAGATAAGTGAGTCCATCAACTCCAACGGCATCACTGAGTATAAGACCACGACCTAAGGCACCTTACTCGTCGTTTGAAAAGTCTGCAACATGAACTTTGCAGCCCGAAAACGGGTCAGCACATGGAATATGCTGGCAATGTAACACAGAGAGTAATGAAAAGAATAATGGTATCACTACATGCATATATGGCTGGTGGAAAGCTCTATGGTTATAGTTTTGCATAAAGCCAATTTTTCCCTACTGCAAAGAAAAAAATTCTATTTAACTATCATGGTGGTTGTTAAACATTGAGAAAGTTCCTCCAACTCAATCCCAATTAAGCATCATCATTAACCCAACAAAATTAAATTAAGTAACATGATGAGATTCACATGATAATCCAAGTACTAGATACTCAAAACGTCCATAACCGGGGACACAGCTAACCATGATTAGTTTATACACTCTGCAGAGGTTTACGTACTTTTCCCCGCAAGACTCGATCTCCTCCGCTTGATTTCTCGCACTACATGGTGTTTGAGAAACGGATGACCGAGACACAGTCTTTCAGAAGCATTATCTCTTTATTCCGGGTAGACAGTACCAACCTACATCCCCTACATCTGCTAGTCTACCTCTTCAAGAGCTCACGCAACATACTAAACTATGCTAGAGCCCATAGTAGCTTGCAGCTGCACACAGAAGTTTCTAGCATGAATAATCTCATGATCCCTTTGAGTCTGGGTGGTGGTCCATAGGAGAATCACACGGTACCCCGGCATTTCCAAAAAAATACAGGCAACACTGGGTTCCCCAGGTGCCTCAATCCACCCAGATGTGAAATTAAATTGCCACCGTAAGTAAACCATTAATTAACAATCTCACATTTGTCATGGATACTCTCACCCAATCCACGTCTAATAGCATAGCATAGCAATATAAGCAAACATAGAAGTAACTCCCAAAGGTTTGATAGTAAAACAGGTAATAGGTACTACCTCATCTACTTCCCAAAACCCACATATTAAAATCAGATCCTAATCATGTAATTGTTTGAGGATTGATCTAATGCAATAATGCTGGGTAGCAAAAAGGTATAGTCAAAGTGTTACTTGCCTTGTTGATGATCCGTGAAACCTAGAGATTCGAAGTAGCAAGCCGCGCACTCCAGGTACTCTATCGCAAACAAACAAGCATACAATAAGCACTTATATAATGCACAGGTAAAACTCAAATAAGGAATCTAACCAGAGAGTTCACCCTAAGAACTCCGGTCTGCTAAGAGAATCAAATCAAACGAAGCAACGAAACTCAAACGGCGAAAGAAACAAGCTTCGTTTACTAATCTGGACCTGAGTCAAATTTTACAGTAGCAAAACTTGTTTGAGTTGGTTAAACGGAAAGAGGGTTTCGAGACGAAACTCCAGGCGCTTGAATCGCCTGATTCCGATAAACGAGCGAAAAATTATACTAGAACAAAAATCGGATCAGAAATCGCGATAAAAAATAATCGCGAAAAATCCGAAGAAAAGAAAAACGGACGAACAGGCTAATGAACGAGCGTTTGCTGTCTGCGGCTAAACGACGAAAACCGTTTGTTAAAACGAACGTACGGACGAACGTCCGCTAAATAAAATAAACCGAAAAAAACAAACCGAACCCGATCTAATAAAAAAATGGATCTAGGTTTTCAAAAAAAAACCCGATCGGTTTTCTTCACGAAAACCGAGGCAACGGCGGCTACCTCGGGCGGCTCGGCGAGACGACGCCGGGCGCGGCGCTGCTCTCAGCGGCGGCTGGCGGCGGCGGCGGCGGCAAGGCGGCAAGGCGGGCAAGGGCGGCGGCGGGCGCACGGATCGAGGGGCGGCGGTGGCTAGGGTTCGGGCTGGGGTGGCGGCTGGCTTGGGCCCTCGCGGCTTTAAAGGCCGGTCGGGCCAGAGTCCTAGTCGGACACGGCCCGGTTAGGTCGGTATCTTTGTTTAAAAATAATTATTATTACGTGCAGAAAAACAAATAAAAGAAATGTGAAATGGACTCCAAAAATCCCGAAATAAATTTTTCCCCTCCTGTAAAATCGAGCCGGACAAAATGAACATTTATTTGGGGCCTAAATGCAATTGTGAAAAACGCGCATTTTTCCTAATTCAAATAAAATAGCAATAGAACTCCGAAATAGAATCTTATTTGATTTTGTTATTAAATCCTAAATATTTAATTATTTTGGGAAAGTCATTTTATTCCTTCTCTCATATTTTTATAATAGAAATAATTGAAGATAAAATAATTAAAATCAAATGATGCTATTTTCAAAATTTGAGAAAACTCAAATATGAAAATAATGAAATCCCCAACTCTCTCCGTGGGTCCTTGAGTTGCGTAGAATTTCTAGGATCAAGCCAAAATGCAATAAAATATGATATGCAATGATGATCTAATGTATAACATTCCAAATTGAAAATTTGGGATGTTACACTTGCTTCGTCCTGTCCTCTCCACCTCCCGCATTTCGATCCAATCCAGAGCAATGTCGAGCTCCGACCTCGACTCCAATGAAGAGTTGGCCCTCCGCATTGCCTTGGAGCGGCCCAAGGTGGACACCGGGGGCAGCTCTGGATCTGCAGTGCCGCCGCAGCATGGACGCCGGAGCTGGACCCTCCCGACCCGCGCTCAGCTACGGCAGGACGGCGTAGCCAACACCGCCCTCGCGTCGTCCCCTTCCCCCCACGATCGCTCCTCCGTGTGGACAGCGGTGGGTGCTAGTGCCCACGCAGCCGGCCCGCACGCGCGCTCCGGAATCGGAAGGGCAAAGGCCCGGCGCGGAAGTGGTGATCCTGCTCCTCCTTATGTTTATATCCTTTTTAGTTGTTGATGTTCAAGAACTTGTTCGGCGACGAACTCGATGATCTTTTCGATGATGTCACGTAGAGTAGCCCACGTTGTATGTATAGTATGATACAAGAATTCTGATAAGACATTGTGCTGTCCTATACGAAAGGTTTCAGGGAGATGTGGCACATATTTTTGTCATTATTGTGCCATTTTCTTAGATACAGGACCGTCCAAGAAATGTGTTAAGAGGTTTTTATTTACTTGAAACATTGCTATATACCACCGTACCGAAGTTGAAATTAATTTATTAACTTGTCGTGAGGATTTCTAAGGAAACACTATGCACAGAAGTAGACTGATCGTGTCTCTCGAAACAGGCTTGCGCCGTGGCATAGATTAAAGACGGTCTGAAATTCAGCATACCAGTACGGTTGGTGACCATCTTTCAAAATAGACAGCAAAGTTGGCCAAGAAGCATTACAGTGACATGATTGAAAGACCTTACTTGGATTATTAGTATGACTGAGATACTACCAAGGATTGTTTGATGCTTTTCATTCTAGTTTTTTAAGTAAAAAATAATGGGCTAACAGTTCGGCGACAGTGAATTACTCCTTCTGTCCCAAAATATAAGAACGTTTTTCATACTAGTGTAGTATGAAAAACGTTCTTATATTTTGGGACGGAGGGAGTATCTTGTTTATGCTCTCTTAGACTAAAAACAGAATGCCGGCACAAGTACAAGTTCTTGTGCAGTAATTTGTATCCCCCCACAAGTGTTGTCAATATTTTTGATCATTGGTTGGACGGTATGTCAAATAGGTTCAAAACGCTAATAAGGGTGGGAGCGTATGCCTTACTATGGTCGCTTTGGCTATGTAGAAATGATTTGGTTTTTAATGACAAAAATGCTTCTCCTTTGCAGGTTATTTTCCATTGTACACACTCGCTTCGTATGTGGTCTATGCTACAACGTGCGGAGTACCAACCGCTATTCAAGGCGGTGTGTACGCGATTGGAGCAGGTGGCTATAGAGTTTTTTACCCAACATGGATGGCAGCATAATCTCCGCATCGGTCCACCAACCGTTTCGACATAGGCATAGTGTCGGTCTATAGGACTCTACTGTTGTCGAATTGTCATTTTTTTTCTTGTCAGATTTTTTGATGTTTGACTGTTTGCATCCTAGTTATGCAGAGGCCGGGTGATACTCTAAATGCTTTGTATCGCTTGATGGTACATTTTAAGATAATAAAAGCGCTCTTTATCGGAAAATAATATCCTTATGGAGTATATGGAGTTTCACACTCTCAAGGAACTACCGAATGGCAGTAGTAATCTACTATTCTTTTCAGGCATGCTGTAAGTTAAGACAAGATTGAGATAATAATAGGTATGCGGCTTTCGTCAAAAACTACAACTGAATAGTTGGCACAAAATGGACAATACAAATAAACTAGGAGTTTAACCAGTCCCCTTCCCCTCCCGAGGTGCTCCCGTGTGCGCCCTCGGGAGGCAACCCTAGCGCCACCACCCCCGGCCCCTCGCCCCGGCTCCCCCTCCCTCGCCGCTGCCGGCCAAAAGTCACGTGGCGTAGGCAGCGGCAGGACCCCTGCGCGCAAGTGGCTGGCGTCGCGGGGCGCTTTCCCCTGCTCGCGGGGTTGGGTCCCAGCCGGCCCCTGCTTCCGCGCTCTTTCCTGCGTCCTCGTGGCCCGCCAGCGTTGCCCGGGTCCAGTGGTCTCGGGACGTGCTGGCGGTGGATCAAGGCATCCCTGCCAAGATCAGGCGGATGTGATGGTCGGTGATGGCGGGGTTGGCCGGCGACCCTGTGGAAGTGGTGGTGATGCGGCTGGTGTCCGCGCTGCTCCGGTGTGGGGTGGCGGGGCTCCGGGTGGATCTGGCCAGGGCGTGGAGGCGTAGGTGTTGTGGTGGTGGCAGATCAACTGCGGTGGCGGCTGGATTGTTCTGGCGTCGGCTCGTGTGTAGGCGGCGTGCGTCGGCCTTCGATCCCTCTCCTCGGCGTCCGGTCGCTACTCATCGAAGAGCTAGCCTTCTCCCAGCCGCGGTCCATCGCCCGCCTCGCGCCCGGTGCCGCTGGACCGAGCTCGTCTCGTGCCCGATGCTGCAGACTGAGCTTGTCTCGCGCCCGGCAGCAAGACTGCGCTCGTCTCGCGCCTGGTGCTGCAAGACGGCTCAATGGAGGACAGTTGTGGCCGGCCTATTAGGCCACGATGCTGGGGTCCGACCCGGGGTACGAAAGGCGGGACCTTTCCGTTCGTCTCTTTGGTTGGGGTAGCGGCGGGTCTCGGGTGACCTGGCGTCAAGGTCTTGGATACCAGGGCGTCGGTCCTGGTGGTAGTGGCACGGTGCTCATGGGCAGAGCCTGTGCCTTGGTGCTGCCCGGTTGCCACGGCCATGTGGGCGGCGTGGTAGCTGGGGTGTGGCATCCAATAGTGGTGAGTGTTGGCCGAGGTGAAAACCTGTTCTATCTTCGGACGGACCGGTGGTGGACAAGCTCATTCACTTCTTGAAGGCGTCGTCACGGCACTCATTGCCCGTCGTGTTCGGACTCCATTCTGTAGAGGCCACTAGTAGAATGCTTCCAAACAATGTCGTCTTCAATATCCTCATGTAGGTGAAAATCCCGGATGGTGGCCCAAGGCTCGAGAAATTGCCCGAAGTGCTCTTTAGAGAAATTGGACATCATCTTGATCTTTTTAACCCAAGCACCATCCTTTAGTGCTTCCCGCACCTTCCAATTCTTCCTAGTTGATGCCGCGTAGATGAGAGGGGCCATGTCCATGGGGTTTGCGGTTGTGCACCCACGGAGAGTACCAAAAGGGGGTGCGCGCGCCATTTCTCCGTGTTTAGCACTCCAAGGCCCCCATTGGTGATTGGGCGGCAAATTGTGTCCCAATTAACCTTGCATTTGACCCTGGTGGTCTTGTTTGTTCCTTCCCAAAGGAACGCTCGCTCAAGCTTGTTGAGATATTTGAGGGTGCTTGGAGGGACGACGAGCGTAGTGATGAAGTAGATGGCTTGGGAGGCAAGCACCAACTTGACCAAGGCGGTGCGTCCCATAGATGTGATGTTTTGCCTGTCCCAAGGGACCAATTTTGCCGCCGCCTTATCATCCAGGAACTAAAAGTCCACCTTCCTGAGCCGCCACACAGAAAGTGGAAGGTGTAGGCATTTCATGGGGAAGGATCTGCACGCCGACGGAAGGTTTTGAAGGATGTCCGGCAGGTCAAGGTGCCCACAACAGATCGGGACGACCGAGCTCTTGTGAAAGTTGGTGGCTAGACCGGTGACATCGCCAAAAAGACAAAGTATGTTGGAGAGGTGGTCAATATCGCGCTTGATGGGTGCCATGAAGACCGTCGCGTCATTCGCATAAAGCGAGGGAGTAATATTTTATTTTCCTCGACTTGTGTGTTTATCCAACTTTAAATTAAAGTTTTGTGCAACAAGAACATATACATGTTATAAGAACAAATAGAGGATAAGAAAGAATTAAGCAAGACCAGCTTACCGTTGGAGACAGAAATTCCTTCCGGGCTTTAGCCTCTTTATCATCTTACTCTCCAAGGAAAGGCCAATCTGAACTTCTAAGAGTAGTAAAGCTAACAAGAACACCCAAATAGTGGATAGTGAATGTGTCAGTTTGACATCCAAAGCATGTCAACATAAAGCTTGTTGATACAATTATCTCTCGTGATAGAAAAAATACTTTTCATAAAATGTATCTCATGCCCAGACATTATTTCAAAAATCTACAGGAGAAATTTCAGGTTCAGAGCTTTTTCAGGATCATCACAAAGCAGAGCATCATGTATTCATGTCACAAGCAATATTGTAATATAGCTACCCTTTGTCAATTAAATTAGGAGCCAAACCCGCAATCTGTTGTGTAGATTTGACCATCTTAATCAAGCATTCACATCAATGTCTAAACATCAACAATGACAAAGGTCGCCCTACCAGACACCTTTGGCGCTTTGAAAATAGGGACCACCTTTATTGTTAACCATGAGAGTCACAGTACCACTATGCAGAACAGAGTTAACTAACCACATCATTTATCACATAGACATCTAGCTCTATGACAACTCAAGAGGAAATCCAAGTTCACTTTGTCGTAGGCTTTTTCGAAATCCAATTTCAAAATGGTCTCGACTTGTTCTTTCACACGTGTGTGGTGCAAAAAAATTGATTTTTGCGGGAAGTGGTGCAAATTTTCATGCAAGGATAAAAGACCATCCATGATGTTCATGTTTTGATAAAAAAAAAACACTTTCATGAACATTAAAAAGCTTGTTAGCGTAGGTATCGAGTCTAAGGTTGATGCATCTCTACAAATAAGTGGATCCATATTGCTGAATCTTATCGGCTCCCGAAAATACACGTAACAAGGCTATCACACCATAGTTCAACCTATGGACATTCGAAGTTCCAGAATGGAAGCAATTAGATACATATGTAATGTCAAGCTTCACAATGTTTCCAACTAGCTTAAAAATTCAATGTGAATGTTGACCCTGATTTGACAGTTACAAATCACATTAGTATCTTAGTTGTTGGTCTTCAATACATAAATCGATCTCGAGGTTTACATGCACTTTCAGATCTCCTAAATTTTCAAGCTTAAAAAACAAACGTTATCCAAGTTCCAAGTACAAATCGTCTCCTTTCACCCCTCAACTTTGTTCTCTCCCCCTTCTCGCTAGCATTTTCCATCAAGCTCTGCCACTACTTTGTAGGGATGAACAGGTACGACCATGGGGGGTTTTCTTTTTGCCTTTTGCATTGTTGTTTAAAAATAGCACAAATCTTCTTAAATTGAAGGGACAATTACATTTCTCCCCCTAACTTGAACCCACACCTGGCATTTACCCCTAATTTTCGAGTATGCTCAAAAATACCCCTCTTCCGTCTAGTACCGTTATAGGAATGCCCTTCTGTGCCGTTTCCGTCAGGTCAAAGGGCTTTGACCGTCTCCATGGCGTTTCTTGGACAATTATACCCTCCTTACAAGTGGGGCCAATCAGTAGAAAAAAAAGACCTATCAACAGGGACTAGTCAAATTAGAGTTGGGGGCCCACATGTCATTGTCTCTTTAAGATATTTATTATATGTTTTGGTTACTAGAGGGGCCATGGGTCAGTGTAATAATTAACAAAGAGGGTTAGGCTAATTAAAGAAGTTTTTAACGATAGTGGTTAAACACCGGCGCCTGCACGAAGGCATGGCGGTGACGTACACGAGGATGTCGGCGGTCTAGGTGCTGTAGAGTGGTCCTGCGCGGCTGCTGGCGCGAATCCAGAGTGAACCTAGGTGGACGGAGAGCGTGGGGTCGCAGGGGGGACGAGCATCAGTGAGCTCGAGCAACGGTGACGAGGGAAGCGGGCGACGGATCTTGGAGCTCGCAGGAAGACGTGCTCGGGGTCGTGCGGCTCCAAAGAAACGACAAGAATGACTTCAGGAAACACCAAGGAACGCAAGAAATATGGCGTAGAGACCGGGGGCTCACCATGGCCAGAGATCGGCCGCGGCGGCGGTGGACCAGAGCCGAGGAAGAAGGAAAGGGGCGCCAGCGATTAGGGCTATCACGGGCCAACCCCTTCGGCGAGAAGACAAATTAGACTGGCGAAGATCATGGACGCAATTTTTGAGCTTTGGGAGTCCATTTGCCACACGCACGAAAGACGGCGCCGACGGAGTTGGGGAAGAGAAGAAGTGCGACGTCAATGCCGAGCCCTCGGGCCTCCCCTCTCCGATTCCTTCCGCCAGAGCACTTCCCTCGTCGTGGCGAAGCATTATCCCTCTCCAAATGGTTGGCCGTGGGGTGGACCCTGATGGTGCCCCACCATGGCCGCGCATTTGTTGAGCAGGGCGATGCCTCCCTTGGCCCCCGAGCGCAGGGCTCATCTCTCTAGGGTGTGGCAGGAAGTCGTGGTCTCTCTATGGTCCTCTGGGAGCGCTCCATGGTCGCGAGTCTCCGGCGATGGCCGGAGCCCGGGCTCCTATCTTCCGTTTCGTGTGCGTCGGGAGGTTGAAGGAGGGTGAACCGGTGCGGTGGGCCTCAAAATCTTTTTTACTGATTGGCCCCACTTGTAAGGAGGGGTATAATTGTCCAAGAAACATCATGGAGACAGTCAAAGCCCTTTGACCTGACGGAAACGGCACGAAAGGGCATTCCTATAACGGTACTAGACGGAAGAGGGGTATTTCTGAGCATACTCAAAAATTAGGGGTAAATGCCAGGTGTGGGTTCAAGTTAGGGGGAGAAATGGAATTGTCCCTAAATAGAACTGTACGCGCGGAGCCTATTAACCTCAATCTCATAACTGATGCCATCATCTTTTTTATAAAGCAATCGGTAAGGTAAAACCCTCGTGGTTCCATTAGTAGAAACTAGAGTTCAAAACTTGATCCAAAGTACAACCAGTAAAGAAAAACATCATCTTATTGCAACATAAGAACAATGAAACCTTTGGACAATTCCATTTATACAAAGTCTATACATTGCACTACGGTACATTGGTAAAAACACGTCGCTTCCTTGAAAATAAATTAAAAATCAGCATCTCACCCGACTAATCACAACTTCCCATGCATTTTCTCTCGACGGGCCATTTCATTTTTCAACCAAAACCCCCAAAGTTACCAACCACTAGTGCGACCACCCGACGGTGACCGTGGCAGCTTCGTACCCCTCCTTCCTACCACTGAACTGTATGGCGCTTTTGCTTCCCTTCCTCCCCCTCCATCGCCTGTCCATCCTCCTACCCTTGGCCACCACCGGCGTCGCCTTCTCGCCGGCACCCTTCCGCCTAACCCCACCGGCCTTCTCCAGCACCAGCACCACCTTGGCCTTGCCCGTCACTGCGGCAAAGGCCGTCGCGGTCTGCCGCTCGTCATTGTAGGCGATCCATAAACTAATGATATGAACAAAGCAGATGTGATTGGGTGGTAAGAATTATCAGATTTCCATTTAATTTTGTAGTGTGGCAGGTGGAAGTTTGACAGCAAAAACAGTTAAATTTCATGGCACGGGGTAAAACACTTTGCGGTTCCATTAGCAGAAACCAGAGTTCAAAACATGATCCAAAATATATACAGCTAAAGAAAAGCATCATCTTATTGCAACATGAGAGCAATGAAACCTTTGGACAATTCCATTTATACAAAGTGTATACATTACACTACGGTACCACGGTAAAAACACATCGCTTCCTTAAAAACAAATTAAAAATCACCATCTCACCCAAAACTAATCACAACTTCCCATGCATTTTCTCTGGACGGGCCATTTCATTTTTCGACCAAAACCCCCAAAGTTACCGACCACTAGTGTGACCACCCGACGGTGACCGCGGCGGCTTCGAACCCCTCCTTCCCGCCACCGAACCGTATGGCGCCGCTGCTCCCCTTCCTCCCCCTCCGTCGCCTGTCCATGCTCCCGCCCTTCACCACCGCCGGTGACGCCTTCTCGCTGGCACCCTTCCGCCCGACCCCGCCAGCCTTCTCAAGCAGCCGCACCACCTTGGCCTTGCCTGTCACCGCTGCGGATGCCGCGGCCGTCCTCCCCTTCGCCGTCGCTGCCCTAGCGTTGGCCCCGGCCTTTAGGAGGATGTCCACCACGTCCGAGCGCCCCGCCTCGGCTGCGCAGTGCAGCGCGGTGTAGCCCTCGGCGTCGCACGCCTCCACGTCGACGCCCCGCTCGATGAGGTCGCGCACCGCGTCAGCGCGCCCCTTGAACGCGGCGCGCATCAGCGGCGTCCACCCGTGCGCGTCCCGCCCTTCCACGGACGCGCCGCCGTCCGCGGCCCGACGGACAGCCCGGGCCTCGCCCTTGCGCGCGGCCGCCAGGATCGCCTCGCCGAGCCCTAGGAAGTCCATGATCCGCCCCGTGTGGCCCTCCTCGGCCGCGGTCTCGTAGGCCGTCTTCCCTTTCGCGTCGCGCACCGAGGCCGTGCCGGCCACGCCGTGCGCCAGGATCAGGCGGGCCACAGCCTCGTCGCCCCTCCTCGCCGCGGCATGGAGGGCTGTGCCGCCGTCCGTGCCGCACCTCGCGTCGGCCCTCGCGCCGGCCGCGAGGAGCGCCTTCACCGCTTCCCGCCGGCCACCCTCCGCCGCCAGCCGCAGTGGCGTCTTGCCATCCCTCCCCGCCGCGTCGATGGATGTGAAAGAACCAGAGAAGGAAGCGGAGGAGGAGGAGCCGGGAGAAGCAGACGCGGGCTTTCCAAGAAGCAGCTTCAAGACATCGTCGTGTCCGGCCGCGGCGGCCACGTGGAGCGCGTCGGAGCCGGCGTGCTTGGCTCCATTGGCGAGGAGGAGCTCCGCGATGAGGCACTCACCGGACGCCGCGGCGATCTCGAGGGGAGTCCGGCCGCGGCTGGGCTTGTCGGCGTCGGCGCCGTACTCGAGGAGCACCTGCACGATGTCAGCGCGGCCGAGGCCGACCGCGAGGTCGAGCAGCGTGCTCCCGGACTCGTCCTCGGCGTCCGCGGCGCGCCACGTGGGGTCGCTGCGGTCGAGCACCTCCCTGAGCGCCTCGACGGCCCCGGTGGCGACGAGCCGCGCCGCGACCTCGGCGCCCACGAAGGACGCCCGGATGCCGCTGTCGACGAACACCTGCTTCTTCCTCGCGGAGAACCACTCCGGGTTCACCGAGTCGAGCGCGGAGACGGGCTCCCTGACCGAGGCGCCGGGCGCCACCACGCTGTGCAGCAGGAAGGCGTCCTCCCCGCGGCTGCCTCCCCCGCCGGGCCCGTCGGGCGCCTCGGAGGCCATGTAGAGCACCTCGACGGTGACCGCGGCGAGCGGCGCCAGGATCCCGGTGTGCGGCCGCACCGCGAAGCGGCCCCTCACGGCCGGCTGCAGCCTGAAGGCGACGGGCATGGTGTGCATGGCGTTGCGCAGCGTGAGCTCCCCCCTGGCCGGCCGCCCCGGCTCCACCCGCACCACCACCTCGTTCGTCGGCTCCGGGATCACCAGCCGGTCCATCTCGACCCACCCTTCCCTCAACCTTCACGCTCTCTCTCTCTCTCTAGCTTCCGCAGACAGTGCTACCAGCTAGCAGCAGCAGGCTAGTGCGGCAGCAATGGCGAGTTGTTGGTGGAGGTTGTGGTGGGGGAAGAAGCCATCAAAGGGAGTGAGAGCAGTGAAGGGGCGTTATGTAGGTGCCAAGGACGGCCGGCGGGGCGTGGAGGCGTGCCACATGGCCGGTGTAAACAACAAGGCGGACTTGTTCTATATGCTGGCCGCCTTGGCCCTGGGCATGCGCCATCCGCCATTGTTTAATGACGACCAAGGTGGAGTTTGGTCCGCAGGGGCAATGTAGATGGAGATGGGGAGGGTCCGAGGCTGGAGCGTAGCGGCGGAAACTTCCCGGCTGCATTGCCCGTCGCCGTCTGCCGCTCGTCATTGTAGGCCATCCATAAACTAATGATATGAACAAAGCAGATGTGATTGGCCGGTAAAAATTATCAGATTTCCAATCAATTTTGTAGCGTGGCAGGTGGATGTTTGACAGCAGAAACAGTTAACTTTCATGTGAGATGAGCTATCTAGTGTGTCACATTTGGAATATTAATTTGCGTAGTCCATTTTGTGCCAACTATTTAGTAAGTAGTTTTAAACAAATGGCGAGTAAACCATCGGGACCGGCCAGGGACAAGTCGCGTAAAAAATTAATTTAGCCAAATTTCTTTTTGCGAGAAACTTTCAATCTATTCATCTTCAATTATGACAGTACAATGAGCATCAAAAATAAATAAAAAATTACATCTGGATTCGTAGACCACCTAGTGACGACTGCAAGCACTAAAGCGAGCCGAAGGCGCGTCACCGTCATCGTCCATCCCTTGTCGGAGCCGGGCACAACTTGTTAATTTGGCCAAGTTGAATTTTCTCAGAATCAAATCGACTTGCACCAGTAAATCAATTTTCTAAGGGACGCTCGGCCCTTTGCAACCACAAATTAGAAGTTGATCAGACGCTTGGGCCTGATATGAAACATAATAGAAACTGACCCGATACCTGATAACACACAAGACAAAACGAATATAAATAAACAAAAGTAAAATTAAAGAAAAATAAAATGATTTTTTTTGCAAGAAATAACGAATTTTGATTCAGTCATTTTTTTTTCCTTTGACGAGAGGATGCGCCAACGTACTAGCCTGCGATGAAGTGGTGCATGCTTCAAATGTATATTTTCCTCACTTCACAACACAAGCTAGCCAACTATAGTATTATATTTACTTGAGCAGATACCGAAAACTATACACAAGTGTTAGAGTTCATAGATACATCTTCTATGCGTAAGTTTTGATCGATTTATCTAATGGAACTTAATTATGGTACAAGATCTATACAAAATTAGAGTTCAATTATTCTTCACATGAAGAAAAAAAGAGATGATGATCAAAGGCTATGTATGCATGTAATATGTGTAGTTTTCTAAATGAAGAAAATAAATTAAAACTAAAGCAAAATCAAAATAATGATGTTTTCATAGAAAAAATTGAATTAGTAGCATTGATATTGCCCTTTAAAAATAGTAATGAAACAAATAATAAAAAATAGCACAAAATTTACACAGAAATTGTGCCTTTTCATAATATGCAAGGGTAAGCATATAATAGTACTTGTTTTTCACACAAAAAGAAGTCTCCTAAGATAGAATGAATTAGTGACATTGGCATTTTACCCTTAAATGATAAAAACAAAATAAAAATAAACAAATTCAAAATAATAAAACTTTCTAAGCAAGAATGAATTAGTGCCATTGGTATTACCCTTAAGGTAGAACATAAATAAATAAACAGAGTAATGTTTTTTTGCACAAAATTTACACCAAATTTGAGTCTTTAATCATATGCAAGAATAAGCATACAATAGTGAATTTTTTGCAAAAAGAAGCTTTGTAAGAAGGAATGAATTAGTGACATTGGTATCAACTTTAAAGAAGAAAGAAAATGAAGACTCAAAAAATCCAAATCAAAATAACAAAGTTTTCTTACGAAGAATGAATTAATGGCATTGATATGCAAACTTTGCACATAATTTACACAGAATTGCACATAAGTTATATAGAAATTATGTCTTTTTTTATAATATGCAAGAATAAGCATATAATATTCTAATTTTGCAAAAATAAGTTTCCTAAAAAGGATGAAGTATTGGCATTGATATTACCCTTAAGAAGAAAGAAAATGAAATAAAAAAGGGAAAAAAAATTAAAAGAATGGAGTTTTCTAAGAAAAATAATTAGTGGCATTGATATTGCCATTTAAGAAGAAAGAAAAAAACTTAAAAGTACTTGTGTACTCAAGTTATACTTCTCAATATGCAAAGAATAAGCATATAATAGTGCAATTTTCATACTCTAATTTAATTGACGCACGTACTATATAATACACGCGTGTATACATTTTCAATCATCCAACATGCCAAAAATATCCCTGTAGAAAAAATGAATAAAATATAAAAATAAAATAAATAAAGGCACATGCAATAAAAAGGCAAATAATGTGTGACGGGCTTCAAGCCCAATAGGAAAATTGAATTACCCCAAACCGGGGCTAATAAAAAATTCAGCCTAAGAAAATTTGGGTAAGTCATGATAATTCACTGTCCCTAAGCAGTTAACCCATTATCAGAAAAGCTAAAATAAAAAACATCAACCATTCCTTGGTAGTATTGTATACGTCATAATAATCCAAGTAAGGCCGGTTAATCATGTCACTGTAATGCATCTTCAATCTCTGGTAACCTTGCTGTCTGTCGGTCTATTTTTTTTAGAGAAAACTGTCTGTCTACTTTGATGGTCACCAACCGAATTGGTATTCTGAATTTCAGACCGTCTTTAATTTATGTCATGGTAGGAGACAAGATCAGTCTACTTCTAGATGTGCATAGTGTTTTCTTAGAAATCCTCACCAGAAGTTAAATTCTTTTAAAGTTCCGTACGTACTCGGTGGCAATGTTTCATGGGTTTCCCCTCTTTGTAAAAAACTCTTAACGCATTTCTTGGATGGTCCTGCCTCTTGTAAGAAAATGGCACAATAATGACAAAATATGTGCTAGCTCCCCATGAAACCTTCCGTATAGGACAGTAGAATGTCTTTATCAGAATTCTTGCATTTGCCATACTAACTAACCACCCTCCAACAAAACGGACAAAGCGAATCAAAACCGCTTGTCGTCTACGTATCGCTCCGGACTAATTACGGTTAATTAGTCGACACATTGCAACCCTCACCTGCGTTTAGTTAAAAATAACACTTGTCCCTTGTGGAAATTATGATCTGGTGCTGTAAATTGCTTTGGTGGTATCCTCCCTCATTGCTGCATTTACAAGGCAGGTTGAATTTTTTTTGCCCCTTCTTCAAGTGCCAGCCAAGAGCTTGGAATTTACAATGGGGAGGAGGAAGTCATGTTTATCTGTCCATCCTTGCTCTGATGTTAATTTTTGCAAGGTAAGTACAATGTTCTCGGCTTGTCGCCGTTTAGACACATCACTTATCTTACTGGGATAGCACATTGTCTGGCATTCTGTTTGCTAGTAAGTAGTAAAGGTTTTTGCTCTTCCTGCTGATTCTAATCAGGGGACGGAGTTACTGTACCAATGAATTGGTCCACACATCATTTTCAGATCAGTAGTATCTTTCTTTCTTTCTCTGTGGAGAAAGTTATCTGATGGCTTAACCAATTGCAGAGGACTGGGTAAACAGATAGGTTCTGGATTTGGCCCTAAGAATAGATTGAGCATTTGGGCGTTTGCAATGGGAATGGGCATCTCAAGTAAGATACCAAGAGCTCAGTTTGTACGTTAGGAAGAATGATATATAGAACTAGTAGCCATCCATGACAAGTTGATTATGTGTGATGATAATAAACTTTATCACGCGATTATCTTGCGAGGTTAAAGATTTCTCCATAGAAGATAAGAACTCGGTACGTCATCAGTGTTATCAGCATGGCATGATGCAGAGGCCGGGTTGTCCCCCCCCTTTTTTTTTTCTTTAAACAAGCAAACTAGTGTTACCAACATTCATGATCAAGTGCAAGTTGCAGTACAGCCAATGGTTGCTGCATTTGCTACTTTGCTTAACCTTACTTAAGCACATCATCATCGGGTAACTGCTTGGCTCCTTGCTGTTCTACATACATATGCTAAATCAATCTCCATATAGACCTTTAAGAATGACAGCCAGCAGAACTCTTAATTTTAGCGACATGCCAAATTAACAAGTAAGAAGAACTAAAGGACTATCAAGAGAAAGACCAAGTTTGCGAGTCAATAAGAAGAATCAGGGTACCATCTTCAACGAATGACTGGTTAGTTAGACTCGGCAAATGATGCCCAGAGCAATTCAGTAACTAACTGGTTATTATGCAGAACTGAACTATGTGTCATGCTTCCTAATTAAGCAGCTGCACAGCATCAACACTGACTGAATCAGTCAGTGATGTTGATTGAGATCACCAACCAAGCTGCACTGACATTCAGACATATGGAGCCAGCACCATTGTTTTGGGTACCGCCCGAGAAAACCGGTTACCGGGCGGTTACCGTGTTTCCCAGTACCCCACGAGAAATCAACTTCCCAAGCGAAAAAAATCCAAAATTTTGAATTTGAATGAAGTTTGAATGGATTTTTGACGAATTTTGTTCGGATTCAAAAAAATTCGTCCGAAATTTGCTCGGAATTTCTCGGTAACCGTGGTAACCGAGTTTCTCGGTGACCCACGAGAAAAAAGTGCCCCTCGGTAGCCAAAACCTTGGCCAGCACTACCATTTCCCTCGTTTGCTCATCTTTCGCTGTCATGTCCGTATGTCCGTACTAGATGACCAGTGAGACGCATATACTCATGTATGGTATGATATGGCTTTCTTTCAGCTGTTAACCACCTGGTCGATGCAGCTTAACTGGCTGCTAATGGCAGCTTGGTAAGAGCTAGCCATACCAGGCCATGCCGAGCAAAGCAAATGAGCATCACAGCTAAGTGGGAGAGAGAGAAAGGTTGCTTAAATCAACCTGTGCATGGATGCACACGTCGCTATTGTGTAATCTTCGATCCTAATCATTGTAATGTCAGTTTAAGCCATAGCTGTGCGTGCGTGTGCTATGGCGCTCTTCTTGCTTTGCTAAGCTCATATGTGTGCGTCCATCTAAGGACTAGAAGATTGGCGTGGGGGACACTTTTTTTTTCTTCGAAACGGAAGATTACCCCGGCCTCTGCATCAAGCGATGAGCACTGCCATGGCGTGGGGGACAGCTGCTACCTGCAGCTAAGTTGGAGGGAAACTCATCAGCATGGTCTTTCTTTCTCACACACAAACTCTTGTTCTTTTTTTTTTCTTTTTTTTTTTTTTTTTTTGCGGGGGGACACAGACTCTTGTTCGTGCTTCCAAATGTAATGCATTCGGCAATGGCTATCGACAGTTGAGCTTAGACAAGTAACAACCAACATGATTTTGTTGCCTAGGCATGACATGGATGATAAAGTGCTTTGTTTAGTATGTTTGGTGGATATTATTCAAGTATCACGTCACTTTTTCTCTAAGGAAGTAGCCTGCGTACAACTAACTTGTGTTCAAAGGTGATGTGTCAGAGTGTGAAATGTCTAGATCCGGCTGTGCGTAACAAAGGTCAACGTACCCGATGTGATCTGTAACTTAGCCTATTAGTCCTTTTTTTATTTAACATGGGGCAACATTGTAAACGGGGATATTTTAGGTCCCTAAAGTTTGAGAATATGAAAAACATCTGCTCATCTTCTTTACTATTAGAGGGAAGTTTCCGCATGTCGTCATGGTTAATACATCATCCCCGCATAAATATCTCCTTTCCTAGCGAAAGTGCTATTGTGAGCTCGAGCTCACAGGCACCCTTTGCTACCGTACACATGAAAAAATATTTAAAAAATTCAAAAAAATGAATTTTTTTGGCAACAAACATTGGTGTTTTTTCTACATGCGTGCAAAATTTCATGACAAAATGACATTCACGCAGGTCTCGGCAAAAAAACAAAATCTATGCTCCAAAATGCTTCCAAAAACAGTTTTTTGGGAGCATGATTTTGTTTTTTTGCCGAGACCTCCACAAATGTCATTTCATCATGAAAATTGGCACGCATGTATAAAGAACATCAAAGTTTCTTGACAAAAAATTTCAGTTTTTTTGAATTTTTTACTATTTTTTTTCGGATTTTACTGTTCATTCCGGACCAGTGGTGCTCGGGATCACATGCTCCATGTCCCTTTCCTAGATAAAATGCACATCTCTTTTCTCAATGTTCTTCTCTCACAAACATCTTCTTCCTAAATAATCTCCTTCCTAGATCACAAACATATCTCCTTCCGAAACCACAAACATCTTCTCCGCTTTGGTTGCATCCTCCCTCATTGCTGCATTTACAAGGCATGTGGATTTTTTTTGCCCCTTCCAAGTGCCAGCCAAGAGCTTGGATTTTACAATGGTGAGGAGGAAGTCATGTTTATCTTGCCATCTTTCCTCTGATCTTAATTTTTGCAAGGTAAGTACAATGTTCTATGCTTGTCACCGTTTAGAAACATCACTTATCCTACTGGCATAGCAGCACATTGTTTGGCATTCTGTTTGCTAGTCAGTAGTAATGGTTTTTGCTCTCCTGCTGAGCCTAATCAGGGGCCGGAGTTACTGTAGTGATGAATTAGTCCACACATCATTTTCAGGTTAGTATCTTTCTTTATGGAGAAAGTTATCTGATGGCTTAACCAATTGCAGAGGACTGGGCATGCAGATGAGTTTGGCTTGATCCAAAAACCATCCAATTTGGCCTCGATAGATTGAGCATTAATTTGGGCGATTGCAATGGAATGAGCATCTCAAGTAAGATACCAAGAGCTCAACTTATACGTTGGGAAGAATGGCAGAGCTAGTAGCCATCGATGTGAAGTTGATTGTCCAGGGCTAATAAACTTTATCACGCGATACTCTTGCTAGATTAGAGATTTCGCCATGGCGAACCACAACTCGGTACATCACCAGTGCTACCAACATTCATCATGATCATCCTCACCACCAAGTAAACCATGGCTGCCAAAGGTTAGCTTATAGATCTGTTCATCTACTTGGACCCCCCCACACACCTCCCCGACCCCCGCGTCGCCAACCCCTGGCGACACGGGGGGCGATCCACCGCTGCCGGCCCTATGCCTCCTCTCTAGTATCACCCCTCATGTTGTCGCCCGAGGCCACACCGGCGTAGCTTGGCCAGTGATGGCGGCGGTGGGGCCTTCCCCCTCGCGCGGTGGTGGCGATCTCCTGTCGGCGGCGGCGGCTCATGGCTCGGCGGCGCACCAGCGGCAAGGAGCAGCGGGCGCCCTACGGCGAGTGTGACGACAGCGACAACGCAGACACGTTCTCCCCGCTACTGAGGAGCACCTGTGGCGGCGGCCAAGATTGCGGGCCTCGCCTTGGCCAGATGGGCTGCGGTGGGCCGACAGATCTGGAGGGCGTCTACAGGCGGGCATGGTGGGCCTGACAGCACCGGCTTAGGCACCGTGGTGGTGCCGTGGCCGGTCAGGCGGCGTCAGCCTGGATCCATCATCCAGTCCCCGGCAGAGATGGCGGCGATCCGTGCACGAGATGCTTGATGGAGGTACTTCGAAGAGATCCGGGTGAAAACTTGCTTTTGGCTTACTGCCAAAGCCGGCGGTGGCGGCGCTATTTTGCGACATTCCCTTCTTGAAGGCATCACCGAAGAGAAGTTCAAGGCCATTGTTTGCTACCTCCTCGGGAAACCCTAGATCAGTAGATCGGAAGATGACGGCGTTCTTATGTCATTTCCCCCTTGGGGGCGTCGTTCTTGGAGGTGTGCACGGGCTCGATGGACCATTGGACCGCATCTTTGGTGGAGCGGTGCTTTATCTTACACATTGATGGCGACGGATCTTGACGGCATGGCGCAGTGCAGATTCGGCGTCCGATGTGCGAGGATGGACTCGGGTAGGAGGATGACGTTGTCTGGCGTCGTGGTGGCGTCGATGGCAGAGAGACCTCGCAAGGTAGATGCAACAGTACACTCTGAAGATGGATTGGTAGCTGGTGGCTGCGGCGGCCTCATACCCATAGGCGTCCTGGTTGAGGAGTGCGCCGGACTGGTGGGTGCCCCATACCCGGCAGGCGTCCTGGTTGGGACCTCAGGTCTTAGATGTTTAGGTTTGGCTGCGAGGTCTGTTTGGTAGTAGGCCTAGACTATCAGCATCCCTTCATCAACTGGATAGGAGTACGACAGATGTTGCCTAGATGGTGGCTTTATTCCTACTGTTGTATGACTTTGTAAGGTATTGTGTGGATAATTAATAAAATGACTGCATGCATCGTCCAGATGCAGAGGCCGGGGGTCTTCCTCATTTTCCAAAAAAAAAAACAAGTAAACCATCAAGAAGGGCAGCTACCGGAACCCTCAAGTTCAACAACATGGTAAATTAACAAGTACGTAATAATAATTAGACGAGATGTCAAGAGAAAGAGAAAGCTGAAGCTTAAGCCTATGAGAATCATGAGAAGTAGGCTGCATACCATCAACACTGAATCAGTCAGTGACGTTGAGATCACCAAGCAGGCTGCCTTGACATTCAGACATATGGAGCCAGCAGTCAGCACTATCATTTCCCTCTTTTGCTAATCTTTCGCTGTCATGTCCGTATATCCGTACTTGATGACCAGTGAGACGCATATGCTCCTGTATGATATGGCTTTCCTTCAGCTGTTAACCACCCGGTCGATGCTTAACTGGCTGCTAATGGCAGCTTGGTACAAGCTAGCCACACCAGGCCATGCCGAGCAAGTGAGCACCACAGCTAAGTGGGAGAAAGGTTAGCTGTTTAATCAATCTTCGCATGGATGTGCACGTCGCTATTGTGTAATCTTCGATCCTAATCATTGTAATGTCAGTTTAAGACATACTTGTGCGTGTGCTATAGCACTCTTCTTGCTTTGCTAAGCTCGTATGTGTGAGTCCAGGCCAGGGCCATCTACCTTGTTTGTGTCCTCCGCGTATCAAGCACTCTTAAAACAGCCTCTCGTCTCGCTTTATATATAAAACAAACATCAGAGGACACGGTCGAATGATACAAAGTAGTGAGGCAACCCTGTTACATGGCAGATCTTAAGATAACCAAAAAATATAAACTCACGCGACTATGCTTCCGAACAAGAACACAAGACGGCGGGAATACAACGCCACAACACATCCTAAGACACCTAAGTTCCACGACAACGTCCTCATGAGGAAAAACGGCGTTGAGCGTGGCCGCTGCTGAGACCTAAACAGACAAGGGTTTTCACCTGAAACCCTGACAGTCTGACACGGTGAGGAGAACCACAACGACGTTCTTAAAAGGAGGGCGGCACCCATGGGGGTCATCTCCATCGGCGCCAAGGCGTGGGGCTTTCGCTCGGCATCTCAACCATTTCACCATGAGACACCTAGGACAATTGTGACGAGCACATGCCGTCAGATCCAGATCTGGGGCAACACCACACTACGAACGCAGAGCGTATCAGGCACTTCGAGTCAAGCACTCGCACTCCTTGAAATGAAACATTGTTGCCTTTTCTTCGGTTTTTCCAAAGGGATTGAAATGATTTTCACCGGTTTGGTCTACGCCTTAACCATTAATGGTAGCCCAAATCTCAGCAGAGCGTGAATACCACATTAACTTGGAGTGGCTGCCGCACATCTGATCGAGGACTAGAAGATTGGCTGCCTACATGTAAGTTGGATGGAAACTCATCAGCAGGTCTTTCTTTCTCACAGAGAGACTCTGTTTGTGCCTCCAAATGTAATTCGTCAACTGCTATATATCGATTGTTGTCTAGGCGTGGCATGCATGATAAAGTGCTTTGTTTAGTATGTTTGGTGGATATTCAAGTATCACGTCGCCTTTTCTCTCAGGAAGTAGCCTCCGCGTATCAAGCACTCTTGAAATAGCCTCTCGCCCCGTTTTATATATAAAGCAAACATCAGAGTACACGGTCGAATGATACAAAGTAGTGAGGCAACCCTGTTACATGGTAGATCTTAAGATAACCGAAAAACATAAACTCACGCGACTATGCTTCCGAAGAACAACACAAGACGGCCTGAATACAACGCCACAACACAACCTAAGACACCTAAGTTCCACGACAACGCCCTCAGGAGGAAAAACAACGTTGAGCGTGGCAGCTGCTGAGTCCTAGACGGACAAGGGTTTTCACCTGAAACCCTGACAGACTGACACGGTGCGGAGAACAACAACGACGTCCTTAAAAGGAGAGCGGCAACCGCGGGGGTCACCTCCATCGGTGCCAAGGCGCGGGGCTTTTTCTCGGCATCTCAACCATGTCACCATGAGACACCTAGGACAATCGTGGCGAGCACATACCGTCAGATCCAGATTTGGGCAACACCAATGCGAACGCAGAGCGTATCAGACACTTCGAGTCAAGCACTCACACTCCTTGCAATGAAACATTGTTGTCTTTTCTTCTGTTTTTCCAAAGGGATTGAAATGATTTTCACCGGTTTGGGCTACGCCTTAGCCACTAATGGTAGCCCAAATCTTAGCAGAGTGTGAATACCACATTAACTTGGAGTGGCTGCTGCACATCTGATCGAGGACTAGAAGATTGGCTGCCTGCAGGTAAGTTGGATGGAAACTCATCAACATGTCTTGTTTGTGCTTCCAAATGTAATGCATTTGTTAATGGCTATCGATTGTTGCCTAGGCGTGACGTGCATGATAAAGTGCTTTGTTTAGTATGCTTGGTGGATATTCAAGTATCACGTCGCCTTTTCTCTCAGGAAGTAGCTCGCGTACAAGTACAACTAAATTGTGTTCAAATGCGATGTGTTGAGTGTGAAATGTCTAGATCTGGCTGTGCGCAACAAAGGTCAACGTACCCGATGTGATGTGTAACTTAGTCTATTAGTCCTATTAACATAGGGCAACATTGTAAATGGGGATATTTTAGGTCTCTACAATTTGAGAATATGAAAAACATATGCACATCTTTTTTACTACTAAAAGGAAGTTTGTGTGTCGTGGTCATGCCCTGCATAAATATCTCCTTTCCTGAATAAAATGCACATCTCTTTTCTCAATGTTCTTCTCTCACAAACATCTTCTTCCTAAATAATCTCCTTCCAAAATCACAAACATATCTCAAATCTCCTGAGGCAGATAGAGGCAAGATTTACCGATGAACTGGTCCAAGCGTCCTTTTCAGATTAGTATCTTTCTTTGTCGAGGAAGTTATCTGATGGTTTAACCAATTGCAGACGACTGGGTAAGCAGATAATGATGTCTAGGTCCAGAAACCTTCCAGATGTGGCTTCAATTGACTGAGCAAGTGAGCATTTGGGCTTTTGGGTGTTTGCAGTGGGGAAGTGTGTCTCAAGTAAGACAAAAAGAGTTCATTTTGTACGTTTAGAGGAATGGTAAAGCTGATTGTGTAGTGATAATAAACTTGATCACACGATTCCCTTGTGAGGCTAAAGATTTTGCCAACATTTTTTATTTTTTTGCTAACAACGTCACTGACTTGCTGTACAGACAATTCTTACTACATTTACATGTAAACATTCTATTCTACCTGCTTATCAATTAAAAACCTAGCAATTGCTGGATCCTTAAAAAAAATGCTTACCGCATTAGCTGCTTTGCTTAAAATTAAAGTTAAACATACTATCACGCAACTGCTTGTTGTTCTACATATGCTCAATCTCCAAGTCAACCATTAAAAAGAGAACTCTCAGGTTCAACTACATGGCAAATTAAGAAGTAAGACCTAAAGGATTGTCAAGAGAAAGAGCAAGTTCTAACTCAATGAGAATCAGGGTACTGTCTTCAACCGCTGACCAGTTAGACACGACAATTGATGTCCAGCATGTTCAGTAACCAACAGGTTATGCCAACTAAGCTATGCTTCATACCTCCTAATTAAGTAGATGCACACCATCAACACAGAATCAGTCAGTGACGTTGAGATCACCAAGTAAGCTGCCCTGACATTAAGACATATGGAGCTAGTCCGTCTTCCGCTGTCGCGATACGCTACTCCTATAGTCCAATATGATATGGCTTTCAGCTGTTAACCACATGGCGGATGCAACTGCCTTCTTAATTCACTGCAAATATAAAAATATTTGACTTTGGACAAACCCAAAACTTCACATTTGGAGACGGAGGGAGGTGAATTGATTACATAAGAAGAGTAAATTGTGTCCCTGGTCATGCAAGTCGCACCAGAGGTTGGAGTATCTGTTGCAAATCTCTAAGAGAAAATACAATAAGCTCATGTAAGCAGGCTATAAGAGTTAAAATATTATTTTTCTGTTGACATTGAGGGGTGAGAAGAGGAGAGAGAAGATGAGCAGGCTACAAAATAAGAGTCGGCTGCTGCACGTGCTCCTAGGACACTATGTGAGAGTGAGAGGTGAACCATGTATTAATAAAGTAGCGTATCTTTATACTATCTAACTATTGTATTTGTGGGCTATAAGTTTGGTTATAAATGACATGCCAACATCATAGAGCCATCAGGTAGCTGTGCTATTAACCATGCTCTAAGTCATAGTGGAAGCAACTTAGTATAAAGTTGGGTCATTTATTTTGAAATGGAGGGAGTATAACTCATCCCGAGACAAATTTGCTCATGTGGCAGCTAGTTAATAAGGAGAGATGATTTAGAGTAATATATTATGTTATCACAACATAGTGATCTCAATAAATGTTGAGTCTACAAACTAACTAATAAATGCAACCATATACTCGCTACGTTCCATAATGTAGTGCGTATAGATTTTTTGAAAAGTCAAACCTCATAAATTTTGATAAAACTTGTGGAGAAAAACGTTTACATCTAGAATGCCAAACGTATATCACTAGATTCACCATAAGATGTAGTTTTATATTTTACATATTTGATATTGTACATATAAATAGTATTTTTTACAAACTTGGTCAAAGTTTGTAAATTTTGACTTTACATAAAATTTATGCGAACTACATTATGGAATGGAGGGAGTATGATCCTACTTCTTTGACACTTTGCACTATAAACTAATATATGCATGGCACTAATCTAAGTTACTCCCATTACAACTAGCCTAAGGAATTTTTAAAATTGGCGTGGGAATAGCTGCAGACTCTTGTTTGTGCTTCCAAATGTAATGCGTACGTGAACCGTTACCGGTTGTTGCACCAGAGATTTTCGACAAAGGGCATTTTTATTAGCTTAAAATGTAGCATCAAGCGAATACAAAACATGATAAGCATCGCCCGGCCTCTGCATAACTAAGATCCACACAGCCAAACAAAAACAAACTGAAAGAAGATAAAAAAAGGGCGACATATTAGCAATAGTAGGGTCATAAAGGACCGACAATATGCATATGTCGAAGGATGCGCCAATCCGGAGATTATGCTACCACCCATGCTAGGAGAAGGCCTCCTTGGACACCCGCTCCAACCGCGTACACACCGCCTTGAACAGCGGTTGATACTCCGTTCGGTGTAGCGTAGACCACGTACAAAGTGAGTCCATACAGCGAAAAATAACCTGCAAAGGAGAGGTGTTTTTGCACTCGAAAACCAAATCATTTCTATATAGCCAGAGTGCCCATAATAAGGCATATATATGCTCCCGCCCGACTTAGCATTTTGAACCTATTTGAAATTCCGTCCAACCAATGACCAAAAAAATTGGCAACACTTGTGGGCGGATACAAATTGGACGCTATTTGGATGACTGGCCACGTAGAACGCGCAAACTTGCATTGGAAAAATAGGTATTTGATTGTCTTGTCATGATACAAAAACTACACCTCTTACTTCTGTGCCAATTGCAACAGGCGAGATTGTCTTTGGTTAGCACAACTCCCTTTCGAAGATACCACATAAAGATTTTAACTTTTAGTGAAATCTTTCGTGCCAATTATGAAGTTGTTGTTGTGATAATTTCAGCTAGTGTGTTGTTTGTTAGGTAAGATGATGTGGTGTGGGCCTGTTAAATTTTTTGCTTAACCTTTTCTAGCAACATCTTTTTAAATTGCACTGAAACAATTACTCACCAAGCCTAAATCATAAAATTGGTTTGTTATGTTTAGTTTGTCGCTATTGTTGCTTCAAGTTTTTCCCTTCACGTTTTATATGTCTAGATTTTTGACATTTTTTATTACTCACTAAAATTTAGCTTTGTTTCTCAAAATCAAATAAAAATAAAACGTGAATTTATTTTATACATATAATTCTTCTAGATTTTTTTTGCGAGATCATCCTCAATCATGGCAGTACAAAGAACAATAGAGGTAACAAAAATTACAACCATGTCCGTGGACCACCTAGCGATGACTACAAGCACTGGAGCGAGCCGAGGCGCGCCGCCGGAAAAGAGAGGGGTTTCACCGCGGCAACCTCTCCACCACCTTCCTGGGCGAGTTTTCCGGTGCTCCGGCCGCATAGGGCGGGATACCGGCGGTCGTGCGCCCACCACGCCCGCCAAGTGTTCAGCGATTTGTCTACTTGGCGATTGACTCGGACGACGAGGAGGCGCTCGCGGCGCTGCTGGAGGAGGAAGCCAATGCCGACGTCAAGGACGAAGAGCATCTCATGGTCCTCGCCGCCATGGCCGGCCTGCTCGTCATCGATGCAAAGCCGCGGCGAGGTGGCTCGGTGCCGGGGCAACTGAAAGCAAAGAACCGACATCGTCTGGAAGTCTATTGCATTATCTACTTCGCTGATGCTCCATTGCATGGCAACAAAGTATTTCGGCGTCGTTATCGGATGAGCCGAAAGCTTTTCCTCAGGATTGTGAATTTCATCTAGGAGTTTGACAGCTACTTCAAGTGCAAGAAGGATTGCACCGGCAAACTTGGATTCACCTCAATCCAGAAGTGCACGACAACTATGAGGATGCTTTCATACTGAGCTCCCGGTAATTCACTTGACGACTATGGGTGCATGGCCGAGTCCATGACCATTGAGTGTTTCTACAAGTTCTGCAAGACAGTGGTGGCAGTGTTTGGACCGCAATACTTGCGATCACCCAATGCTGAAGACACTGCTCGAATCCTAGCATAGAATGCAGGAAAAGATTTCCTGGGATGCTTGGAAGCATCGATTACATGCATTGGAAATGGAAAAACTATCCATTTGCTTGGCAGGGGATGTACAAAGGCGCCAAAGGCGGTTGCAGTGTGGTACTTGAGGCAGTGGCCACACACAGGACCTCTGGATTTGGCACTCCTTTGGTATGCCAGGAACTCGCAATGACATCAATAAGCTCCTGTGTTCTCCTGTCTTTGCCAAGCTTGTTGAAGGTCATTCTCCTCCGGTGAACTTTGAGGTCAATGGACGACATTACAACAAGGGATACTACCTAGAAGATGGCATCTATCCGAAATGGTCTACATTTGTGAAGACTATCTCAAACCCTGTGCCAGGAGGCAAGAACTCCCACTTTGCGAAGGTTTGGGAGGCTTGTAGGAAGGATGTCGGGCGGGCATTTGGTGTGCTTCAATCTCGATTTGCTTTTGTCCGGTACCCCGCTGAGGCCTGGTCGAAAGATCAAATGTGGAAGATCATGACTTGTTGTGTCATCTTGCACAGCATGATCATTGAGAGCGAGCAGGAAGAGCCAGTGTTTGACACTGAACCATATTACAGACAAGGTCCTCTTGCCCAAATTGATCACCAGGTACCGGCAACATGGACGGCCTTCCTCAATATGCGTCAGGAGATCCGGGACCCACAGGTGCATCAAAACCTGCAGCAGGATCTAGTGGAGCACCTATGAAGGCTCAAGGGCAACGCTACTGGCTACATATATACAATATAAGATCTCTTACAATATAATCCCCTAGTTGTACACGAACTCATGTTCCACATGGTATTCTCCGTCTTTATTGATCACGTGGTCAAGAAAGAATCCCGTCAATTCCTCTTGAATTGCTCGCATGCGATCTTATGCTAGGAGTTCATTCCGCATCTGAAACATCTAATTTGAAGAAGGGGGTCAATATATATATGAATGAATGAAACTCAACAGAAATAATGGTAATAAAATAAAATTGTGAATATTATTGGCTACGCACTTCATATTGTTTTTTAGAGTAGCCCCGCTCACAGGTCGCGTGGAGGATGGACTCACAAACGTAGTATCCACAGTAATTATTCCCGGGTTCCTGCCACAACCACTTTACAAGAAATAGAGGTCAATCAAGCTGGTAAGCAAGCATGCTAAATGGTATTGATGAAACTAGCGCTTGCATCACTAGGAGATGCGCGGAACTAGCTAGTAGTACTTTCGGGTGTGTAAATCGCAGCTTCCCCGGCAGTCGCGGAACTTGTGCGGTAATTTTTTTCCAAACCCTGCCAGACAAAAAAAACAATTACTTGATATCGGGAAATGAACAAAGTTGCCGATATGGTGCGATAATGATCGATTTAGCTTACTTCTCGAGCATTTCATTCATGTCTGCATACTCCTGGGGTGCTTTTCGTCTCGAGTCTAAGACGGCTACTAGTCCCTACTCAAGCTTAATCTCTAGGAGAATATAGTGAAAGCTGCGCAAGCATGCATAACTCATCAATTACATTACTATAACCTCAACTAATAAGAGAAACCGAATATGCACAAGATAGTAACACTCACTTGAAGTTGTAAGGAAAAAGTATTATATCTTTGTTTTGATTTATTACCAACGATCGTAGCAAGTTGGCCTTGGTATCTTTGGCATGAAATTTAACCGTATATTCATCTATGACATTTGTGTTAATGAACCCAATATCACTGATTTGTCTTTTCTTCAATTTGGCGATCTTCAATCTGCATAATATAGTGAGGATAATTATATATACATGCAATGAAAGAGCTGAGCTATATATAAACACTTAATAACAGAAGTAGTACTTACAGACAGTAGCAAGTGACCGTTAATTTATCGAGGGCCTTTTGATTGAAAAATTGGAAGAACTCCTCAAATGGAAGAGTCAACAGTTCAATTCCGACAAGGTCATGCTCCTCTTTAACTCTCAGCGACAAAGTATCCTTCCCCCCAGAGTCTCTGCAGGTTTTCATGTACCAATCATGGAATCTTCGCATCATCGTTGTTAGAGATCTTTCATCTTTGACGAGAGGCTTCCCATAATGGTATTTGTATTCGTCCACCTCCATTGTATCATAATGTAAATCGTCGGGCAGGTAATCTCCAAGATTGGTATCGGGCAAAATCTCCGAATGATTAGCGACGATATCGCTAGACACCTTGAGCGGGGTGCACGATTGCTTCGCTTGTTCGCCGAGCTGGGCAATTTTTTCCCAGCTCGTCGTTCTGCTAACCTTTGATCACTGATAGTACTTTCCGACTGATCCGCTTCGATATCTGACCTTTGAATAATGTGATCATAGTTGGATTGCGGTGGAGAAGGTGGTGGTTGCTTCGGGCATCGATAGAGCGCTTTGGTTTCACTGGATCTATCTTCTCCTCCGAAGGTGGATGTTTCTTTGCTTTCAACGCTTCAAAGAAGTCCCTTACTTCGGCTTTCACGATCTTCGCGTTTTCCTCCACAGTCCTCTCGTATGCTAACTTCTCTAGAGGCTTGAGAGATGGACCAAATCTGTATTGCCTCCTGCCTCTAGCTGTACTACTAGACGCCGGAGCAGACGGAGCGGCTGCGGTTGTCTTCTTTCCTTCCTTACGAGGCGGAGGAGAAGGACTACGACGCGCCGGAGCAGCCGGAGCGGCGGCGGGTCTCTTCCTTCCTTGCTGACGAGGCGGATAAGGAGGAGGCAGGCTGCTCGGGCGCGCTGGCGTAGGCGGAGAAGGAGGCGGAGTGCCCTGATCACTCACCGGAGGAGGAGGCGGAGGAGAAGGCAGAGTGCCCTGACTCACCAGAGGAGGAGGAGGAGGTGGAGGCGTCCAGTTTGGAAGGTTGATGTGCTCCTTCCGCCATAGGCATGGAGTCTTTAGAGCAGAACCCACCCGAGTATCCCCTTCACCGGTAGGGTGGTCAAGCTCGAGCTCCTCAAATCCCTCCGTTATTTCATCCACCGTCACCCTAGCATATCCTTCTGGAATTGGACGGCAGAGAAAAGTTGCGCCGGGTTTAGGAGGTCGAACAGAGCCGACAGCCGCCTTGACTTTGAAATTCTGCCATTGCGTCATAAGGTGGCAACGTTGAGACTCCGTGATAGCATCCACGGGGTAGCTAGCAGGAGCCGTGAAGACAGGCACCAGCTGAAGCAGCTTGGTGGAAGCCACGCTGCTTCTCCGCTGAAATGGCGGGGTAGCTTCGGCAGGTCGCTTGCTTTGAACTGCTTCTCGTTCCTCTAGCGCATGTACCCTTGCATGCAGCTTCCGTAGTTGGGTATGCTCCACTTTCCTCCTCCTCTCTTGGCATTTGTAACCGCCTGCGTCCGGAAACCCAGCCTTCCACAGAACGGAGCCTGGCACGCTTCGTGTCCGTCCAAGGTGCTCAGGATTCCCGAGGGCCATTGTGAGCTCGTCGTTCTCTCTGCCTGGAATGAACGTCCCTTCCTGTGCTACGGCGATATAGTCCTGAAGCTTCGTGACAGGTATTCACAGTTGCTCGCTTGTCCAAACGCACTTCCCTGTTACAGGGTCCAAGGTTCGGCCAGCCCCGAAGAACCAAGTCCTTGAACGGTCTGGCCAGTTCAATGTCTCTAGTTCGACCCCTTTATCAAGCAGGTCATTCTGAGCCTTGGCCCACAACGGACAGCCTTTGAGGTAGCCACCTGACCCCGTGCGATGGTGATGCTCCTTCTTTGCAGCATTTATCCTTTTTGTCGCTAATATCTTCTTACTCTTGTCCGATGTCTTGTGGGCACAAATGTGTCCCAGTGATCTCTGAGCTTCTCATACTGGTCGAGGAATTCTGGTGTCTTTTCTTTGTCGACAAACTTTGTTTTTAGCTCATTCTTCCACCTCCTGAATAGATCTGCCATCTTCTTAAGACCATGAGACTTGATCAATGGCTATTTAACTGGCTTCTCCGGATCCTCCTCTGGCGGTAGGGTGAAATTTGCCTTCAGCGCGGCCCAAAGATCATCTTTCTGCCTATCGTTGACATAAGACACCTCAGGGTCTTCCTTCTTAGGCTTATACCATTGGTGGATGCTGATCGGGATCATGTCCCTAACAAGAACCCCGTACTGAGCAGAAAATGCTTCCTTGGTCCGGATGGGTTCAATCGGTTGGCCATCGCACGCGATTGCTGTGACTGTGAACCTTTCATCAGAGCGCAACTTTTTCTTCGGGCCTCGTCTTCTTACCGAAGTTGTGCTCGATCTGGAGGGCTAGAAAAAAGAAGAAAGACGAAAGTTAATATGTGTACATACCAAAACAATGAATGCATCAAATAGCTAGCCAGCACAGGCTTAATTAATATATATACCTGGCCGGACTCTGTTCGGTCACCGGAGCCGTCATCATGGTCTCCTTCTTGCACCGGCATTCGGACACCGGAGCCATCATAATCATGTCCTTCCTCCTCTGTTGTTTGATAACCGTAGCCTGCTTCACCCTCTCCTTCCAGACCATTGGTTTCATTGAGATATGACATGACATCACCTCCAGCTGCGATTATGTCCCCCAACACCTATTCTGCTTCCTCGTCTCGGCCGTGCTCTATAGTTTCTGGAAATATTACAACATGGCAATTATTATACAAACATGACAAATGGATATATTAGTGGCGAAATAGACCTAGCTAGCTAATCACAACAAGGAATCATATTAATTAGTGGCCTCGACACTTCTCTAGGGTTTGGGGTGTCCTCGGCAACGCTTCAAGGGTTCGAGGTGGCCTCGACGACAACACTCTTTTAACTTGGTGATTTTGGGTGGCCTAGGCAGCGCTTCTAGGGTTTGGATCAACTTGTGCACATTGCCAGACCCTCGACCCTCGAACCCTCGGCGATCCACGACCCTCTACGTACCCTATTTCCCGATCCTCGACCCCTCATGTCACGTTTGTCTAGTGTCAAAGGATTCAACAAAACCATCTCTTCATCATTAGGCGAAAGTAACAGGCGCGTGATGGTACGAAGTTCTGCAAAGTTGTTCTGGAATGGAGTCCCAGTTAGAATAATTCGCTTTTTCGTACAAAGTTCAGCAAGAGCCTTCCGAATATCGTTATTTGGAAGGCCTTTGCATAACTTCGTACAAAATGGCGAATTATCCTATCAGGGACTCCGTTCCAAAATAACTTTGCACAACTTCATACCTCATGCCCCGATTACTTCCTGCTAATGATGAAGCCATGGATTTCTCCAATACTTCGACACTAGCTAGGCAACCTATCGATCCCTCGGTGATCCTCGACCCTAAACCCTCGAACCCTCGGCGACCCTCGACCCCTCGGTGTTCCTCGACCCTCGAACCCTAGGCCCCTCGACGACCCTCGAACCCTCGGTGACCCTCGAACCTCTACCCTAGTTCCTGTCCCTCGCCCCTCGAACCCTCGGCGACCCCCCCCCCCCCCATGTCGAAGTTATCGGGGAAGAAAAAGAGAAGAAAAAAAAGAGGAGGAGAAGAAAGGAATAGAGGAGAAGGAAGAAAAATAGAATATTCTATTTTTTTCTTCCTCTCCTCTATTCCTTTCTTATTATCCTCTTATTTTTTTTCCCTTTTTTCCTCTTCTTATTTATTTCTCCTCTTCTTCTCATTTTTCTTTTCCTTCTTCCTACACTAAACATAAACTAAAATAATCCTAAAACTAAATGAAACTTCTCCTCCTTCCTTTTCTTTTTCTTCTTCTTTTTTTCATCCTAAAACTTTATGAACAAAATTACAACAGAAAAAATAAAAATTCTATGAACAAAATTACAACAGAAAAAAATCATAAAAATTCTATAAAAAATGACATATTCTTTGCATATGAACATACAAACATTTGCATATTCTACAATAATATCATCAAAAAAATCTATGAACAGAAAAAATCCTAACTTTTGCATATGAACATACATACATCATCTACTACTACAATATGAACAAAAAATCTTTATATGTGAACAGGGCCTTCGTGTCGCCGGCGTTGAGGCAGGCGGCGGCGTTGGGGCGCAGGGGGGAAGGGGAAGATGACGGGGAACGGCGCGTTGAGGCTCACAATGCAGGCGAGCAGCGGCGAGGTCGGGGCAGGGCACTCGGCGTGCGCGACGGTGAGGTCAGGGCAGTGTGCGGCAAGGTCGGGGCAGGTCTTGGCGACGGCAAGAGGTGCTTCAGCAAGGAAAGTGTGCCACAGGCATGGCTATTTTTCTCACTGCTGAACCGTGTTGGAGTGCGGCCTGACACAGGCGATGCGCGTTGGATGATTTGGTGCAATCGTATCGGACCGAGCCGGTCGGGAAAAGCTGCAAGGACCGGTTCAGCATAGAGAAAAATAGGCAGGAAAAACCGTCGATGTGGCATGCCAGCTAGACCCGGCAATTGGGACCCGCCGGTCAGAACGCTCACGAAATTTTAAATATGGTAAATTGTGGCAAAACTTTTACAAAGTGAGGTAAAACGGATGAAACCTCGTTAAAAATGGGTAACTGTTGCAAAAAAATGTCAAAAAAAGAGAGTAAAAACAGGAATTCACTGTTTTTGATTCGAATCAATCTATTTAATATGTTTATTCAGCAGGCTAATATGCGACCTTTTTGAGTAATTTCAAATAACTTATGATGTTCTTTGTAGTGACATGATGTGTCATGATGTTTGGTGAATATCTTGATAGTTTTTTTTTTAAAAAAATGTCAAAATAAACTAATATTCTTTGGTTTTTACAGGTGGAGAGAGGCAGTAAACTCAAGGGCAAATAGTCAGCCACGCGGCATAACCCCCACCTGTAGACTACACATGTACGGCGACACAATCCACACGTGGAGCAGAGGAAGAGTCACCGAGAACAAGAAGTGGCTCGCATTTCTCCTCTCTGATCTATGCACATATCTGCACCTCTAGCTCCTGCAACTCCATCGGCCAAAAATGGCGGCCGATGGCGTTCAACAACCGCTGTTGCTAGCAGGCGGCGGCGGCGGCGACCCAGCTGGTGCCATCCGACAGAAGCCACCGGACGGGGTCAAGAGGTTTCGGCGCTGCCGGACGGCGCCTTCCTCCGACCCTGCTGCTGCTGCTGCGTCGGAAGAGCTTCATCCTCCTACTCCCCCCGGCAACGCCAGTCAGACCGCTTCGCCCAAGAAAGTGCTCGAGAGCGGCCGCCCGAGCCCGAGCTTCCGCCTAGTGGGCCTGCTCCTCCTCGCCTACGTTGTCGCCGGCACCACCGTCTTCTACCTCTTCATGGACCACATGTCCGGCCACCACAGTGGCAGCCGCGCGATCGACGCGGTCTACTTCTGCGTGGTCACCATGACCACCGTCGGCTACGGCGACCTGGTCCCCTCCAGCGACGCCGCGAAGCTGCTGGCCAGCGCGTTCGCCTTCGGCGGCGTCGCCGTCGTGGGCACCTCCCTCAGCAAGTCCGCCGACTACCTGGTCGAGAAGCAGGAGTCGCTTGTCTTCCGCGCGGTGCACGCGAACGGCAAGCACCCGGCGCGGGAGCTTCGCGCCATGGAGATGAACAAGACCTGGTACAAGCTGTACGCGGCCGCGGCGCTGCTGGCGGCGTCGGTGGCGTCGGGGACGCTGGTGCTGTGGAAGGGCGAGGGGATGCGGCCCGTGGACGCGCTGTACTGCGTGTGCGCGACGGTGACGACGCTGGGGTACGGCGACCGGAGCTTCAGGTCGTCGGCCGGGCGCGCGTTTGCGGCGGTGTGGGTGACGGTGAGCACCGTGGTGGTGGCGCTCTTCTTCCTGTACGTGGCGGAGCTGTACGCGGAGCGGCGGCAGAGGGCGCTGGCGCGGTGGGTGCTGACGCGGCGGACGACCAACACCGACCTGGAGGCGGCGGACCTGGACGGCGACCGGCGCGTCGGGTCGGCGGAGTTCGTGCTGTACAAGCTCAAGGAGCTCGGGAAGATCAGCCAGGAGGAGATCTCGGAGTTCATGGAGGAGTTCGACGAGCTCGACGCCGACCACAACGGCACGCTGTCGCCCTCTGACCTCGCCATCGCGCAGCAGGCCACCGCTTGATTAGTTGGACCATTTCCTTAGCATTTAGTAGGAGTATTGGGTTTTCGGGAGCCGACAGAAAGCTCGTTGTCTTTTTTTTTTTAGCATCAGTACAACACAAGCGCTCATATACACGCGCATACACTCATCCCTATGAACGCACACACGCACACCCTACCCCTACGAAGCACCTCCGGAGACCGAGCCAAGCATATCATCTTGAGATTCTGAAGTCACCATAGGCGCCTCGTCATCGACGGAACATCTCCTCCCACCGAAAGCGCATCGCCGGAAATCTCAAATAAATCCAGTAATAATGCGAGCACCAGGATTTGAACCCTGGTGGGTTGGGGATACCACTGTCCACCTAACCAACTCAACCACAGGTTGATTCGCAGAAAGCTCGTTGTCGAACAGTAAAAAATGGTGTGTATTTTCAGCTGTATAAACGTGCGGAGTACACATTTTCTATCATCAAGGGCATAGTTGCCATGTTTCTCGTACGGTGGTTAACAAGGGTATACATCTCTCGAACGATTTTTTTTATAGCGGGGACGCGATCCAATCCGTTTGGGTACGATGAACCCGATACGGTACCCTGGATCGAGGAACGGGAACTGAAGAACGACGACTTCCTGACGGTCAGCATTCCTTGTTGTTAATGGATCCCTTGCAATTAATAGACTGGAGGAAGAACGAGGAGTCCTTGAGAAAAAAAACGATAGCGTGAGTAAATTATGCCTCGCGTTTTGGCTGTTGGATCCTCGAACCTGAATCGAGGAGCAGGCTGCGGGGACGCCGCATCGAATCGGACCTCGTTCCCGAATCCGATTTCGGGTCGATGAATCGGGATCGAGGGACGACCCGCAGCCGCCGCACCGAATCGGACCTCGTTCCCGAATCCTATTCCGGGTCGATGAATCGGGATCGAGGGACGACCTAGCGTTCCCCGTTTCCGGCTACTATAATCAAGGCTTCCAACATTTTTGCTACTTCCAGTTGCAAATTTATCTTTCTTTTCTTTTGCAAAAAGATCAAATCTATTACAAGACCCATTATAGAGACTCACCGGAAGTACAAAACAAATCAAACATAATAAAAATTACATCAAGGTTCATGGACTACGAAATGACCATTGTCGTCACCAGAACAAGCTGCCCACGCGCCCTGTCGCCGCTCCCACGTTGGAGCCGGCCTGACCTTGTTGATGACAAACGGGGAGTCTTCGTGCACGTGGCCATAAGGATCAGCGGCCCAGAGCCGCAATCGTCATCGTTGAATCCTTGAATTGATTCAAAGAATTTGACACCAAATATCGGCATTGCGTATGCACAGCGAGAAACCCTAACCTCGCCGCCCCCAAGGAGCTGGCAAGAATCTACGCCGGAGCTTCGTCTAGTCCATCCCAGCGGACAAACTTGAGGAGGATGGGAGGCCAAAAGACTGACTCAAATAAGAAGTGTTGCCATTCATCTAAACATGGGCCCTGCGGGAACTAAAGCCCTACCTATCTACTAGCTAGAGATGAGGCACCAGAAATCCCCTCCCCGCTATCGGCCGACGGAGCGGCATGCGAAGGGGAGGGCTCACTGGCGAAGATAGAGGGAGAGGCTTTCCCTAGCTGCCTTGTGAGAGGGGAAACAAATGCCAGTTGCAAATTTATGAGCTAGATAGCCAACAACTGTCGAGAAAAAACAGAGTATGCTTGGCTCTGGCTACAAGAATAAAGCAGAGCAACTTCATATTATTACAAGTAAAAAAAAGTAGGAAAAACATTGTTCTCCGATAGAACGCACAAACTTTGTTTTAATAAAAGTACCAGTTTAAAACCAAATTCCATAATCATGATAATATTATTTTTTACCTATGTGTAATAGTTATGCTATGCTGCACCTAGGCTCAAATGAGCCCGGGGTGAAAAGTAAAATTGTTTTTAATAGTTACAAAAGCTAAAATAATCTGTTTTTTTTTTGTGGTGCAAGATGTGCATGATGCCCGTGCAAAATTAGGTGAAATTTGGACATTTGAGAGCTTGTGGCAAAAAAGAGAGAAAATTGGTGTCTAAGAAACTTTTAAAAACAACCGTATTCATATCAGATTTTGTCTTTATTTTGCCACGAGCTCCTCGAATGTCAAACACCACAAAATTTTGCACGTACATCACGCATTTAAGCATCTTGTATCATAAAAGAAAATCTTTTTTTCATTTTCTGCTTTTTATTTTATTTTACTGTTCACCAGGTATAGATGAATCCGAGCACCGAATTGAATATTTGGCAGTTAAGACGCTACGAGTACATGACTAACTAGCTAATAGCCGACACCTTGTTGTGGAAATTTATAGTAATAAACTTTTAAAAATCAATTAGAATATACTCCCTCCGTTCCAAAATAGATGATCCAACTTTGTACTAACTTGGTGTTAAAGTTAGTACAAAGTTGGGTCATCTATTTTGAAACGGAGGGAGTATGAGAATAATGTCACTTCACACTCTCATTGTCTATGAACATGGCGGACCTAGCAGTAAATTGAGGATGGCTGCGGACACGAACATTTGGTTCCAAGGTGTATATACACTCCATATGAAAAAATAGTAATTACAAAAAGGTAAAAAAAACTGAAAATATGTTTGAAATAAAGTTGATCTTCTATTGTACTCGTAAAAAATCGCGAAGAAAAAACCCTGTTGGCTTCAGGAAAAAAAAGCAAAAAATTAAGGCCAAATAGGTGTGAATAGTAACTTATATAGCAATAGTGTTTTTGCCTTGAAGTCACCGGGGGGGGGGGGGGTTTCCTTTGCAGAAATTTTATGTAATAGTGCAAGAGAAAGTCAAATTTATTCATAAAAGGTTTTAAATTTTTCTGACCTTTTCGTATTTTTTTTCATATAGGGTATATATACCCGAGAACCAGTTCGGCGTTTCCCGGTTGGTTGCATGTTGTAATATTTCAGTAATCTTCTGACTTCAAAGGATGATTTGTTGCTGAAAGTAAAAAATAAAAATGGATGGCATGGAGGGTTTACATGTGCTTGGTGAAGTGTAGGGTCTGCATGCGTAGAAAGGAAATGAATAAAGGGATTGCATATGTCCAGTGAAGTGGGATATGTGCATGTTGAAGAAATAGAAGTACTGTAATCAACTATTCAGATACATATGTGTCGTAATAGTGCAAGAGAAAGTCAAATTTATTCATAAAAGGTTTTAAATTTTTCTGACCTTTTCGTATTTTTTTTCATATAGGGTATATATACCCGAGAACCAGTTCGGCGTTTCCCGGTTGGTTGCATGTTGTAATATTTCAGTAATCTTCTGACTTCAAAGGATGATTTGTTGCTGAAAGTAAAAAATAAAAATGGATGGCATGGAGGGTTTACATGTGCTTGGTGAAGTGTAGGGTCTGCATGCGTAGAAAGGAAATGAATAAAGGGATTGCATATGTCCAGTGAAGTGGGATATGTGCATGTTGAAGAAATAGAAGTACTGTAATCAACTATTCAGATACATATGTGAAAGTGCAATCATGCCCTTAATCTTATTTTGATGTTGATGAAAACATGCATATGAAGGACTAATCGTGTTTATCAAGTATATCTCAGGATTAAGTCTCAAGGTTCGTGTGTGGATCATGACTACGGACAAATATATATCACTCAAGAGCGGAGATACAAGACAATAGCCTTGGCTCTTTTTCTGTTGTTCTTGAGTATAGGGATCCCGCACTATTAAGAGGGGGTCGTCAGATATCGTGGAAGACTTGCTCAAAACCCACAAAGTATCCTCTCACAACATCTCTGTTTAATCTCTAGTTCTTCCACTACCTTGTGCACAAAGTCTGTTGTAATCCTGAGCTAGTGTGCTCTGTTATCACCGGACGTCCAATCCCTCACAGCCGACCGGGCATCTGGCTCTCTCCAGATGTCCGGTGCATCTTCAAAGAAAGTAAATAGTGGATTTCCGGTTCTCTCCGGACGACCGGTCACCGGACGTCCGTTTTCTCTCCGGAAATCCGGTACATCCTCAACATAACACTTATTACGGATTTCCAGTCGTTACCGGACGACCGGCACATTCCGGACGTCCGGTGGTTGTGTGTCTCGTTCTGCTTTGCGGCCTGGTGGATTCCCAGCGACTGGACGACCAGCGGCCTGATCGGACGTCCGGTCCAATCTGTGCCACCGGCCAGTACGTTAAGTGGCTCAACGGTCAATTTTTACACTACTACTATATATAGCCTCCTCCCTCTACGGGATAAGGTTGACCATTCACTTTGGGCTTCCCAAGAACACATCTCACTCCCTCTCTTGATCCCCTACACCAAATCCTAGATCCGTAAGGGATTTGGGAACATTTGAAGGAAGTTCTCCAATCAAGTGATAGATCCACTCCTTCCCCTTCTTCTCACCAAAGGAATTCGTAATTTGAGCAAGTTCATGAGCTTTTCCCATCGTTCTTGTTACTCTTGGAGGTTGGAGACTCCTAGGTGGTAGGAGTCATTCAGAGAGGAATCGATCATTGTGATTACCCCCGGAAAGTTTGTGAGGGTTTGGAGACCACCCCAAGGTCTACCACTAGTGGTTGAGAAACACCTTCGTGGTGTTGTCTCAAAGGGAGAATAGGGTGAGCCTTCATGGCGGTGGTGTGCCTTTGTGGTAACATCCACCTCTCTAACAGTGACGTAGCTGTTGGAAATATGCCCTAGAGGCAATAATAAAATGGTTATTATTATATTTCTTTGTTCATGATAATTATCTATTATTCATGCTATAACTGTGTTATCCGGAAATCGTAATACACGTGTGAATACATAGACCACAACAAGTCCCTAGTGAGCCTCTAGTAGACTAGCTCCTTGATCAACAGATAGTCATGATTTCCTGACTATGGGCATTGGATGTCATTGATAACGGGATCACATCATTAGGAGAATGATGTGATGGACAAGACCCAATTCTAAGCATAGCTCAAAGATCGCGTAGTTCGTTTAGCTAGAGCTTTTCGAATTGTCGAGTATCATTTCCTTAGACCATGAGATTGTGCAACTCCGGATACCGTAGGAGTGCTTTGGGTGTGCCAAACGTCTGGCGTAACTTCGGTGACTATAAAGGTGCACTACGGGTATCTCCGAAAGTGTCTGTTGGGTTGGCACGAATCGAGACTGGGATTTGTCACTCCGTATGACGGAGAGGTATCTCTGGGCCCACTCGGTAATGCATTATCATAATGAGCTCAATGTGACCAAGTGTCTGGTCATGGGATCATGCATTACGGTACGAGTAAAGTGACTTGCCGGTAACGAGACTAAATGAGGTATTGGGATACCGACGATCGAGTCTCGGGCAAGTAACGTACTGATTGACAAAGGGAATTGAATACGGGGTTCATTGAATCCACGACATCGTGGTTCATCCGATGAGATCATCGAGGAGCATGTGGGAGCCAACATGGGTATCCAGATCCTGCTGTTGGTTATTGACCGGAGAGGCGTCTCGGTCATGTCTGCATGTCTCCCGAACCCGTAGGGTCTACACACTTAAGGTTCGGTGACGCTAGGGTTGTAGAGATATTAGTATGCAGCAAACCGAAAGTTGTTCGGAGTCCTGGATGAGATTCCGGACGTCACGAGGAGTTCCAGAATGGTTCGGAGGTGAAGAATTATATATAGGAAGTGCTGTTTCGGCCATCGGGAGAATTTCGGGGGTTACCGATATTGTACCGGGACCACCGGAAGGGTCCCGGAGGGCCCCATGGGATGAAGTGGGGAGGGGACCAGCCCCTGGTGGGCTGGTGCGCCCCCCCTTGGGCCCCCCTGCGCCTAGGGTTGGGAACCCTAGGGGAGGGGGCGCCTCCACTTGCCTTGGGGGCAAGTCTCCCCCCTTGGCCGCCGCCTGGAGATCCCATCTCCCGGGCGGCGCCCTTTGCTGGGACCCTATATAAAGAGGGGGAGGAGGCAGCCACACCCTTGCCCCTGGCGCCTCCCTTCCCCGTTGCTACACCTCTCCCTCCCGCAGACGCTTGGCGAAGCCCTGCCAGATCCCTGCTGCATCCACCACCACGCCGTCGTGCTGCTGGATCTTCATCAACCTCTCCTTCCCCCTTGCTGGGTTAAGAAGGAGGAGATGTCACGCTGACCGTACGTGTGTTGAACGCGGAGGTGTCGTCCGTTCGGTGCTAGGATCTCCGGTGATTTGGATCACTACGTGTACGACTCCCTCAACCCCGTTCTCTTGAACGCTTCCGCTCGCGATCTACAAGGGTATGTAGATGTACTCCTCTCTCTCGTTGCTGGATGAACTCATAGATTGATCTTGGTGAACGTAGGAAATTTTTTATTTTATGCAACGTTCCCCAACAGTGGCATCATGAGCTAGGTCTATGTGTAGTTCTCTTTGCACGAGTAGAACACAATTTGTTGTGGGCGTAGATGTTGTCAACTTTCTTGCCACTACTAGTATTATTTTGCTTCAGCGGTATTGTGGGATGAAGCGGCCCGGACCGACCTTACACGTACGCTTACGTGAGACAGGCCACCGACTGACATGCACTAGTTGCATAAGGTGGCTAGCGGGTGTCTGTCTCTCCCACTTTAGTTGGAGCGGATTCGATGAAAAGGGTCCTTATGAAGGGTAAATAGAAGTTGGCAAATCACGTTATGGCTTTAACGTAGGTAAGAAAACGTTCTTGCTAGATCACCTATAGAAGCCACGTAAAAACTTGCAACAACAATTAGAGGACGTCTAACTTGTTTTTGCAGCAAGTGTCTTGTGATGTGATATGGCCAAAGTTGTGATGAATGATGAATGATATATATATGTGATGTATGAGATTATGTTCTTGTAATAGGAATCACGACTTGCATGTCGTTGAGTATGACAACCGGCAGGAGCCATAGGAGTTGTCTTTATTTTTGTATGACCTGCGTGTCATTGAAGAATGCCATGTAAATTACTTTACTTTATTGCTAAACGCGTTAGCCATAGAAGTAGAAGTAGTCGTTGGCGTGACAACTTCATGAAGACACGATGATGGAGATCATGATGATGGAGATCATGGTGTCATGCCGGTGAAGAAGATGATCATGGAGCCCCGAAGATGGAGATCAAAGGAGCTATATGATATTGGCCATATCATGTCACTATTATGATTGCATGTGATGTTTATCATGTTTTTCATCTTGTTTACTTAGAACAACGGTAGTAAGTAAGATGATCCCTCATAATAATTTCAAGAAAAGTGTTCCCCCTAACTGTGCACCGTTGCGAAGGATCGTTGTTTCGAAGCACCACATGATGATCGGGTGTGATAGATCCTAACGTTCGAATACAACGGGTGTAAGCCAGATTTACACATGCAATACACTTAGGTTGACTTGACGAGCCTAGCATGTACAGACATGGCCTCGGAACATGGAAGACCGAAAGGTCGAGCATGAGTCGTATAGAAGATACAATCAACATGAAGATGTTCACCGATGTTAACTAGTCCGTCTCACGTGATGATCGGACACGGCCTAGTTGACTCAGATCATGTTTCACTTAGATGACTAGAGGGATGTCTGTCTAAGTGGGAGTTCGTTAAATAATTTGATTAAGATGAACTTAATTATCATGAACTTAGTCTAAAATCTTTACAATATGACTTGTAGATCAAATGGCCAATGCTCATGTCCACCTGAACTTCAACGCATTCCTAGAGAAAACCAAGCTGAAAGACGATGGCAGCAACTATACGGACTCGGTCCGGAACCTGAGGATCATCCTCATAGCAGCCAAGAAAGATTATGTCCTAGAAGCGCCGCTAGGTGAAGCACCAATCCCAGAGAACCAAGGCGTTTTGAGCGCTTGGCAGTCTCGTCTTGATGATTACTCCTCGATCGGTCGGCATGCTTTACAGCTTAGAACCGGGGCTCCAAAAGCGTTTTGAGCAACATGGAGCATATGAGATGTTCGAGGAGCTGAAAATGGTTTTCCAAGCTCATGCCCGGGTCGAGAGATATGAAGTCTCCTACAAATTCTTCAGGTGTAAGATGGAGGAAAATAGTTACATCGGTGAGCACATACTCAAGATGTCAGGGTTGCACAACCGCTTGACTCACCGGGAGTTAATCTCCGGATGACGCGGTCATTGATGAAATCCTTGATCGCTTCCACCGAGCTACAAGAGCTTTGTGATGAACTTCAATATGCAGGGATGGAAAAGACCATTCTTGATGTATATTCAATGCTGAAATCAGCGAGGTGGAGATCAAAAGGAACATCAAGTGTTGATGGTGAATAAAACCACTAAGTTCAAGAAGGGCAAGGGTAAGAAGAACTTCAAGAAGGACGGCAAGGAAGTTGCCGCGCCTGGTAAGCCAGTTGCCAGGAAGAAGTCAAGCAATGGACCCAAGCCTGAGACTGAGTGCTTTTATTGCAAGGGAAGTGGTCCTTTGAGCGGAACGCCCAAAGAACTTAGCGGACAAGAAGGCCGGCAAAACCAAAGGTATATGTCATATACATGTAATTGATGTGTACCTTACCGATTGCTCGTAGTAGCTCCCAGGTATTTGATACGGTGCGGTTGCTCATATTTGCAACTCAAAGCGGAGCTGCGGAATAAGCGAGATCGGCAAAGGGCGAGGTGACAATGCGCGTCGGGAATGGTTCCAACGTCGATGTGATCGCCGTCGGCACGCTACCTCTACATTTACCTACGGGATTAGTTTTAAACCTCAATAATTGTTATTTAGTACCAGCTTTGAGCATGAACATTGTATCGGGATCTCGTTTAATTCGAGATGGCTACTCATTTAAATCCGAGAATAATGGTTGTTCTATTTATATGAGTGATATGTTTTATGGTCATGCCCCGCTGGTGAATGGTTTATTCTTAATGAATCTCGAGCGTAATGTTACACATATTCATAGTGTGAATACCAAAAGATGTAAAGTTGATAACGATAGTCCCACATACTTGTGGCACTGCCGCCTTGGTCACGTTGGTGTCAAGCGCATGAAGAAGCTCCATGCTGATGGACTTTTAGAGTCTCTAGATTATGAATCGTTTAACACATGCGAGCCATGCCTCATGGGCAAGATGACCAAGACTCCGTTCTCCGGAACAATGAAGCGAGCAACCAACTTATTGGAAATAATACATACCGATGTGTGTGGTCCAATGAGCGTCGAGGCTCAAGGAGGATATTGTTATGTTCTCACTCTCACTGATGACTTGAGTAGATATGGGTATGTCTACTTGATGAAGCACAAGTCTGAGACCTTTGAAAAGTTCAAGGAATTTCAGAATGAGGTAGAGAATCAACGTGACCGAAAGATAAAGTTCCTACGATCAGATCATGGGGGAGAATATTTAAGTCACGAATTTGATACGCACTTAAGAAAATGTGGAATCATTTCACAACTCACGCCACCTGGAACACCTCAACGAAATGGTGTGTCCGAACATCGTAATCGCACTCTATTGGATATGGTGTGATCTATGATGTCACTTACTGATTTACCGCTATCATTTTGGGGATACGCTCTAGAGACAGCTACATTCACTTTAAATAGGGCACCATCTAAATCCGTTGAGACGACACCGTATGAATTATGGTTTGGGAAGAAACCTAAGCTGTCGTTTCTAAAAGTTTTGGGATGCGATGCTTATGTCAAGAAACTTCAACCTGAGAAGCTCGAACCCAAGTCGGAAAAATGCGTATTCATAGGATACCCTAAGGAAACCATAGGGTGTACTTTCTACTTAAGATCCAAAGGCAAGATCTTTGTTGACAAGAACGGGTCCTTTCTGGAGAAAGAGTTTCTCTCGAAAGAATTAAGTGGGAGGAAAGTAGAGCTTGATGAAGTACTACCTCTTGAAACGGTGAGTGGCGCAACTCAGGAAAATGTTCCTGTGGTGCCAGCACCGACAAGGGAGGAAGTTAATGATGATGATCAAGATACTTCGAATCAAGCTCCTACTAAACTTTGAAGGTCCACGAGGACACGTTCCGCACCAGAGTGGTACGGCAATCCTGTCTTGGAAATCATGTTGTTGGACAACGGTGAACCTTCGAACTATGAAGAAGCGATGGCGGGCCCAGATTCCAACAAATGGCTTGAAGCCATGCAATCCGAGATAGGATCCATGTATGAAAACAAAGTGTGGACTTTGACAGACTTGCCCGATGATCGGCGAGCGATAGAAAACAAATGGATCTTTAAGAAGAAGACGGACGCGGATGGTAATGTTACCATATATAAAGCTTGACTTGTCGCTAAGGGTTGTCGACAAGTTCAAGTAATTGACTACGATGAGACATTCTCTCCCGTAGCAAAGCTGAAGTCCGTCTGAATCATGTTAGCAATTGCCGCATACTATGATTATGAGATATGGCAAATGGACGTCAAAACGGCATTCCTTAACGGTCACCTTAAGGAAGAACTGTATATGATGCAGCCGGAAGGTTTTGTCGACCCTAAGAATGCTAACAAGGTATGCAAGCTCCAGCGATCCATTTATGGGCTGGTGCAAGCATCTCGGATTTGGAACATTCGTTTTAATGAGATGATTAAAGCGTTTGGGTTTATGCAGACTTATGGAGAAGCCTGAGTTTACAAGAAAGTGAGTGGGAGCTCTGTAGCATTTCTCATATTATATGTGGATGACATACTTTTGATGGGAAATGATATAGAACTTTTGGACAGCATAAAGGCCTACTTGAATAAGTGTTTTTCAATGAAGGACCTTGGAGAAACTGCTTACATATTAGGCATCAAAATCTATAGAGATAGATCAAGACGCCTCATAGGTCTTTCACAAAGCACATACCTTGATAAGATATTGAAGAAGTTCAATATGGATCAATCCAAGAAAGGGTTCTTGCCTGTATTGCAAGGTGTGAGATTGAGCTCGGCTCAATGCCCGACCACGGAAGAAGATAAAGAAGAGATGAGTGTCATCCCCTATGCCTCAGCCATAGGGTCTATCTGTTGGGGAACGCTGCAGAAAATTAAAAATTTTCCTACGGTTTCACCAAGATCCATCTATGAGTTCATCTAAGCAACGAGTCATGGATGAGAGTTTGCATCTACATACCACTTGTAGATCACGAGCGGAAGCTTGCAAGGTGATGATGGAGTCGTACTCGACGTGATTCAGATCACCGATGACCAAGTGCTGAACGGACAGCACCTCCGCGTTCAACACACGTACGGCACGGGCGACGTCTCCTCCGTCTTGATCCAGCAAGGAGGAAGGAGAGGTTGAGGAAGACAGCTCCACCGGCAGCACGACGGCGTGATGATGGTGGAGAAGCAGTACTCCGACAGGGCTTCGCCGAGCACACAACGGAGGAGGAGAGGTGTTGGGGAGGGGAGGGCTGCGCCTTGGCTTGTGGTGCGGCTGCCCTCCCCTCACCCCTCTATTTATAGGGGGAAGGGAGAAGGGGCCGCCCCTCTAGATCCATCTAGAGGGGGCGGCCAAGGGAGGGGGACTTGCCCCCAAGCAAGGCGCCCCTCTAGGGTTCCCCCCTCAACCCTAGGTGCAAGGGCCCAGGGGAGGGGGTGCGCCAAGCCCACCAGGGGCTGGCCAACTCCCCACGCAGCCCATGTGGCCCCCCGGGAGAGGTGGCCCCTCCCGGTGGACCCCCGGAACCCTTCTGGTGGCCCCGGTACAATACCGGTATGCCCCCGAAACTTTCCGGTGTCCTTTTAACAACTTCCCATATATAAATCTTTACCTCCGGACCCTTCCGGAACTCCTCGTGACGTCCGGGATCTCATACGGGACTCCGAACAACATTCGGTAGTCACATACTAGTCTTCCTACTAACCCTAGCGTCACCGAACCTTAAGTGTGTAGACCCTACGGGTTGGGAGACATCTGAACATGACCGAGGCGACTCTCGGGCAATAACCAACAGCGGGATCTGGATACCCATGTTGGATCCCACATGTTCCTCGATGATTTCATCGGTTGAACCATGATGTCGAGAATTCGATCAAAACCCTGTATACAATTCCCTTTGTCAATCGGTACGTTACTTGCCCGAGACTCGATCGTCGGTATCCCAATACCTTGTTCAGTCTCTTTACCGGCAAGTCACTTTACTCATCTTAGTAATGCATGATCCGTGGCCAACACCTTGGTCACCTTGAGCTCATTATGATGATGCATTACCGAGTGGGCCCAGAGATACCTCTCCGTCATACGGAGTGACAAATCCCAATCTCGATCCGTGTCAACCCAACAGATACTTTCGGAGATACCGTAATGCACCTTTATAGTCACCCGATTCGTTGTGGCGTTTGATACACCAAAGGCACTCCTACGGTATCCGGGAGTTACACGATCTCATGGTCGAAGGAAGAGATACTTGACATTGGCAAAGCTCTAGCAAACGAACTACACGATCTTTGTGCTATGCTTATGATTGGGTCTTGTCCATCACATCATTCTCCTAATGATGTGATCCCGTTATCTGTTGGGGAACGTAGCAGAAATTCAAAAATTTTCCTACGTGTCACCAAGATCTATCTATGGAGAGACCAGCAACGAGTAGAAAGAGAGTGCATCTACATACCCTTGTAGATCGCTAAGCGGAAGCGTTCAAGAGAACGGGGTTGAAGGAGTCGTACTCGTCGTGATCCAAATCACCGGAGATCCTAGTGCGAGCAGACGGCACCTCCGCGTTCAACACACGTACAGCCGGTGGCGTCTCCCACGCCTTGATCCAGCAAGGAGAGAGGGAGAGGTTGAGAAGACTCCATCCAGCAGCAGCACAACGGCGTGGTGGTGGTGGATGAGTGTGGCAATCCAGCGAGGCTTCGCTAAGCACCACGGGAGAGGAGGAGTACTTGGGAGAGAGAGAGGGCTGCAACCAAAGGCGGAGATCGAATCACGTGTATTCTGTGTCTTCTCTGGGCAGCCCTATGCCTCACTATATATAGGGGGAGAGGGGGCTGCGCCCCCACCTAGGTTTCCACCCCTAGGGGGCGGCCCAGCCCCTGATCCCATCTGGGTGGCGCGGCGGGAGAGAGAGAGGCGCACCAGGGGTGGGCCTTAGGGCCCATTGCCCTAGGGTTTGCCCCTTCCCCACTTCCCACGCCTTGGGCCTTGGTGGGGCGCCCAGCCCACCTAGGGGCTGGTCCCCTCCCACACTTGGCCCACGAGCCTTCAGGGCAGGTGGCCCCACTTGGTGGACCCACAGGACCCTCCGGTGGTCCCATGCGTTCCGATAAACCCCAAACTTTTCAGTGACCAAAGCAGGACTTCCCATATATAAATCTTTACCTCCGGACCATTCGGAACTCCTCGTGGCGTCACGGATCTCATCCGGACTCGAACAACATTCAAGAACCACATACAAGCTTCCTTTATAACCCTAGCGTCATCGAACCTTAAGTGTGTAGACCCTACGGGTTCGGGAGACATGTAGACATGACCGAGGCGTTCTCCGGTCAATAACCAACAGCGGGATCTGGATACCCATGTTGGCTCCCACATGTTCCACGATGATCTCATCGGATGAACCACGATGTCAAGGACTCGATCGATCCGTATACAATTCCCTTTGTCTAGCGGTATTATACTTGCCCGAGATTCGATCGTCGGTATACCGATACCTTGTTCAATCTCGTTACGGCAAGTCTCTTTACTTGTTCCGTAACACATCATCCGTGATCAACCCCTTGGTCACATTGTGCACATTATGATGATGTCCTACCGAGTGGGCCCAGAGATACCTCTCCGTTTACGGGTGACAAATCCCATCTTGATCCGTGTCAACCCAATGACACTTTCGGAGATACCTGTAGTGCACCTTTATAGTCACCCGATTCGTTGTGACGTTTGATACACCCAAAGCACTCCTACGGTATCCGGGAGTTACGATCTCATGGTCTAAGGAAGAGATACTTGACATTGGAAAAGCTCTAGCAAGCGAACTACGATCTTTGTGCTATGCTTAGTATTGTGTCTTGTCCATCACATCATTCTCCTAATGATGTGATCCGTTATCAACGACATCCAATGTCCATAGCAGAAACCATGACTATCTGTTGATCACAACGAGCTAGTCAACTAGAGGCTCACTAGGGACATATTGTGGTCTATGTATTCACACGTGTATTACGATTTCCGGATAATACTGCTTATAGCATGAATAAAAGACAATTATCATGAACAAGGAAATATAATAATACTTTTATTATTGCCTCTAGGGCATATTTCCAACAGTCTCCCACTTGCACTAGAGTCAATAATCTAGTTCACATCGCCATGTGATTTAACATTGACAGTCACATCGCCATGTGACCAACATCATCAAATGAGTTACGGGGTTTGATCAAGTTTTGCTTGTGAGAGAGGTTTTAGTCAGCGGTCCGAACCTTTCAGTCCGTGTGTGCTTTACAAATTTTTAGGTCACATTGTAAATCTGCTTCCACGCTCCACTTGGAGCTATTCCAAATGGTTTGCTCCACTATCGTATCCGGTTTGCTACTCGAGTCACTCGGATAGGTGCTAAAGCTTGCATCGGCGTAACCCTTTACGCGAACTCTTTATCACCTCCATAATTGAGAAACATGTCCTTATTTACCACAAGGACAATTTTGACCGCTGTCCAATGATCCATTCGTGGATCATTCTTGTACCCTTGATGACTCATGGAAAGGCACACTTCGGTGCGGTACACGGACAAAGATCTTTGTAGAGCCTATGTATAAAGCATAGGGGACGACCTTCGTCCTTTCTCCCTCTTCTGCCGTGGTCGAGCTTTAAGTCTTAACTTCATACCTTACATCTCAGGCAAGAACTCCTTCTTTGACTGATCCATCTTGAACACCTTCAAGATCATGTTAAGGTATATGCTCATTTGAAAGTACCATTAAGCGTTTTTGATCTATCCTCATAGATCTTGATGCTCAACGTTCAAGTAGCTTAATCCAGGTTTTCCATTGAAAAACACTTTCCAATAACCCTATATGCTTTACAGAAAATTCTACATCATTTCTGACCATCAATATGTCAACAACATATACTCATCAGAAATTCTATAGTGCTCCCACTCACTTCTTTGGAAATACAAGTTTCTCATAAACTTTGTATAAACAAAAATCTTCGATCATCTTATCAAAGTACATATTCCAACTCCGAGATGCTTACTCCAGTCCTTAGAAGGATCGCTGGAGCCAGCATACCTTTAGCATCCTTAGGATCGACAAAACTTTCGATTGTATCACATACAACCTTTCCTTACGAAGACCGGTAAGAAACTCGTTTTGACATCCATCGCGATTTCATAAATGCAGCTAATGCTAACATGATTCCGACAGACTTAAGCATCGCTACGGATGAGAAAATCTCATCGTAGTCAACTCCTTGAACTTGTGAAAAACTCTTCGCCACAAGTCGAGCTTCATAGACGGTGACATCACCGTCCACGTCCGTCTTCTTCTTAAAGATCCATTTATCTTAATGGCTTGCCGATCATCGGGCAAGTCCACCAAAGTCCATGCTTTGTTCTGATACATGGATCCTATCTCGGATTTCATGGCTTCTAGCCATTTGTCGAAATTTGGGCCCACCATTGCTTCTCCATAGCTCGTGGGTTCATTGTTGTCTAGCAACATGACCTTCAAGACAGGATTCTTGTACCACTCTCAAGCGATCGTATCCTTGTCACCCTCGAGGTACGGTAGTGACTTGATCCAAGTTTCATGATCACTATCATAAGCTTCTACTTCAATTGGTGTAGGTGCCACAGGAACAACTTCCTGTGGCCTGCTACACACTAGTTGTAGCAATGGTTCAATAACCATATCAAGTCTCCACCATCCTCCCACTCAACTTTTCGAGACAAACTTTTCCTCGAGAAAGGACCCGATTCAAGAAACAATCCATATTGCTTTCGGATCAGAATTAGGAGGTATACCCAACTGTTTTGGGTGTCCTATGAAGATGCATTTTATCCGCTTTGGGCTCGAGCTTATCAACCTGAAACTTTTCCACATAAGCGTCGCAGCCCCAAACCTTTAAGAAATGACAGCTTAGGTTTCTCTAAACCATAGTTCATACGGTGTCATCTCAACGGAATTACGTGGTGCCCTATTTAAAGTGAATGTGGTTGTCTCTAATGCCTAACCCATAAACGATAGTGGTAATTCGATAAGAGACATCATGGTACGCACCATATCCAATAGGGTGCAACTATGATGTTCGGACACACCATCAAACTATGGTGTTCGGTAGCGGTATTAATTGTGAAACAATTTCCACAATGTCTTAATTGCGTGCCAAAGCTCGTAACTCAGATACTCATCTCTATGATCATATCATAGACATTTCATCCTCTTGTCACGATGATCTTCAACTTCACTCTGAAATTACTTGAACCATTCAATAATTCAGACTTGTGTTTCATCAAGTAAATATACTCTACATCTACTCGAATCATCTGTGAAGTAATAACATAACGATATTCATCAGCATGCCTCAAAGACTCATTGGACTACACACATCAAAATGTGTTACTTCCAACAAGTTGCTATCTTGTTCCATTTCTTGAAAAATGAGGCTTTTAGTCATCTTGCCCATGTGGTATGATTTGCATATCTCAAGTGATTCAAAATCAAGTGAGTCCAAGCGATCCATCTGCATGGAGTTTCTTCATGCATATACACCAATAGACATGGTTCGCATGTCTCAAACTTTTCAAAATGAGTGAGTCCAAAGATCCATCAACATGGAGCTTCTTCATGCGTTTACACCAATATGACTTACATGGCGATTGCCACAAGTAAGTGGTACTATCATTACTATCTTATATCTTTTGGCATGAAATGTGTATCACTACGATCGAGATTCAATAAACCATTCCTTTAGGTGCAAGACCATTGAAAGTATTATTCAAATAAATAGAGTAACCATTATTCTCCTTAAATGAATAACCGTATTGCGATAGACATAATCCAATCATGTCTATGCTCAACGCATAAACACCAAATCTCGATGGTAGAGGGAGTGCGATCCTTGATCACATCAACCTTGGAAGCACTTCCAACACATATCGTCGACTCACCTTTAGCTAGTCTCCGTTCATTCCGTAGCTTTTATTTGAGTTACTAACACTTAGCAACCGAACCGGTATCTAATACCCTGGTGCTACTAGGAGTACTAGTAAAGTACACATTAACATAATGCATATCCGATATACTTATATCGACCTTGCCAGCCTTCTCATCTACCAAGTATCTAGGGTAATTCCGCTCCAATGGTTGTTTCCCAGAAGCACTCAGTCTCGGGTTTGGGTTCAACTTGGGTTTCTTCACTAGAGCAGCAGCTGATTTGCCGTTTCATGAAGTATCCCTTTTTGCCCTTGCCCTTCTTGAAACTAGTGGTTTCACCAACCATAAACAATTGATGCTCCTTCTTGATTTCTACTTTCGCGGTGTCAAACATCGCGAATACCTCAAGGATCATCATATCTATCCCTGATGTGTTATAGCTCATCACGAAGCTCTAGCAGCTTGGTGGCAATGACTTTGGAGAAACATCACTATCTCATCTGGAAGATCAACTCCCACTCAATTCAAGTGATTGTTGCTTTCGGACAATCGAGCACAAGCTCAACGATTGAACTTTTCTCCATTAGTTTGTAGGCTAAGAAAATCGTCGGAGGTCTCATACCTCTTGACGTGGGCACGAGCCTGAAATCTCAATTTCAGCCCTCGAAACATCTCATATGTTCCGCGATGTTTCGAAAAACATCTTCGGTGCCTTAATTCTAAACCGTTTATCTGAACTATCATGTAGTTATCAAAACGTGTATGTCCGATGTTAGCAACATCCACAAACGACGTTTGGGGTTCAACCTGTGAGCGGTGCATTAAGGACATGAGCTTTCTCTTCCGCATAATCGCTCATCAACTTTCAACTATATTTTCTCTAGGAACATATCTAAGCAAGGGAAGTAAAGCGCGAGCTTCGACATAATTTGCAAAGATCTTTTGACTATGTTCGGGATAATTAAGTTCATCTTATGAACTCCCACTCGAGATAGACATCCCTCCGGTCATCTAAGTGATTACATGATCCAAGTCAACTAGGCCGTGTCCGATCATCACGTGAGACGGACTAGTCATCATCGGTGAACATCTTCATGTTGATCGTATCTACTATCGACTCATGCTCGACCTTTCGGTCTCCGTGTTCCGAGGCCATGTCTGTACATGCTAGGCTCGTCAAGTTAACCCTAAGTGTTTTCGTTGTGTAAAACTGTCTTACACCGTTGTATGTGAGCGTAAGAATCCATCACACCCAATCATCACGTGGTGCTTAGAAGCGACGAACCGTAGCAACGGTGCACGCTTAGGGAGAACACTTCTTGAAATTTTGTAAGGATCATCTTATTTACTACCGTTGTCCTAAGTAAACAAGATGCATAAACATGATAAACATCACATGCAATCAAATAGTGACATGATATGGCCAATATCATTTTGCTCCTTTGATCTCCATCTTGAGGCTCCATGATCATCATCGTCACCGGCATGACACCATGATCTCCATCATCATGATCTCCATCATCGTGTCTTCATGAAGTTGTCTCGCCAACTATTACTTCTACTACTATGGCTACCGGTTAGCAATAAAGTAAAGTAATTACATGGCGTTGTTCAATGACACACAGGTCATACAATAAATCAAGACAACTCCTATGGCTCCTGCCGGTTGTCATACTCATCGACATGCAAGTCGTGATTCCTATTACAAGAACATGATCAATCTCATACATCACATATCATTCATCACATTCTTCTCACATAGCATACCCTGCAAAAACAAGTTAGACGTCCTCTAATTGTTGTTTGCATGTTTTACGTGGCTGCTATGGGTTTCTAGCAAGAACGTTTCTTACCTACGCAAAACCACAACGTGATATGTCAATTGCTATTTACCCTTCATAAGGACCCTTTTCATCGAATCCGTTCCGACTAAAGTGGGAGACGGCACCCGCTAGCCACCTTATGCACTAAGTGCATGTCAATCGGTGGAACTTGTCTCACGTGAAATGCGTGTAAGGTCGGTTCGGGCGCTTCATCCCACAATACCGTCGAAACAAGATTGGACTAGTAACGGTAAGCATATTGAACAACATCAACGCCCACAACTACTTTGTGTTCTACTTGTGCAAAGAATCTACGCAATAGACCTAGCTCATGATGCCACTGTTTGGGAACGTAGCAGAAATTCAAAAATTTTCCTACGTGTCACCAAGATCTATCTATGGAGAGACCAGCAACGAGTAGAAAGAGAGTGCATCTACATACCCTTGTAGATCGCTAAGCGGAAGCGTTCAAGAGAACGGGGTTGAAGGAGTCGTACTGTCGTGATCCAAATCACCGGAGATCCTAGTGCGAGCAGACGGCACCTCCGCGTTCAACACACGTACAGCCGGTGGCGTCTCCCACGCCTTGATCCAGCAAGGAGAGAGGAGAGGTTGAGAAGACTCCATCCAGCAGCAGCACAACGGCGTGGTGGTGGTGGATGAGTGTGGCAATCCAGCGGGGCTTCGCTAAGCACCACGGGAGAGGAGGAGTACTTGGGAGAGAGGAGGGCTGCAACCAAAGGCGGAGATCGAATCACGTGTGATTCTGTGTCTTCTCCGGGCAGCCCTATGCCTCACTATATATAGGGGAGAGGGCTGCGCCCACCTAGGTTTCCACCCCTAGGGGGCGGCCAGCCCCTGATCCCATCTGGTGGCGGCGGAGGGGAGAGAGGGGCGTGCCTGGGGTGGGCCTTAGGGCCCATTGCCCTAGGGTTTGCCCCTTCCCCACTTCCCACGCCTTGGGCCTTGGTGGGGCGCCCCAGCCCACCTAGGGGCTGGTCCCCTCCCATACTTGGCCCACGCAGCCTTCAGGGCAGGTGGCCCCACTTGGTGGACCCGGACCCTCCGGTGGTCCCAGTGCGTCTACCGATAAACCCCAAACTTTTCCGGTGACCAAAACAGGACTTCCCATATATAAATCTTTACCTCCGGACCATTCCGGAACTCCTCGTGACGTCCGGATCTCATCCGGGACTCGAACAACATTCAAGAACCACATACAAGCTTCCTTTATAACCCTAAGCGTCGCCATCGAACCTTAAGTGTGTAGACCCTACGGGTTTGGGAGACATGTAGACATGATCGAGGCGTTCTCCGGTCAATAACCAACAGCGGGATCTGGATACCCATGTTGGCTCCCACATGTTCCACGATGATCTCATCGGATGAACCACGATGTCAAGGACTCGATCGATCCGTATACAATTCCCTTTGTCTAGCGGTATTATACTTGCGAGATTCGATCGTCGGTATACCGATACCTTGTTCAATCTCGTTACGGCAAGTCTCTTTACTTGTTCCGTAACACATCATCCGTGATCAACCCCTTGGTCACATTGTGCACATTATGATGATGTCCTACCGAGTGGGCCCAGAGATACCTCTCCGTTTACGGAGTGACAAATCCAGATCTCGATCCGTGTCAACCCAAGACACTTTCGGAGATACCGTAGTGCACCTTTATAGTCACCCGATTCGTTGTGACGTTTGATACACCAAAGCACTCCTACGGTATCCGGAGTTACACGATCTCATGGTCTAAGGAAGAGATACTTGACATTGGAAAAGCTCTAGCAGACGAACTACGATCTTTGTGCTATGCTTAGTATTGGGTCTTGTCCATCACATCATTCTCCTAATGATGTGATCCGTTATCAACGACATCCAATGTCCATAGCCAGAAACCATGACTATCTGTTGATCACAATGAGCTAGTCAACTAGAGGCTCACTAGGGACATATTGTGGTCTATGTATTCACATGTGTATTACGATTTCCGGATAATACAGTTATAGCATGAATAAAAGACAATTATCATGAACAAGGAAATATAATAATACTTTTATTATTGCCTCTAGGGCATATTTCCAACATTATCAACGACATCCAATGTCCATAGTTAGGAAACCATGACTATCTGTTGATCACAACGAGCTAGTCAACTAGAGGCTCACTAGGGACATATTGTGGTCTATGTGTTCACACGTGTATTACAATTTCCGGATAATACTGATTATAGCATGAACAAAAGATAATTATCATGAACAATGAAATATAATAATACTTTTATTATTGCCTCTAGGGCATATTTCCAACAGTCTCCCACTTGCACTAGAGTCACTAATCTAGTTACATTGTGATGAATCGAACACCCATAGAGTTACGGTGTTGATCATGTTTTGCACGCGAGAGAGGTTTAGTCAGCGGATCTGCGACATTCAGATCCGTGTACACTTTGCAAATCTCTATGTCTCCATCTTGAACATTTTCACGGATGGAGTTGAAGCGACGCTTGATGTGCTGGTCTTCTTGTGAAACACAGGCTCCTTGGCAAGGGCAATAGCTCCAGTGTTGTCGCAGAAGAGTTTGATCGGCCCGACGCATTGGGTATGACTCCTAGGTCGGTGATGAACTCCTTCACCCAAATCGCTTCATGCGCTGCCTCCGAGGCTGCCATGTACTCCGCTTCACACGTAGATCCCGCCACGACGCTCTGCTTGCAACTGCACCAGCTCTTCGCTCCACCATTCAACATATACACGATCCGGTTTGTGACTTAGAGTCATCGGATCTGAGTCGAAGCTAAGCGTCGGCGTAACCCTTCTGACGATCTCTTCGTCTCCTCCATAAGCGAAAACATGTCCTTCGTCCTTTTCGGTACTTCAGGATATTCTTGACCGCTGTCCGGTGTTCCTTGTCGGGATTACTTTGGTATCTTGCAACCAAACTTACGGCAAGGTTTACATCGGTGCAGTACACAGCATGGCATACATAATAGATCCTATGGCTGAAGCATAGGGATGACACTCATCCCTTCTTTATCCTTTCCGTGGTTGGTGGTGAGCTGAGCTCAATTTCACACCTTGTAACATAGGCAAGAACCCTTTCTTGAACTGATCCATTTTGAACCTCTTCAAAATCTTATCAAGGTATGTGCTTTGTGAAAGACCTATGAGGCGTCTTGATCTATCTCTATAGATCTTGATGCCTAATATATAAGCACTTCTCCAAGGTCCTTCATTGAAAAACACTTGTTCAAGTAGGCCTTAATGCTGTCGAAGTTTTGTATCATTTCCCATCAAGAGTATGTCATCTACATATAATAGGAGAAATGCTCTGAGCTCCCACTCACTTTCTTGTAAACGCAGCTTCTCCATAAGTCGCATAAACTAAAACGCTTTGATCATCTCATCAAAGCGAATGTTCCAACTCGAGATGCTTGCACCAGTCCATAAATGGATCGCAGGAGCTTGCATACTTTGTTAGCGTTACGAGGATCGACAAAACCTTCGGCTGCATCATATACAGCTCTTCCTTAAGATGTCCGTTAAGGAATGCCGTTTTGGCGTCCATCGCCATATCTCATAATCATAGTATCGGCAATTGCTAACATGATTGGACGGACTTCAGCTTAGCTACGTGAGAGAATGTCTCGTCGTAGTCAATCCCTTGAACTTGTCGATAACCCTTAGCGACAAGTCGAGCCTTATAGATGGTAACATTACCATCCACGTCCGTCTTCTTCTTAAAAATCCATTTGTTTTCTATCGCTCGCCGATCATCGAACAAATCTGTCAAAGTCCATACTTTGTTTTCATACATGGATTCTATCTCGGTTTCATGGCTTCAAGCCATTTGTTGGAATCCGGGCCGCCATCGCTTCTTCATAGTTCAAGGTTCACCGTTGTCTAACAACATGATTTCCGGAGACAGGGTTGCCATACCACTGCAGTGCGGGCGTGTCCTTGTGGACCTCTGAAGTTCAAGAGCAACTTGATCCGAAGTACCTTGATCATCATCATTGGTTTCCTCTTGGTTGGTGTGGGCATAACAGAGCGATTTCTGCGCTGCATCACTTTCCCGTTCGAGAGGTAGTACTTCATCGAGTTCTACTTTCCTCCCACTTACTTCTTTCGAGAGAAACTCTTTTCGAAAGCATCCGTTCTTGGCAACAAAGATCTTGCCTTCGGATCTTAAGTAGAAGGTATACCCGACGGTTTCCTTAGGGTATCCTATGAATCGCATTTTCCGACTTGGGTTCGAGCTTTTCAGGTTGAAGTTTCTTGACATAAGCATCGCATCCCCAAACTTTTAGAAACGACAGCTTAGGTTTCTTCCCAAACCATAATCCATACGGTGTCGTCTCAGCGGTTTAGGCGGTGCCCTATTTAAAGTGAATGTAGCTGTCTCTAGGCGTATCCCCAAAATGACAGCGATAAATCGGTAAGAGACATCATAGACCGCACCATATCGATAGAGTGCGATTCTGACGTTCGGACACACCGTTTCTCCGAGGTGTTCGGTAGCGTGAGTTGTGAAACGATTCCACATTTCCTTAAGTGTGTACCAAATTCGTGACTTAAGTATTCTCCTCCATGATCGATCGTAAGAACTTTATCTTTCGGTCACGTTGATTCTCTACCTCACTCTGAAATTCCTTGAACTTTTCAAAGGTCTCGGACTTGTGTTTCATTAAGTAGACATACCCATATCTACTCAAGTCATCGGTGAGAGTGAGAACATAACGATATCCTCCATGAGCCTCAACGCTCATTGGACCGCACACATCGGTATGTATGATTTCCAACAAGTTGGTTGCTCGCTCGATTGTTCCGGAGAACGGAGTCTTGGTCATTTTGCCTAAGAGGCATGGTTCGCATGTGTCAAACGATTCATAATCAAGAGACTCTAAAGTCCATCAAGATGGAGCTTCTTCATGCGCTTGACACCAATGTGACCAAGGCGGCAGTGCCACAAGTATGTGGGACTATCGTTATCAACTTTACATCTTTTGGCATCCACACTATGAACATGTGTAATACTACGCTCGAGATTCATTAAGAATAAACCATTGACCATCGGAGCATGACCATAAAACATATCTCTCATATAAATCGAACAACCATTATTCTCAGATTTAAATGAGTAGCCATCTCGTATCAAACGAGATCCAGATACAATGTTCATGCTCAAACATGGCACTAAATAACAATTATTGAGGTTCAAAACTAATCCCGTAGGTAAATGTAGAGGCAGCGTGCGACGGCGATCACATCGACTGGAACCATTCCCGAGCGCATCGTCACCTCATCCTTCGCCAGTCTCCGTTTATTCCGCAGCTCTGTTGTGAGTTACAAATATGAGCAACGGCACGGTATCAAATACCGGGAGTTACTACGAGTCTTGGTAAGGTACACATCAATTACATGTATATCAAATATACCTTTGGTGTTGCGGCCTTCTTATCCGCTAAGTATTTGGGGCAGTTCCGCTTCGAAGACCCTTCCCTTGCAATAAAAGCACTCGTCTCGTGCTTGGGTCCATTCTTTGACTTCTTCCGCAGCGAGGCTTATCGGCGCGACAACATCTTTGCCGTCCTTCTTGAAGTTCTTCTTACCCTTGCCCTTCTTGAACTTAGTTGTCTTATTGACCATCAACACTTGATGTTCTTTCTTGATTTCAGCCTCTGCTGACTTGACATCGAGAACACTTCAGAATGGTTTCACCATCCCTGCATGTTGTAGTTCATCACAAAGCTCTTGTAGCTTGGTGGGAGCGGCTCGAGGATTCTGTCGATGACCGCCTCATCTGGGAGGTTAATGTTCATTTGGGCCATACGATTGTGCAACCCAGACATCTTCAAGATGTGCTCCTTGTAAACTATTTTCCTCCATCTTACAAGCTGTAGAACTTGTCGGAGACATCATATCTCTTGACCGGGCATGAGCTTGGAAAACTAGTTTCAGCTCTTGAACATCTCATATGCTCCGTGATGCTCAAAAGCGCTTTTGGAGCCCGGTTCTAAGCTGTAAAGCATGCCGCACTGAACGAGGGAGTAATCATCAACACGTGTCTGCCAAACGTTCAAGTCATCTTGCAGTCTTTGGGAGAACAGGTGGGTCACCTAACGGTGCTTCTAGGACATATTGTTTCTTGGCAGCTATGAGGATGATCCTCAGGTTCCGGACCCAGTCCGTATAGTTGCTGCCATCATCTTTCAGCTTGGTTTTCTCTAGGAACGCGTTGAAGTTCATGTTGACATGAGCGTTGGCCATTGACCTACAAGACATATTTGCAAAGGTTTTTAGACTAAGTTCATGATATAAAGTTCTAATCAAAATTATGAACTCCCACTTAGATTAGACATCCCTCTAGTCATCTAAGTGTTACACGATCCGAGTCGACTAGCCCGTGTCCGATCATCACGTGAGACGGACTAGTCATCGTCGGTGAACATCTTCATGTTGATCGTATCTTCCATACGACTTGTGTTCGACCTTTCGGTCTCCGTCTTCTGAGCCCATGTCTGTACATGCTAGGCTCGTCAAGTTATCCCTAAGTGTTTTCGCTGTGTAAAACTGTCTTACACCTGTTGTATGTGAACGTAAGAATCCATCACACCCGATCATCACGTGGTGCTTAGAAGCGACGAACTGTAGCAACGGTGCACAGTTAGGGGAGAACACTTCTTGAGATTTTGTAAGGGATCATCTTATTTACTACCGTCTTCCTAAGTAAACAAGATGCATAAACATAATAAACATCACATGCAATTATATAGTTGTGACATGATATGGCCAATATCATATAGCTCCATTGATCTCCATCTTCGGGGCTCCATGATCATCTTGTCACCGGCTTGACACCATGATCTCCATCATCATGATCTCCATCATCGTGCCTTCATGAAGTTGTCACGCCAACGACTACTTCTACTTCTATGACTAACGTTTAGCAATAAAGTAAAGTAGTTTACATGGCGTTCTTCAATGACACGTAGGTCATACAAAAATAAAGACAACTCCTATGGCTCCTGCCGGTTGTCATACTCATCGACATGCAAGTCGTGAATCCTATTACAAGAACATGATCTCATACATCACAATTCATCATTCATCACAACTTCTGGCCATATCACATCACATGATCAATCGCTGCAAAAACAAGTTAGACGTCCTCTAATTGTTGTTGCATCTTTTACGTGGCTGCAATTGGGTTCTAGCAAGAATGTTTTCTTACCTACGAATAACCACAACGTGATTTTGTCAACTTCTATTTACCCTTCATAAGGGCCCTGTTCATCGAATCCGCTCCAACTAAAGTGGGAGAGACAGACACCCGCCAGCCACCTTATGCAACTAGTGCATGTTAATCGGTGGAACCGGTCTCACGTAAGCGTAACGTGTAAGGTTGGTCGGGCCGCTTCATCCCACAATACCGTTGAAGCAAGAAAAGACTAGTAGAGGCAAGTAAGTTGACAAGATCCACGCCCACAACAAATTGTGTTCTACTCGTGCATTAGAGAACTACGCATAGACCTAGCTCATGATGCCACTTTGTTGGGGAACGTTGCGAGAAAATTAAAAATTTCCTACGGTTTCACCAAGATCCATCTATGAGTTCATCTAAACAACGAGTCATGGATGAGAGTTTGCATCTACATACCACTTGTAGATCACGGCGGAAGCTTGCAAGGTGATGATGGAGTCGTACTCGGCGTGATTCAGATCACCGATGACCAAGTCTGAGCGGACAGCACCTCCGCGTTCAACACACGTGCAGCACGGCAACATCTCCTCCGTCTTGATCCAGCAAGGAGGAAGGAGAGGTTGAGGAAGACAGCTCCACCGGCAAGACGACGGCGTGATGATGGTGGAGAAGCGATCTCAAGCGAGGGCTTCACGAGCACACAACGGAGGAGGAGAGGTGTTGGGAGGGAAGGGCTGCGCCTTGGCTTGTGGTGCGGCTGCCTCCCTCACCCCTCTATTTATAGGGGAAGGGAGAAGGGGCGGCCTCTAGATCCATCTAGAGGGGGCGGCCAGGGAGGGACTTGCCCGCAAGCAAGGCGGCGCCTCTAGGGTTCCCCCTCAACCCTAGGTGCAAGGGCCCGGGGAGGTGCGCCAAGCCCACCAGGCTGGCCAACTCCCCACGCAGCCCAAGTGGCCCCGGGAGGTGGCCCCTCCAGTGGACCCACGGAACCCTTCCGTGGCCCCTGTACAATACCGTATGCCCGAAACTTTCCGGTGTCCTTTTAACAACTTCCCATATATAAATCTTTACCTCCGGACCCTTCCGGAACTCCTCGTGACGTCCGGGATCTCATCCGGGACTCCTAACAACATTCGGTAGTCACATACTAGTCTTCCTACTAACCCTAGCGTCACCGAACCTTAAGTGTGTAGACCCTACGGGTTCGGGAGACATGCAGACATGACCGAGACGACTCTCGGGCAATAACCAACAGCGGGATCTGGATACCCATGTTGGATCCCACATGTTCCTCGATGATTTCATCGGTTGAACCATGATGTCGAGGATTCGATCAAAACCCTGTATACAATTCCCTTTGTCAATCGATGCGTTACTTGCGAGACTTCGATCGTCGGTATCCCAATACCTTGTTCGGTCTCTTTACCGGCAAGTCACTTTACTCGTCTTAGTAATGCATGATCTCGTGGCCAACACCTTGGTCACCTTGAGCTCATTATGATGATGCATTACCGAGTGGGCGGAGATACCTCTCCGTCATGCGGAGTGACAAATCCCAATCTCGATCCGTGTCAACCCATGATACTTTCGGAGATACCGTAATGCACCTTTATAGTCACCCGATTCGTTGTGACGTTTGATACACCAAAGGCACTCCTACGGTGTCCGGGAGTTACACGATCTCATGGTCGAAGGAAGAGATACTTGACATTGGCAAAGCTCTAGCAAGCGAACTACGATCTTTGTGCTATGCTTATGATTGGGTCTTGTCCATCACATCATTCTCCTAATGATGTGATCCCGTTATCAACGACATCCAATGTCCATAGTCAGAAACCATGACTATCTGCTGATCTGTGAGCTAGTCAACTAGAGGCTCACTAGGGACATATTGTGGTCTATGTGTTCTCACGTGTATTACGATTTCCGGATAATACAGTTATAGCATGAATAAAAGATAATTATCATGAACAATGAAATATAATAATACTTTTATTATTGCCTCTAGGGCATATTTCCAACACTATCATGCATGCCATGACTTGTACCAGACCTGATATAAACCTTGCCGTAAGTTTGGTAGGAAGGTACCAAAGTAATCCCAGCAAGGAACACTGGACAGCGGCCAAGAACATCCTTAAGTACCTGAAAAGGACTAAGGACATGTTTGTCGTATATGGAGGTGACGAAGAGCTTGTCGTAAAGGGTTACGTCGACGCTAGCTTCGACACAGATCTGGATGACTCTAAGTCACAAACCGGATACGTGTATATTCTGAATGGTGGGGTAGTAAGCTGGTGCAGTTGCAAGCAGAGCGTCGTGGCGGGATCTACATGTGAAACGGAGTACATGGCAGCCTCGGAGGCAGCACATGAAGCTATCTGGGTGAAGGAGTTCATCATCGACCTAGGAGTCATACCCAATGCGTCGGGGCCAATCGCACTCTTCTGTGACAACACTGGAGCTATTGCGCTTGCCAAGGAGCCCAGGTTTAACAAGAAGACCAGGCACATCAAGCGTCGCTTCAAATCCATACGCGAAAATGTTCAAGATGGAGACATAGATATTTGTAAAGTACATACGGACCTGAATGTACCAGATCCGTTGACTAAACCTCTCCCTAGGGCAAAACATGATCAACACCAGAATGCAATGGGTGTTCGATTCATCACAATGTAACTAGAATATTAACTGTAGTGCAAGTAGGAGACTGTTGGAAATATGCCCTAGAGGCAATAATAAAATGGTTATTATTATATTTCTTTGTTCACGATAATTATCTATTATTCATGCTATAACTGTGTTATCCGGAAATCGTTATACATGTGTGAATACATAAACCACAACAAGTCCCTAGTGAGCCTCTAGTAGACTAGCTCGTTGATCAACAGATAGTCATGATTTCCTGACTATGGGCATTGGATGTCATTGATAACGGGATCACATCATTAGGAGAATGATGTGATGGACAAGACCCAATTCTAAGCATAGCTCAAAGATCGCGTAGTTCGTTTAGCTAGAGCTTTTCGAATTGTCGAGTATCATTTCCTTAGACCATGAGATTGTGCAACTCCCGGATACCGTAGGAGTGCTTTGGGTGTGCCAAATGTCACAACGTAACTGGGTGACTATAAAGGTGCACTACGGGTATCTCCGAAAGTGTCTGCTGGGTTGGCACGAATCGAGATCGGGATTTGTCACTCCGTATGACGGAGAGGTATCTCGGCCCACTCGATAATGCATCATCATAATGATCTCAATGTGACCAAGTGTCAGTCACGGATCATGCATTACGGTCTGAGTAAAGTGACTTGCCGGTAACGAGACTAAACGAGGTATTGGGATACCGACGATCGAGTCTCGGGCAAGTAACGTACCGATTGACAAAGGGAATTGAATACGGGGTTCATTGAATCCTCGACATCGTGGTTCATCCGATGAGATCATCGAGGAGCATGTGGGAGCCAACATGGGTATCCAGATCCCGCTGTTGGTTATTGACAGGAGAGGCGTCTCGGTCATGTCTGCATGTCTCCCGAACCCATAGGGTCTACACACTTAAGGTTCGGTGACGCTAGGGTTGTAGAGATATTAGTATGCAGCAAACCGAAAGTTGTTCGGAGTCCCGGATGAGATCTCGGACGTCACGAGGAGTTCCGGAATGGTCCGTAGGTGAAGAATTATATATAGGAAGTGCTGTTTTGGCCATCGGGAGAATTTCGGGGGTTACCGATATTGTACCGGGACCACCGGAAGGGTCCCGGAGGGCCCCATGGGCTGAAGTGGGGAGGGGACCAGCCCCTGGTGGGCTGGTGCGCCCCCCCTTGGGCCCCCTGCGCCTAGGGTTGGGAACCCTAGGGGAGGGGGCGCCTCCACTTGCCTTGGGGGGCAAGTCTCCTCCCTTGGCCGCCGCCCCCCCTGGGGACCCTATATAAAGAGGGGGGAGGGAGGGCAGCCGCACCCTTGCCCCTGGCGCCTCCCTTCCCCCTTGCTACACCTCTCCCTCCCGCAGACGCTTGGCGAAGCCCTGCCGGATCCCTGCTGCATCCACCACCATGCCGTCGTGCTGATGGATCTTCATCAACCTCTCCTTCCCCTTCTGGATCAAGAAGGAGGAGATGTCACGCCGACCGTCGTGTGTTGAACGCGAGGTGCCGTCCGTTCGGTGCTAGGATCTCCGGTGATTTGGATCACGGCGTGTGCGACTCCCTCAACCCCGTTCTCTTGAGCGCTTCGCCGCGATCTACAAGGGTATGTAGATGCACTCCTCTCTCTCGTTGCTGGATGAACTCATAGATTGATCTTGGTGAACGTAGGAAATTTTTTATTTTATGCAACGTTCCCCAATAGTAGCTTCCCTCCAAGGAAGTGAACATCAGCATACATCCTCATCTCTCGGAGTTGCGGTTATTCCTAACCCTAACTTCCTACTTGTGGTTACTTGTCTCTTAGTCTTTACTTATATCATATTGTGATTGCTTACCTCCTCTAGTGTTACTTGTTTACCTTGTTTAGTTCATAGCATCACACTTGCAATTGTTAGGCTCAACTTCATATTTCGCATTATTGCCTAAAATTGCTAAGTAACAATTAAAATTTGTAACTGTACCTATTCACCCCCTTCTAGGTCCATATCGGTCCTTTCAATTGGTATCAGAGCCTCGTGCTCTATTCTTGTGGCTTAACCGCCCTAGAGCGAGATGAACCCCGATGGGACTCCCCTTGTTGCGGATCCGAAGGATAAGGACGTGGCTTCCACGGAAGACAAGTACTTCACTTCTGAGGACTAGAACGGGCGTTTGCTAAGCAAAAGGAGGAGCATGATGCTTCTCTTGTGGCCTTGATCCAAATGAGACTAGCCACATTGACCACGATGCTTGCACCACTTTCTAGTGGTGCGGCCTTGAGGCCAACTGTGCCTACACCTTCACTTGGCCAACAATCTCCTAGTAATGAACACTCCGGTGTTCCTTAGCTTTATGCAAGACCTCAAGTAGAGAAACCAAAGTATAACCCTCAAGGAAAACCTCCTTTACTTGATGACACAACCAATTTTGCTTTATGGAGAGTTGCTATGCAGGATCATCTTCAATATGGAAATGATGAGATGTTGGAGATCTTGGAGTATGGTTATGAAGTTGTAGACCCGAAGAATCTTACACCAAGAGAAGTATATGACAAGCATCTCAACGACACCGCAATCATGTGCATAAGGAGAGGCATGACTGGCAAGCAAAGCAGACCATACATACACATCACAAGTGTCAAGGAATTACGGGATAGCATTGTGAGGACCAAGACCGGTACCTCCACTCTCCGGCTTGCTCAATATGAAATTGCCAAGGGTCAATTGCAAAACTTTTCTATGGAGAAAGGTGAATCCCCCACACAGCTCCTTGAGCGTCTCATGACTCTCACCGCCGACATCGAGTCTTGTGATTGTGACAAGACACAAGATGGATTCAACTTGACTAAGCGATTTCTCGTGGACAAGTTGCTTCATGCTCTTGCTCCATATCATCACCAAATGGTGTGGGACATAAGACAACACCATGCATTCAAGGAAATGACCTTGGATGACATCATATCCACGTTCAAACTATTTGAAGAATCAAAGGCAAATGCCACAAAACATCTTGCCATGCACGGTACCCCAACATCAAAGATCAATCTTGCTTTGAAGGCCAAGAATGTATGTGAAGAAGAGCAAAGTGAAGAATAAGAACATGATTATGAAGAAGATGGTGATGAGATTGACTCCGATGAGAGCCCTTCATATGAAGACATTGCTCTTTTTGTCAAGAAGTTTAGCGCGGGAAAATTCAAGGGAAGATTCCAGAAGAAGAAAGTGAGAAAATGCTACAACTGTGAAGAAACCAACCACTACTCCAACGAGTGTCCTTATGAGAAGAGAGAAGATAAACCAAGGTTTCCCAAGACCTTCCCGGAGAAGAAGTTTCCAAATCCTTTGAACTCCAAGCTCAAGAAGAGAGATGGGAAAGCAATGGTTGCTCATGAAGAATCCGATCCGGATGATGTTAGTGGTGTTGCCGGAGTTGCTCAAGATTCTCAAAACACCTTGAGGCTAGTCAACAAGAGTGGTGATGTTGTCACCTACAACTATATGAAAGACTACAAGGGCAATGCTCACAAGTGCCTAATGGCAAAGGCTGTGGTACAAGATGGAACCCTCCTCTTTTCACTCCTTCTACTCCTAGTGATGAGTATCTTGATGCGGAGCATAGTGTCCCTAGTATGCCTCTACTTGACTAGCTTGTTAATCAAAGATGGTTAAGTTTCCTAACCATAGACATGTGTTGCCATTTGATGAACGGGATCACATCATTAAGAGAATGGTGTGATGGAAAGGACCCATCCGTTAGCTTAGCATTATGATCATTATAGTTTCATTGCTACTGCTTTCTTCATGACTTATACATGTTCCTCAGACTATGAGATTATGCAACTCCCGAATACCGGAGGAACACTTTGTGTGCTACCAAACGTCACAACATAAAAGGGTGATTATAAAGGTGCTTTACAAGTGTCTCCGAAGGTGTTTGTTGGGTTGGCATAGATCAAGATTAGGATTTGTCACTCCGTGTTTCAGAGAGGTATCTCTGGGCCCTCTCGGTGATACTCACCACTATAAGTGAAAGTGCGTTATGTCGACTAGAGGGGGGGTGAATAGGCGATTTTTATGAATTCTTCACTAAGGAATTTCAGGGTGGGGAATTCCTAAGCGAAGAACTACTTGCAGCGGAATAAGTACTCAGGTATAAGCATAACAGAGCAACAGCATAGTCATCATGATGAAATGAGAGACAAACATAGAGTACAGAAAGTGTAAACACAGGATAAGTAGGATGAAGACAAAAATAAACTGAATTAATAGGATTGAGGAATTAGAGAAAGTCTTCAGTCAAAGTCTTCAAACATTAATGATCAGGTTCATGAACACATAGCTGAGGAAATGAAAGGGTTGAGGAAATAGAACTAGTTCGCTTGGTGAAGACAATGATTTGGTACACCAGTTCCAACTGATGTGACAGTTGTACGTCTGGTTGGAGCGGCTGAGTATTTAAACTCGAGGACACACAGTCCTAGACACACAGTCCTTACTGTAATCTCCTTGAGCTAAGATCACACAGACCTCGCCCAACAGTAGTGGTAAGTCTTCACAGGTGACTTCCAAACCTTCACAGACTTGGTCACTCGGCAATCCTCAATTTCTCTTGGATGCTCAGACCATGACGCCTAACCGTCTAGAGGATACACAGTCCTCAAAGGTAACAAGCATTAGTTCCACACAGGAACAATCTCTTCAGTGATGCTCAATCACTTTGGGGTTTGTAGGTTTGGGTTTGGGGTTTGGGTTTTCCTCGCTTGATGATTGTCGCTCAAAGTCCTCGGAGGATGGGATGCTCTCAAATGACAAGTGTCAGTTTCTCTCGGAGTAGCCAACCAGCTAGTGGTTGTAGGGGGCGGCTATTTATAGCCTAGGGAGCAGCCCGACATGATAAGACATAAATGCCTTTGTCCGATATGACAGTTAGGTGGTAGGATATTTTGGACAGCTGGCGCGTGGCACAGCAACGGTCGGATTTGAGGTTCGAATTCCTCAGGGCTATCATGTTCCTCACTGCGTAGGCAATCCGCACTGGCGAATTCCTAACTCCTTAGTCAGAACAAATTCCTCAGAGACCAGAAGATCTTTGTCTCTGTCACTGAAGAAATTGGCTGAACTAATATGAGATTTCCAATGGCTTCACTCGAAGGATTGGGTAGGTGTAGGATTTTGAGATGAGCATCACTTGGAAATTAGTTTCCTTAGTATTACCTCGACCCCCTTTAACAGTACAGTGTTTCCTATGACTCAAGAAAGAGAAAATGAAACTATAAAAACAAAAGTCTTCACGTTTCAGATTCCTCGCATGAATATTGAAGTCTTCAAGGTCACACCAATTTCTTCACTTTCAAAGTCTTCAGGAGAACCAAAGTCTTCAGCCGAAGACATTCATTTTTAGGGGTCAACATTCATTGTAAATATCAAACTCCTCATTGTCTTATAGAGCCTGTGTACACTTACAAACATATTAGTCCCTTAACCTATAAGTCTTCAATACACCAAAAACACTAAGGGGCACTAGATGCACTTACAATCTCCCCCTTTTTGGTGATTGATGACAGTATAGGTTAAGTTTTCAACGGGGATAAACATATGAATTGAAAGTACTCAATATTGAGGAATTTGATTGCAAGATATAGAAGAACTCCCCCTGAAGATGTGCATAGTGAGTAATTTGCTTTTGAAGCAATGCACATTTGAAGAGTAGAATCATGGAGGTCTCCCCCTATATCTTGTAATTCATACACGCATTTAACATATAGAATGAAGAATTTGAAATGCATGATGAAATATAGTGACTGATGTGATTCATCATGCGTGCATAGCATTAATGAGGAAATAGCATGCAGAAAAACAGAGCAAAAGTATCAGGTCACCATCGGACTTAAGTTTACAACTCAATCAACAAAAGCTTCAGAAGAGCGAGAGTTGCAACTTAACAAAAAACGCCCATATATATAGACCCACTTGAAGACTAACTCAAATTTCTCCCCCTTTGTCATCAAATGACCAAAAGGGACGAAAAGTGAGGACTAACGCCCCTGAAGAATTTGTTCACGAAGTCGATGGAGGAGTGCTAGCGTTGTTGGGGTCGTTTGTTGGAGAAGGGCCTACCGCAATGTCGTCCAGATCTTCATTTTCATCAGTATCACGGGATGAGGAATATGAATTGGGCACCAGAGGAGGAACTGCAACTTTCTTGAATTTCTTCGATTGGGGCTTAGACCAGCCGAAGTCCTGCTTGAAGCCCATCTGCTTGAGATCCTCATCATCATAGAGATGAGACAGAATAGCCCAGGTGCGATCAAAAACTTCATTGAGGTAGTAATGGTTCTTCTTCACTAAATTATAGGTGGCAATCATGTTGTGAAGAATTGAACCAAACTGACGTTTTACCAATTTGTGATTGCGATCCACCTTTTGATGAAGATTGAGGAGAAGCTCACGATCAGTCATCACCCTTGAAGTTGTTGCCTGAGGACTTTGCTTTGAGGCATTAGCGGCAGAATCATGAGTAGCAGAGTCATCATTGGTGGAGTATGAAGGAGCTTTGTGAAATTGTCCATCCAATGGTCGAATGCCCTCATCAATAACAGCAGTGGCCTTACCCTTTTCATCAGCTGAGGAAAATGTCCGTTTGAGGACTTCAATTGGGGGCAAGTAGCTGCCATGGTTGAGTGTATCAGCTTTGTAGTTGAGTGAAGATCTTGATCTGAGGAATCTCATAATCCAGGGAGCGTAAGGCTTCAACTCAAATGGGGACATCGCAACATTTGCCAAAGTCCTCATGAAGAAATCATGATAGTTCACGGGAATACCGTGCATGATGTTGAAAAGCAGATTCTTCATGATGCCAATGACTTCTTCATCATTCGAGTCGTGGCCTTTGATTGGACTCAATGTCTTCGTCAGAATGCGATAGACTGTCCTTGGCACATATTGCAATTCCTTGACAAGGAATTTGGTCCCAGAGGCTTGTCCAGGCTTCAATGGCTTCATCAGCACTTGCATGAAATGATCTGACAGCTCAGTTTCAGAGTATATGAGACATGCACGTTCTGGGGTGAGGACTGACAGGCATGGCACGAAGCAATTCAGTTGCAGGTGCCTTATAGTGTGTGTTCTCTGTCATCAAGTCCAAACCCATGAGTTCACATCTTCAGCATTGCCTGTGATGTGCAGCGTCGCATAGAATTGAAGAATGAGTTCTTCATTCCAATCGCAAATGTCAGTGCAGAAATTGAGCAGGCCAGCATCATGAATGGTAGCGAGGACTGGCGTCAAGCAAGGCAGTGATTCCATATCCAAGTGAGGAATATGCTCATGGTCATAGACTTTATCCTTGTTGAATAGCACTGAAGAATAGAAATTAGCTTGACTAGCTGTACAGAAGCGCTTCCTCCTCAGGCGAGCAGAATCATAGGGATTGTAATCAGTGAAGAATACATGCTCATTGAAGAAGGCATTGGCCTTGAACTTCGGAATATTGGAGAATGGATTCTTTGGCTGTGGCTGAGGAGTGTCAGTGATTTGAAGAATAACTTCTGGAATGTCAATCTCCGGAGCCGCGGGCTGAGGAATTTCAGTTTCTGCTTCAGTACCAGGTGGGCCTCCATTTCTTCAGCAGCATTTTCATCAGCATTGGTGGCTGCAATTTCTTCATGAATGGAAGGGGTAGCATGAATTTCTTCAGAGCCCATCTGAACTTCTGTTGGTGCTGGGGACTGAGGAATTTGCTGCAGTGGTGTGAACAGAGGAGAGTTGGGGTGTTGACTCTCCCAAAAATCATCGTTCATCACAGGAGTGGTGCAGCCAATGTCCACATCCTCATCCACTTCCATTTCTTCAACGCCGGCTTCTTCAGCTGTAAACTGAGGCATTGGCGATGATACTTGAAGAGTTGAAGTGAAAGTCTCAACTTCAATTTCTTCATCCATCTGCTCTGTGGAAGCAGCAGAGGGATCTTCTTCAGCAGATTCTTCAAGAATCGGATATTCTTCACCATAAGGAACAAGTTCCTTTGATGGCATGCTTGCAAGAGGAACAACATCAATGGGATTGTCCATTGAACTTGTCAAAATCTTCGCCTTCTTGGGGGCCGAAGAGTATGTGGCAGCCGATGCTTTCCTCTTCTTCAGAGTAGCACACTCTGCAGCTTTGGTTTTCTTCACTTCCAGAGCATAAGGAAGAACTGGGCTTGGTGTTGGTGCAGGCAGAGCAGTGGGAGTTGGATCAATTTCTTCAGGCCCAACTGATGCAGTTGGCCTGTCTTGAGCAATTTCTTCAGGCGCAGCAACAGAGTCTTCAGCTGGCCTGGCAGATTCTTTAGGCAGTGTTGCCCTGCTAGTTTCTTCAGAGGCTGGAATTTCTTCAACAACCCTGGTGCTTGCAGTTTCATCGGCAGCCTGATTTTCATCAGCGGTGCTGGCAATTCCTTCAGTGGCTTGTGCAGATGCTTCAGCCGGAATGACTTCAATGTGCAGAGGGGCAGCAACACTTGAAGTGAATTTCTTCGTCATCTTGACAAATCTGACCTTGGCACCCTACCATTCAGCCTTGTAGGTGTCAAATTCATCACTGAGCTTTTTGATATCAGCTTGCAGTGCAATGAGCTGCTCAGGCGAAAGACTGAGGACATTGTCCTTTAGATAGCGCTACTTCTTGTACTGCGCTTTCTTAGCCACTCCGGCTTGGTCATACTTCCATTTTCTTCAGCAATGAACGTCGTTACCATGTGACTTTGTCCAGGGGTGAGGCCCAACTCTGGCATTGGAGCATTGGGATCTTTGTGCCAAAGATTGATGAAATCGCGGATCTTCTCCGGATCCAGTAGAGGAGTCACAGCACTCCCTTTGGCTCTAGCGGCCCGCTGCTGTCTGTCCTTTATGATATCAGCTAATTCATCATCATCAGCCTCATCATCAGATGGAGTTTGAAAGACCACCTGCTTCTTGTGAGGACTTGGTCTAGTGCCTCGTCCAGCAGTGGTCTTGGTCTTCAGCAGTGAGGGACTGGTTGATGAAGGATGGGCTGAAGAACTTGCTGAAGCTCCTGAGGCAATTGATATGCCAGTGGTCCTTTGTGTTGGGGAACGTAGCAGAAATTCAAAATTTTCCTACGTGTCACCAAGATCTATCTATGGAGAAACCAGCAACGAGGGGAAGGAGAGTGCATCTACATACCCTTGTAGATCGCTAAGCGGAAGCGTTCAAGAGAACGGGGTTGATGGAGTCGTACTCGTCGTGATTCAAATCACCGATGATCAAGTGCCGAACGCACGGCACCTCCGCGTTCAACACACGTACAGCCCGACGATGTCTCCCACGCCTTGATCCAGCAAGGAGAGAGGGAGAGGTTGAGGAAGACTCCATCCAGCAGTAGCACAACGGCGTGGTGGTGGTGGATGAGTGTGGCAATCCAGCAGGGCTTCGCTAAGCACCACGGGAGAGGAGGAGTACTTGGGAGAGAGGAGAGGGCTGCAACCAAAGGCAGAGATCGAATCACGTGTATTCTGTTTGTATTATGGGCAGCCCTATGCCTCACTATTTATAGGGGGAGAGGGGGGCTGCGCCCCCTTTAGGTTTTCCCACCCCAAGGGGTGCGGCCAGCCTCCAGATGGCATCTGGGGTGGCGGCCAGGAGGGGGAGGAGAGGGAGGCGAGGAGCATGGGCCTTAGGGCCCATCTGCCTAGGGTTTGCCCCTCCCACCGTCCCTAGCCTTGGGCCCCTTGTGGGGCGCACCAGCCCACACAGGGCTGGTTCCTCCCACACATGGCCCACGCAGCCCTCAGGGTAGGTGGCCCCACTTGGTGGACCCAGGACCCTCCGGTGGTCCCGTGCTTCTGATAAAACCGAAACTTTTCCGGTGACCAAAGCAGGACTTCCCATATATAAATCTTTACCTCCGGACCATTCCGAACTCCTCGTGGCGTCCGGATCTCATCCGGGACTCGAACAACATTCGGTAACCACATACAAGCTTCCTTTATAACCCTAGCGTCATCGAACCTTAAGTGTGTAGACCCTACGGGTTCGGAGACATGTAGACATGACCGAGGGCGTTCTCCGGTCAATAACCAACAGCGGGATCTGGATACCCATGTTGGCTCCTACATGTTCCACGATGATCTCATCGGATGAACCACGATGTCAAGGACTCAATCGATCCGTATACAATTCCCTTTGTCTAGCGGTATTTTACTTGCCCGAGATTCGATCGTCGGTATACCGATACCTTGTTCAATCTCGTTACGGCAAGTCTCTTTACTCGTTCCGCAACACATCATCCGTGATCAACCCCTTGGTCACATTGTGCACATATGATGATGTCCTACCGAGTGGGCCCAGAGATACCTCTCCGTTTACGGAGTGACAAATCCGATCTCGATCCGTGTCAACCCAAAAGACACTTTCGGAGATACCGTAATGCACCTTTATAGTCACCCGATTCGTTGTGACGTTTGATACACCAAAGCACTCCTACGGTATCCTCGGAGTTACGATCTCATGGTCTAAGGAAGAGATACTTGACATTGGAAAAGCTCTAGCAAGCGAACTACGATCTTTGTGCTATTCTTAGGATTGGGTCTTGTCCATCACATCATTCTCCTAATGATGTGATCCGTTATCAACGACATCCAATGTCCATAGCAGAAACCATGACTATCTGTTGATCTGTGAGCTAGTCAACTAGAGGCTCACTAGGGACATATTGTGGTATATGTATTCACACGTGTATTATGATTTCCGGATAATACTGATTATAGCATGAATAAAGACAATTACCATGAACAAGGAAATATAATAATACTTTTATTATTGCCTCTAGGGCATATTTCCAACAGTCTCCCACTTGCACTAGAGTCAATAATCTAGTTCACATCGCCATGTGATTAACATTGACAGTCACATCGCCATGTGACCAACATCATCAAATGAGTTACGGGGTTTGATCAAGTTTTGCTTGTGAGAGAGGTTTTAGTCAGCGGTGCGAACCTTTCAGTCCGTGTGTGCTTTGCAAATTTCTAGGTCATATTATAAACGCTGCTTCCACGCTCCACTTGGAGCTATTCAAATTGTTGCTCCACTATCGTATCCGGTTTGCTACTCGAGTCACTCGAATAAGTGTTAAAGCTTGCATCGGCGTAACCCTTTACGCCAACTCTTTATCACCTCCATAATCGAGAAACATGTCCTTATTTACTCCAAGGACAATTTGGACCGCTGTCCAATGATCCATTCTGGATCATTCTTGTACCCTAGTGACTCATGGCAAGGCACACTTCGGTGCGGTACATAGCATAGCATCTTTGTAGAGCCTATGTATAAAGCATAGGGGCGACCTTCGTCCTTTCTCTCTCTTCTGCCGTGGTCGAGCTTTAAGTCTTAACTTCATACCTTACATCTCGAGCAAGAACTCCTTCTTTGGTGATCCATCTTGAACACCTTCAAGATCATGTCAAAATACGTGCTCATTTGAAAGTACTATTAAGCATTTTGATCTATCTTATAGATCTTGATGCTTATTATTCAAGTAGCCTAATCCAGTTTTCCATTGAAAACACTTTTCAAATAACCCTATATGCTTTCCAGAAATTCTACATCATTTCGATCAACAATATGTCAATAACATATACTCACCAGAAATTCTATAGTGCTCCCACTCACTTCTTTGGAAATACAAGTTTCTCATAAATTTGTATAAACCCAACATCTTTGATCATCTTATCAAAGTACATATTCCAACTCCGAGATGCTTACTCCAGTCCTTAGAAGGATCGCTGGATCTAGCATACCTTTTAGCATCCTTAGGATCGACAAGACTTTTCTTATTGTATCACATACAACCTTTCCTTACGAAACTGGTAAGGAAACTCGTTTTGACATCAATCTGCCATATTTCATAAATGCAGCTAATGCTAACATGATTCCGACGGACTTAAGCATCGCTACGGATGAGAAAATCTCATCGTAGTCAACTCTTTGAACTTGTGAAAAACTCTTCGCCACAAGTCGAGCTTCATAGTCGGTGACGTCACCGTCCACGTCCGTCTTCTTCTCAAAGATCCATTTGTCTCAATGGCTTGCCGATCATCGGGCAAGTCCACCAAAGTCCATGCTTTGTTTTGATACATGGATCCTATCTCGGATTTCATGGCTTCTAACCATTTGTCGGAATTTGGGCCCACCATTGCTTCTCCATAGCTCGTAGGTTCATTGTTGTCTAGCAACATGACCTTCAAGACAAGATTACTGTACCACTCTGAAGCAGTACGCATCCTTGTCACCCTACGAGGTACGGTAGTGACTTGATCCGAAGTTTCATGATCACTATCATAAGCTTCTACTTCAATTGATTTAGGTGCCATAGGAACAACTTCCTATGCCCTGCTACACAGTAGTTGAAGTGATAGTTTAATAACCTCATCAAGCCTCCACCATCCTCCCACTCAACTTTTCGAGACAAACTTTTCCTCGAGAAAGGACCCGATTCATGAAACAATCCCTATTGCTTTCGGATCTGAATTAGGAGGTATACCCAACTGTTTTTGGGTGTCCTATGAAGATGCATTTTATCCGCTTTGGGTTTGAGCTTATCAACCTGAAACTTTTTCACATAAGCGTCGCAGCCCCAAACTTTTAAGAAACGACAACTTAGGTTTCTCCAAACGGTGTCGTCTCAACGGAATTACGTGGTACCCTATTAAAGTGAGTGCGGTTGTCTCTAATGCCTAACCCATGAACGATAGTGGTAATTCGATAAGAGACATCATGGTATGCACCATATCCAATAGGGTGCAACTATGATGTTCGGACACACCATCACACTATGGTGTTCCAGGCGGTATTAATTGTGAAATAATTTCCACAATGTCTTAATTGCGTGCCAAAGCTCGTAACTCAGATACTCATCTCTATGATCATATCATAGACATTTCATCCTCTTGTCACGATGATCTTCAACTTCACTCTGAAATTACTTGAACCATTCAATAATTCAGACTTGTGTTTCATCAAGTAAATATACTCTACATCTACTCGAATCATCTGTGAAGTAAGAACATAACGATATTCACTGCATGCCTCAGCACTCATTGGACTACACACATCAAAATGTGTTACTTCCAACAAGTTGCTATCTTGTTCCATTTTACTGAAAACGAGGCTTTTCAGTCATCTTGCCCATGTGGTATGATTTGCATATCTCAAGTGATTCAAAATCAAGTGAGTCCAAACGATCCATCTGCATGGAGTTTCTTCATGCGTATACATCAATAGACATGGTTCGCATGTCTCAAACTTTTCAAAAACGAGTGAGTCAAAGATCCATCAATATGGAGCTTCTTCATGCGTTTTATACCAATATGACTTACATGGCGATTGCCACAAGTAAGTGGTACTATCATTATTATCTTATATCTTTTGGCATGAAAATGTGTATCACTACGATCGAGATTCAATGAACCATTCATTTAGGTGCAAGACCATTGAAGGTATTATTCAAATAAATAGAGTAACCATTATTCTCCTTAAATGAATAACCGTATTGCGATAGACATAATCCAATCATGTCTATGGTCAGCGCAAACACCAAATCTCGATGGTAGAGGGAGCGTGCGATGCTTGATCACATCAACCTTGGAAACACTTCCAACACATATCGTCGACTCACCTTTAGCTAGTCTCCGTTTATTCCGTAGCTTTTATTTGAGTTACTAACACTTAGCAACCGAACGGTATCTAATACCACTGGTGCTACTAGGAGTACTAGTAAATTACACATTAACATAATGTATATCAATATACTTCTATCGACCTTGCCACCTTCTCATCTACCAAGTATCTAGGGTGGTTCCGCTCGATGTCCGTTCCTCCTTTTACGAAGCACTTAGTCTCGGGTTTGGGTTCAACCTTGGGTTTCTTCACTAGAGCAGCAGCTGATTTGCCGTTTCATGAAGTATCCCTTCTTGCCCTTGCCCTTCTTGAAACTAGTGGTTTCACCAACCATCAACAATTGATGCTCCTTCTTGATTTCTACTTTCGCGGTGTCAAACATCACGAATACCTCAAGGATCATCATATCTATCCCTGATATGTTATAGTTCATCACGAAGCTCTAGCAGCTTGGTGGCAATGACTTTGGAGGAACATCACTATCTCATCTGGAAGATTAACTCCCACTCGATTCAAGTGATTGTTGCACTCAGACAATCTGAGCACAAGCTCAACGATTGAGTTTTTCTCCCTTAGTTTGCAGGCTAAGTAAATCATCAGAGGTCTTATACCTCTTGACGTGGGCATGAGCCTGAAATCCCAATCTCAGCCCTCGAAACATCTCATATGTTCCGCGATGTTTCGAAAAACGTCTTTGGTGCCTTTACTTAAACCATTTAACTGAACTATCATGTAGTTATCAAAACGTGTATGTCCGATGTTACGCAACAGCCACAAACAACGTTTGGGGTTCAAAGACACCGGTGCATTAAGGACATAAGCTTTCTCTTCCGCATAATCGCTACTATCAACTTTCAACTATATTTTCTCTAGGAACATATCTAAGCAGTGGAACTAAAGCGCGAGCTTCGACATAATTTGCAAAGATCTTTTGACTATGTTCAGGATAATTAAGTTCATCTTATGAACTCCCACTCGAGATAGACATCCCTCGGTCATCTAAGTGATTACATGATCCGAGTCAACTAGGCCGTGTCCGATCATCACGTGAGACGGACTAGTCTCATCGGTGAACATCTTCATGTTGATCGTATCTACTATCGACTCATGCTCGACCTTCGGTCTCCGTGTTCGAGGCCATGTCCGCACATGCTAGGCTCGTCAAGTTAACCCCAAGTGTTTTTGCTGTGTAAATCTGTCTTACACCCGTTGTATGTGAACGTAAGAATCCATCACACCCGATCATCACGTGGTGCTTAGAAGCGACGAACTGTAGCAACGGTGCACAATCAGGGGAGAACACTTCTTGAAATTTGTGTAAGGGATCATCTTATTTACTACCGTCGTTCTAAGTAAACAAGATGCATAAACATAATAAACATCACATGCAATTATATATAGTGACATGATATGGCCAATATCATTTTGCTCCTTTTGATCTCCATCTTCGGGGCTCCATGATCATCATCGTCACCGGCATGACACCATGATCTCCATCATCGTGTCTTCATGAAGTTGTCTCGCCAACTATTACTTCTACTACTATGGCTACCGGTTAGCAATAAAGTAAAGTAATTACATGGCGTTGTTCAATGACACGCAGGTCATACAATAAATCAAGACAACTCCTATGGCTCCTGCCGGTTGTCATACTCATCGACATGCAAGTCGTGAATCCTACTACAAGAACATGATCAATCTCATACATCACATATCATTCATCACATTCTTCTTGGCCATATCACATCAGATAGCATACCTGCAAAAACAAGTTAGGCGTCCTCTAATTGTTGTTGCATGTTTCTGTGGCTGCTATGGGTTTCTAGCAAGAACGTTTCTTACCTCATAAAAAGCCACAGCGTGATATGCCAATTGCTATTTACCCTTCATAAGGACCCTTTTCATCGAATTCGTTCCGACTAAAGTGGGAGAGACTAGCACCGCTAGCCACCTTATGCACGAAGTGCATGTCAATCAGTGGAACTGTCTCACGTGAAATGCGTGTAAGGTCGGTCCGGCCGCTTCATCCCACAATACCGTCGAAACAAGATTGGACTAGTAACGGTAAGCATATTGAACAACATCAACGCCCACAACTACTTTGTGTTCTACTCGTGCAAAGAATCTACGCAATAGAGCTAGCTCATGATGCCCTTTGTTGGGGAGCGTGGCGAAATTCAAAATTTTCCTCGTGTCACCAAGATCTATCTATGGAGAAACCAGCAACGAGGGGAAGGAGAGTGCATCTACATACCCTTGTAGATCGCTAAGCGGAAGCGTTCAAGAGAACGGGGTTGATGGAGTCGTACTCGTCGTGATTCAAATCACCGATGATCAAGTGCCGAACGCACGGCACCTCCGCGTTCAACACACGTACAGCCCGACGATGTCTCCCACGCCTTGATCCAGCAAGGAGAGAGGAGAGGAGAGAAGACTCCATCCAGCAGCAGCACAACGGCGTGGTGGTGGTGGATGAGTGTGGCAATCGGTGAGGGCCGCTAAGCACCACGGGAGAGGAGTACTTGGGAGAGAGGAGAGGCTGCAACCAAAGGCGGAGATCGAATCACGTGTATTCTGTCTCATTATGGGCAGCCCTATGCCTCACTATTTATAGGGGAGAGGGGCTGCGCCCCTTTAGGTTTTCCACCCCAGGGGTGCGGCCAGCCTCGGATGGCATCTGGGGTGGCGGCAGGAGGGAGGAGAGGGAGGCGCGGGAGCATGGGCCTTAGGGCCCATCTCGCCCTAGGGTTTGCCCCTCCCACCCTCCCTGCGCTTGGGCCCCTTGTGGGGCGCACCAGCCCACCAGGGCTGGTTCCTCCCACACATGGCCCACGCAGCCCTCTGGGGTAGGTGGCCCCACTTGGTGGACCCAGGACCCTCCCGGTGGTCCGTGCTTCTTACCGATAAAACCCAAACTTTTCCGGTGACCAAAACAGGACTTCCCATATATAAATCTTTACCTCCGGACCATTCCGGAACTCCTCGTGACGTCCCGGATCTCATCCGGGACTCGAACAACATTCGGTAACCACATACAAGCTTCCTTTATAACCCTAGCGTCATCGAACCTTAAGTGTGTAGACCCTACGGGTTCGGAGACATGTAGACATGGCCAGACGCGTTCTCCGGTCAATAACCAACAGCAGGATCTGGATACCCATGTTGGCTCCCACATGTTCCACGATGATCTCATCGGATGAACCACGATGTCAAGGACTCAATCGATCCGTATACAATTCCCTTTGTCTAGCGGTAGTTTACTTGCCCGAGATTCGATCGTCGGTATACCGATACCTTGTTCAATCTCGTTACGGCAAGTCTCTTTACTCGTTCCGCAACACATCATCCGTGATCAACCCCTTGGTCACATTGTGCACATTATGGTGATGTCCTACCGAGTGGGCCCAGAGATACCTCTCCGTTTACGGAGTGACAAATCCCGCCTCGATCCGTGTCAACCCAAAAGACACTTTCGGAGATACCGTAATGCACCTTTATAGTCACCCGATTCGTTGTGACGTTTGATACACCAAAGCACTCCTACGGTATCCTCAGGTTACGATCTCATGGTCTAAGGAAGAGATACTTGACATTGGAAAAGCTCTAGCAAGCGAACTACACGATCTTTGTGCTATGCTTAGGATTGGGTCTTGTCCATCACATCATTCTCCTAATGATGTGATCCCGTTATCAACGACATCCAATGTCCATAGCCAGAAACCATGACTATTTGTTGATCTGTGAGCTAGTCAACTAGAGGCTCACTAGGGACATATTGTGGTCTATGTATTCACACGTGTATTATGATTTCCGGATAATACAGTTATAGCATGAATAAAAGACAATTACCATGAACAAGGAAATATAATAATACTTTTATTATTGCCTCTAGGGCATATTTCCAACACTTTGGCACGTGGCGAGATGCATGGGTGCTGAGGACTTTGCCGGAGGAGCTGAGGGTTTTGAAACCCGAGGAATTTGTGCAGCTTGAGGAACTAGGGCAGCTTGAGGAAATTGCCTTGGTGGCACTAAGAAGATTGGTCGTGAGGGCATTGAAGAAGAACTTGGCTGTGAGGGCATTGATGAGGAAGGTGGTTTCTTGTCTGGCTTCTTTGGCATAGACTTCTTGCTTGAAGAAGCCTCAGCAGCGGCAGCGGCAGCGGCAGCAGCAGAATCCTCATTAAATTTCTCCACTGCTTCTTTGGCCTGCTTGGCCAACTTAGCTTGCCGCCTGGCCCATTCATCAACATAATCCTCACCACGTTTAAGGCTTGTTGGATTAGCTCTTTGGCCAGGTGCCAGGGGAGGTCTTGAGCATGGGGGGTTAAGAGCGAATTTCTTCATGTATTTGGGAGTTACATATCTGTACTCCCTCCACTCTCTTGCCCATCTTCTTTCAATCCTCTGAATGCGCACTTTGTGCTCATTCTTCATCTCCTTGCCATGAGTTGCCTCATCAGGCGTGCAGTACCCTGCATAGATGTCTATAGGGATCTCAAAAGCAGTATTAACTTCAAGCTTCTTTCCTCCTTTCTGAGGCCTTTTACCATCTGCCATTTTCTTCAGCTGAGGAATTTGCACAATTGAGTTCTTTGAAGAAGTATGCAGCTTTTCTTCAAGGAACGCTGCAATGAGTTAAGTTGATGAGAACCTAGTGATTCAGCAGCAGACATGTGTACCTGTGAACAGAATATAGGTGCGAAGAATTTGGAGAGGTCATATGCGTTCTCAAAAGTTTTTGCAAAGCTGAACAAGTTTGAGGAAATTGACCCGATGTGTCTTGAAGAGTTTCACTAAGCGTTCTTTGACTTAGGTTCCAGAGTTGTGCGGATCGTGAGATTCACACAATTGAGGAATCATGAAAAAAAACGTCACTTAGAGAAACAGATCAAGAACTGAAGATTTGTGCTAGGTGTTTAGAGTGTGGAGGTTGAAGAATAAACACCTTTTGAAGATTTGATGAAATCATCAGTAGAATAAATGTGGTAAAAGTAACTTCTAATTACCCTTGATGAAGAACACGACGAACAAGAGGTTTAGATTTAGAAGTTCGTTGGCTCGGATCTTCCACGCCCTAACTTGGCGGAGGAAGACGTCTCTGGCGGCGGAGGAAGATTTCATGCGGCGCGAAAAATGCGATGGCGATGAGGTCGAGGCAGTGAAGCTCTTCCTCACCGGCGACGATGGAGGTAGCGGAGGCGCTAGGAATTGAGAAGCTCGAGCGAGGGAGTGAGGTCGAGCGGAGTAAAAGTGAAATGAGGAAGGGAAGGGGGTATTTATAGCTGAGGTGGAATTTTGGACGAACATGCCCCTGACCCTTCTCATTCGCACGACATGTGTCACCCACGTACTGAGAGGTGGATATCTGTGAGATCGTGGGTGAGTAGATAAGTATACCGTGGAATGCGTAACGGTTTGAGCGGCAAAGGCCAAAAATTTGGATAAGACTATTTTAAAGTTTCGTTCACAATTTCTTCAGCTGACAAGGACAGAGTGAAGAATTTGAACGACTTTCAAATAGAACACACATGAAGAATTTGTGAACGAACTAGGTTGAGTTTAGCATAGAGGGGGAGAGTCCAATCACATTCACTTAGTAGAAAAAACAACTTGAAGAATTAGCAATAAGTGAATGTTGTAGAGGGCATAAACTCATATATATATATATATATATATATATATATATATATATATATATATATATATATATATATATATACGGTTGTGCTATTATGCACGGGAGCGCTTAATTCATATTCTATGCGCCAGCCAGAACAACGCTGCACAAGACCTAGGAGCTAAAATGGCTAGTAATGCTTTACTGCATGTCGTAAAAGCACAACAAGCATATTACGACCAAGCACCGCTCGTCTAGAACTATGGTAAAAGCATTGTCATGTGTAGTAATTAAATAATTAGTTTTACTATTGAAGAAACTAGTGGGCAAGGATAGTAATAAAGATAGTAATCTGAGCCTGAGCGCAGAATAACTTATCGTACGCTCCCGCTGTCCAAACCACGTTCACACTTAGAGGGTTAGTCTTCATTGATTGAAGAAAAACGTTACTTCATGTGTTGCACATCTAAGTCATCAAGTCAGCATAAGTGTTAGGATGTGTGTCCTTTTCAAAGAACATTCGAAGATTCTAGGATATTTAGCTCACACCGCAACTTGCTAAATCTCTTCTCATCCAAGGGCTTTGTGAAGATATCAGCCAGCTGGTCTTCACTACTTGCATGGTCAATGGAGATGTCGCCCTTCAACACATGGTCACGAAGAAAATGATACACATGGTCACGAAGAAATGATGGCGAATCTGAATATGCTTTGTCTTCGAGTGCTAAACTGGGTTGTGTGAAATCTTGATAGCACTCTCGTTGTCACAGTAGAGTGGCACATTCTTCACATTGATGCCATAGTCCTTGAGTGTTTGCTTCATCCATAGTAATTGAGCATAGCAAGATCTAGCAGCAATGTACTCAGCTTCTGCAGTGGAGAGTGATACGCAGTTCTGCTTCTTCGAGGACCAACATACCAAGGATCGTCCGAGGAAATGACATGTGCCTGACATTGACTTGCGGTCCACCCGATCTCCAGCATAGTCAGAGTCTGAATATCCAATGAGATCAAAGGAAGAGCCCTTGGGATACCATAATCCAAGTGTTGGTGTGTGAGCTAGATATCAAAGAATATGCTTCACAGCCTTATGGTGTGATTCCTTCGGTGTAGCACGAAATCGGGCGCACATGCAAACACTAAGCATAATATCCGGCCTAGATGCACATAGGTACAATAAAGAGCCAATCATGGACCGGTATACCTTTTGATCGAAGTCTTTACCATTTTCATTAGTGCATAGATGGCCATTTGTGGGCATCGAAATTTTGACGCCTTTGCCATCTTGCATGTCGAATTTCCTCAACACATCCTTGAGGTATTTCTCCTGAGATATGAATATGCCATTGCATTGTTGACGAATCTGAAGACCTAAGAAGAATTTCAATTCTCCCATCATAGACATTTGATATTCTTCACTCATTATATAGGCAAAATCATCACTGTAATGTTGGTTAGTATAGCCAAAGATAATATCATCAACATATATTTGGCACACGAATAATTCATCATCATATGTTTTGGTGAAAAGAGTTGGGTCAAGTGAACCGGGTTTGAAGCCTTTCTTCATGAGGAATTCCTTCAGTGTGTCATACCACGCCCGAGGTGCTTGCTTGAGCCCATAGAGGGCCTTGTTGAGTCTGTAGACGTGATCTAGAAATTTTGGATCCTCAAAACTGGGTGGTTGAGCAACATATACTTATTCCTCAAGCTTACCATTGAGGAATGCACTTTTCACATCCATTTGTTGTAAGATGGTATTATGATGGTTAGCATAAGCAAGCAATATGCGAATAGCCTCAAGTCTAGCAACAGGTGCAAAAGTTTCATCGAAATCAATTCATTCAACCTGTGTGTAGCCTTGAGCTACAAGACGAGCCTTATTTCTCACCATGAGGCCATTTTCGTCTTGTTTGTTGCGGTAGATCCATTTGGTACCGATGATGTTGTGCTTGCGTGGGTCTGGTCGCTTGACAAGCTCCCACACATTGTTGAGCTCGTATTGATGCAATTCATCTTGCATGGCTTGAATCACTCAGATTCCATGAATGCTTCATCTACTTTAGTGGTCTCTGTGATAGAGACAAATGCAAAATGCCCACAAAAGTTAGATAAATGTGAAGCTTTTGAGCGTGTGAGGGGATCTGGTGCACGAATGTCATCGATGATCTTCTCGATCTTTACTTCGTTTGCTATGCGAGGATGTGCGGGTTGACGACTTTGCTTAGGCCCAGCAGTTTCTTCAGGACCAGTTTCTTCAGCAGCACCAGCATGATTTTCTTCACGATCAGGAATGACTTCTTCTGCAGATTCTTCGGTAGGGATGACATCCTCAGTAGCTTTGAACTTGATGGATTCCTCAGTTGACATTTCATCTAGCACAGGAGGTAGGTGCTCTCTTTGCGAGCCATTAGTTTTATCGAACCGCACATCTACAGTTTCAACAACCTTGTGATGATTGATGTTAAAGACTCTGTAGGTGTGCGAGTCCTTTCCGTAACCAAGCATAAAACCCTCATATGCTTTCGGTGAAAATTTAGAGTGATGGTGAGGATCTCTAATCCAGCATTTAGCACCGAAGACATTGAAGTAACTTAAATTGGGTTTCTTGTCAGTGAGGAGTTCATATGAGATCTTTTTGAAGAATTTGTGAAGATATACCCTATTGATGATGTGGCACACAGTATCAATTGCTTCAGGCCAGAAGCGCTGAGGTGTCTTGTATTCATCAAGCATAGTGCTGGCCATCTCAACAAGAGTCCTATTCTTGCGCTCCACGACGCCATTCTGCTGAGGAGTATACGGAGCAAACAATTCATTAGTAATACCACACATATCGAGATATTCATCGAGGCTAGTGTTCTTGAACTCGGTTCCATTATCACTCCTGATATGCTTGATCTTCACACCGAAGTTAGTGGAAGCCCTTGAGGAAAATCGTCTGAAGACTTCCTGCACTTCATTTTTGTAAGTGATGATATGCACCCATGTGTAAAGAGAATAGTCATCAACTATGACAAAGCCATATAATGATGCAGAACTAGTGAACGTGGCATAATGAATAGGGCCAAATAAATCCATATGAAGTAATTCAAAGGGACAAGAAGTGGTCATGGTAGTCTTCGAGGGATGCTTGGCTCTGGTGATCTTTCCAGCTGTCGGTGTCAAAACCGGCAGATCTCGGGTAGGGGGTCCCGAACTGTGCGTCTAGGCGGATGGTAACAGGAGACAAGGGACACGATGTTTTTACCTAGGTTCGGGCCCTCTCGATGGAGGTAAAACCCTACTCCTGCTTGATTAATATTGATGATATGGGTAGTACAAGAGTGGATCTACCACGAGATCAAGGAGGCTAAACCCTAGAAGCTAGCCTATGGTATGATTGCTGTAATGGTTGTTCGTCCTCTGGACTAAAACCCTCCGGTTTATATAGACACCGGAGAGGGCTAGGGTTACAGTCGGTTACAATGGTAGGAGATCTACATATCCGTATTGCCAAGCTTGCCTTACACGCCAAGGAAAGTCCCATCCGGACACGGGGCGAAGTCTTCAATCTTGTATCTTCAAAGTCTTGGAGTCGGCCGATGATGATAGTTCGGCTATCCGGACACCCCTAGTCGAGACTCCTCGGTAGCCCCTCAACCAGGCTTCAATGACGACGAGTCCGGTAGCGCATATTGTCTTCGGCATTGCAAAGGCGGGTTCCTCTTCGAATAATCCATAGAAGATGGTGAACACCAGGATAGTGTCGGCTCGCAAAATAAATTCCACATACCACCGTAGAGAATAATATTTACACAAGTTCAATCTGCGGCGTGTTGTGCGTGGCGTCACACCACTACCAAGCCTTTACTTGAATCGTTTTTATTATACCACCTCGGTCGTTTAGCGGCGGTTTCAGTAACACGTCTCGTCGAAGCGAGATCGTGTTCCCCTTTATTCAGGATTCCCATCAATACGGACGTGGGTAACCCAACGCGCCATTGATTGTGGCGCTTGGGAGATAGCGAGTTTTACCAGGCCGGTGGGGATGCATAGTCTTCGTCCGCCCATATATAAGGGGACAAGGATCCACCTTTTTTACCTATGCCTTCTTCCTCCTTTGCTTATCCATCTCCACGCACTCGAGCTCCGCGCCCAAGTCCACACATCCCGCCTCAACCTTCTCCAGCCATGTCCGGAGCGGGAGGCAAGTGGATGGCCTCCTCCGTTACAGAGGGGCACATCGAGAAGCTGCACGGCGCCGGATACCTGTCCGGCGACATCGTGCACCGGCTGCCCAACGAGGGGCAGCTCATCCCCACCCCCAGGCCCCATGAGAGGGTCGTATTTCTTCCCCACTTCCTCCGCGGACTGGGCTTCCCACTTCACCCCTTCGTCCGGGGGCTCATGTACTACTACAGCACGACTTCCACGATCTGGCGTAAACTTCATCCTCAACATCTCGGCGTTTATCGTGGTATGCGAAACCTTCCTCTACATCCAGCCCCACTTGACTTGTGGCTAAAGACCTTCAATGTCAAGCGAAGGTGGTGAAGGCGTCAAGTGGAGTCTTGAGGCGCCATGGTGGGCAAAATGCCCAACGTCACTTGGCTTGAGGGTGCCTTTGTGGAATCCATCAAAGGGTGGCAATCGGGGTGGTTCTACATCACCGAGCAAGATGACCCTAAATGGGCGGCCCCCAAGTTCAGATCTGGTATCCCCATGCAGCTCACCTCACGGAAAGAAGGGGCTTGCTATGGGGTAGTTCGGAGGAGCCGGACTCGATCCTGCCTCCAGCCCACTGGTGAACAAGAAGCTTAAGCTTGTCAGCGTGATCCAGTCATGCTCGTCCGCGGATTCTCCCCGCCAAAGAACAGCCTTCAATTTATGGGAGTTTGATCCGCGCAGCACCGACCTTGAGCGGGCTCTTTGACCTGACGTCTGGCTGCACGGAGGGTGTTGTTCAAGGCGGAGAAGCCCCGCATCCGCAAATCAAGATCGCGGATTCAGCTGCATGGCCCCGGCGGCGAGGTAAGCTATGTTATCCTATATGGGACACTCATCTCTTTCATAGTTTGACTCTATGTGGGATCTAAACTCCCAATACCTTTAACAGGGTGGCGAAGGCGTCCGGACAGGTTAACTGTCCGGCTCCCTTCGAAGACCCGCGGACACCCGTTTGACGGGGCTGCTGGTCCCGACACTACGTGGTGCGGAGAAGAAGGCCAAGAAGAAGGCCACGGGAACCCGAAGAATTCCCGGCGCCAGTGGTGTCGGACTCGTCGTCCGATGACTCAAGCGGACACCTCCCGAGGAGGAGGAGAAAAGCCTCTCCCAGTGAGGAGAGAAGAAGAGGAAGGCTTCCCGGCGAGGGAGGCCAAGGGTCAGAAGGAGGACCCTTCCTCCGCATCGCTCTCTGCCAATGCCGGCGGCGGACGAGGAGTGGCCCTCAAGGGTCAAGCCCCGCAAGATCGTAAGTATCCGGATTCTGGATGATTTATAATTTCTCTTTTGCCACGTGGTGTCCTTCTAATGCCGCATACAATCGTAGTCGGCCAGGGCGATCTTCCCGCTTCATCGGCGGGTCCTTGGCTTCGTTGGATATGGATTCCTTCCGACCGCCTCCACCCCTCGCGACGCCGATGGCCGAGGTGGGATCGAGAGGGGACCCACCGGAGGGGAGGCTCGGAGGTGCCACAGGCAACCTCCGGAATTCGCACCGGACTCGCACGGAACTGCAGTGGTTCCGAGTCCGTGGCGATCCTTCGCAAGAAGGAAAGACTTTGACACCGGCAGCCTCCGTCCAACCGGGGCGCCGGATAACTTGTTGGGCGCTCAGCGGTGCTTCCATCGAGGAAGAACACCGCACTATCATGAGTGCGGTGATTGAAAAGTTCAGCTCGCCAAGAGCGGGCTGACCGAAGCTTTGTGGCAGCCTTCTAACGAGCTTTGAGGTAAGAAATTTAAAATATGTAATATAATACCACATAGACAGTAGCCTCGATGCTCGGTTCGGTGTTGGAAAGAAAAGCGGACCGAGGATCTAAAAAGATATCGCAGGAGGTCTAAAAAATATGTCGATATGGGATTGCAGGCTGCGCTGCTGACCTCTGCCGCACTGACTGCAGAGGTCGATGTTTTGAAGCAGAGCCTCAAGCGGTCCGAGAGCGAGCTCGGCCGTGCCAAGAAGCAACTCGAGGACAAGTAAGGTGAGTAACACCGTATTAAATTTGTACCTTACAGAAAAGGATTTTTGTTGCAAGAGAAATAACAAGGATAACGTGGGTACTCCAGGGGCCACGAACGAGGTGGCGACCCTGGAGGAGGCCGTGTCCGCGTCCGAACGTAATGCGGCCGAGGAACGAGCTGAGCGAGAAAAGCAGGAGGCGCGGGTGGCGGAGGTGCAGCAAGAGCTCTAGGCTCTCGTGGAAAAGCATGAGAGTTTGGGCGCGACTCGAAGACTTCGAGTCCGAGCTTGCATCGGCTCTTGAGAGTGCCAAAGCCGCTAAGGCGAAGCCCACAAGGCCCTCCAGAAATTGAGGCGATGAAGAAAATAGCGGCGGGTAAGGCATTTTTCATGCAAAGCAAGCATGTGAATGTGAATTACATTACTTACCCGAATCGGAGCTCTCCAGGCGTTGCGGATCTGCCTCGCATGGCGTGTCGATCTGCCGCTTTCTACGGGCCGAGGAGGGAGCTCGGCGGAGAAGGTCTTCGGTCTCGATATCTTTGAGGCGGACATCCGGTGCCTGGCGACCAAATGAAGCGGCTGGTCGAGCTCCACAAGGTAGCCGAATAGGCCATGAAGGGCCTCATAGTTGGTTGTGGCCCAATGATGCCATGCCTAGGAGCTACTTGACCCCAGCGGCGGCTGGTGGATCGTGTCCACGGGTGGAAGTCGTCAAGCAATCCGCTTTGCATTGAAGGTGCCCGTCGGGCCCTTGCCGTGCAAAAGTGCCTTTGGGGCAGGATGGATGCCGAAAGCTTCGACGGACGCGCGCGCCGCGGCAAGGAATATCGCACGCCGAAATGTATTATAAGAGTGTCTGAAGGGTGCCCGCATGATTGCGGATGAGTGCTCAAGGATGTAATATTTGAGTAGAATCGCATTATGTTATCCTGTCGCTGAAAACTATGTTCATATCGCTAAGCAACGCTTATTAATTTAAAATATTACCTTACATGCGATCGTTTATCAAATCGAGAGATGGCAAGTCGTCGGCTTCAGCCCCCATGCCACTAGTCTTTGGGGTGTTAGGGATAAACTTGAGCACTCTTGTTCCCATGTTTGGGTCCATCTAGGGAGGCGCTCAACACAACAAACGAGGCAACCGGACTTATAATGCTTGAACACTCTCACTTAGCCATAGAATTCTATAATTTTAAATTTCGGCGAAGCCCCTAGTGTTTGGAAGACCGAGTTCGGGGCGCTATCCACGACTGGGCCGGACAAAGCCGGTTCCTCGCTCTAAGCGGCATAAGTCTTTAGGGACTCGAAAAGACCTCTTGAACAGCGACCAGCTCTCGCCTTATCATGACGGTCAGTTTTAGCTTTCTCCACTGAGGCACTCACCCAGCTCAACCGGGGCGCAATCGCAGTGGTTCTCCCAGTGCTACCTTAGCCGATAAAACGGAACGTAAGGTACCAAAACATGGGAGCCGGGCAAACCCAACTATTGACCCAAGACATGATTGAAGCCGATGCATATAGTGCTATAAGTTCGGGTGCCGCACTTGTGAAAGTGTTGGTCTTATCACACCATAATGCGGGAACTTAAGCCCTGGTGTATTCGGCCGTACCAAAGTGTACGGATGCGAGGATGTCATAAATGAACATATATATAAGAAAGAAATGCAATTATGGCGAAAAAGCAATGCATTGTTTATTCAAGGAATTCTGCCATGAATGCGAGCGATACAAATAGTCGCGGTAAGCAAGGGATTGGACTATTAAACATGTCCCCTCGAGGGGTAGGCTGCGGAATGGTGTATTAAGCAGATTTAATGCTCGTAATGGAGACCACGAGTGTTAAGTCGTAGCCTTTCTCCTTCCTGGCTGTTGCATCGTGAGTTCGGCGAGTCTCTTTGCACGGACGGGGCCTCTGGTGAGCGGAGTCTGTTGGTAAGAAAAAGAAAAAGTAAAAGCGACACACTTGGGAGCCCCTGGTGTGGTTGAGCCGCACTCGGGCTGTCGTGGTCGTGCCCCTCCCCTATGCCCATGGTATCTCGGGCGTAATGATGTACGCGAAGGACTAGTCTTGCAATTATGCAAGGGCTGGGGTTGGGGCCGCATCGCTATCGTGCTCGGGCGTGCGGTGGTCTTCTGTAAGTTACTCCGGCGCGTTTGGCGTGTCCGGTAAACTTAACGGCCGGACTCGAAAATTGCCTTAAGAGGTTGCTCTGTATTTACGCGCGAGAGCCGCTATGTGTTCCTCCGTTCGAGGGAGCGCTCGATGTTTGCGTTGACCGTGATGACTCCTTGAGGGCTGGCATCTTGAGCTTGAGGTATGTGTCACGGCACGCGTTGAACTTTACAAGCGCGTCCGTCCGAGCGAGCGTGATAGCCGCTGCGAACGGGACTATGTCGAAGATTAACTCCTCGCTTGGAAGTTATCCGGTGATCAAAGACCACTTCGGTGTGGTGAGCACTGCACAATTGGCCTCTACACAGGTATGGCGCCTTTAAAGGTCGTCTTTGTAGGTTTAATCCTTGAGAGGTCTATGCCCATCTTGCGCACTATATCCTGATAGAGCAGGTTCAGGCTGCTGCCGCCGTCCATTAGGACTCTGGTGAGGTGAAATCCATCGATGATTGGGTCTAAAACCAATGCGGCGAATCCGCCATGGCGGATCTTGGTGGGGTGGTCCTTGATCAAAAGTGATCGGGCAAGAGGACCATGGATTGAACTTGGGCGCTGGCTCCATCGCATATCGTCCCTAAGTGCACTTCCGCTCCCTCTTGGGTATGTGGGTTGTGTATATCATGTTTACCGTCCGCACTTGTGGGGGGAAACCCTTCTGTCCTCTATTGTTCGGTGGCCGGGTCTCTTCCTCGTCATCGCTATGCAGCCCCTTGTCATTGTTTTCGGTGATTAACTTGCCTGCCTGCTTGAATACCCAACAATCCCTGTTGGTCTGATTGGCTGGCTTTTCGGGGGTCCCGTGTATCTGGCAAGAGCGGTCAAGTATTCGGTCCAAATTGGATGGACCCGGAGTAGCTCTTTTGAATGGCTTTTTCCGCTGACCGGGTTTAGAGCCTCTGAATCCGGTGTTGACTGTCGTATCCTCAGTGTTATCGCTGTTAACACAGTGTTTGTTTTTGTTTCGACGCGACTTGCCATTGCGGTCCTTGGTATCCGGACTGCCAGAATTTTTGTTGAGGTTGTTACTGCGGGCTAGCCAACTGTCCTCTCCCGCGCAGAAGCGGGTCATGAGTGATGTGAGGGCTGCCATGGATTTCGGCTTTTCCTGTCCTAGGTGCCAGGCCAGCCACTCGTCGCGGATGTTATGTTTGAAGGCTGCGAGGGCCTCTGCATCCGGACGGTCGGCGATTTGATTTTCTTTGTTAAGAACCGTGTCGAGCTGTATGGCGATTCGTGCAGCTCTTGAATTATGTGGCTTAGGTCATCGGCGTTTGGTGGTCGCACATATGTGCCACGGAAGTTGTCAAGGAATGCGGCTTCCGTGTCCTCCCAACACCAATTGATTCTGGCGGCAAGTTGTTAAGCCAATGCCGAGCTGGTCCTTTAAGCTTGAGTGGGAGATATTTGATGGCGTGAAGATCGTGCGCGGGCCATGTGGATATGAAGGAGATAGTCTTGATCCAAACCGCGGGTCTGTTGTGCCATCGTGGGATTCAATGTTCACGGGTTTAAACCCTTGAGGATTTGATGATCCATTACTTCATCATGAAGCATAGTGGGTGTCTTGGCGCCTCTATATTGGGCAATATCACGGCGCAGCTCGGCGAGCTTTGTCTCTTGTGTTCGGCCGGCGGAGTTGTTGTATCCGGGCGCGACGGTAGTCGTCGCGCATCGTGGGCGCCCACATGATCCGTAGATCGATCTTGATTGTCTTGCCTTGTCCTCAATATGTCTTGCAAGTCCGGCGCATTCCCCGTGGCCGTGCTTTTCGGCGGTGCCGAGTGCAGTTACAAGGAGGGTCTAGAGGCCTCTCTGTCGCGCCCGCGAGGTGGTTGGTCCGCCATTGTGCGCTGGTGATGGAGGTTTATATGCCTCCTCCTCTAATCGGAGAGCAACTTGCGTTTTGGGTAGCTTTTGGAGGCGTTGAGTTCATGCTCTTGACGCAAGGACTTGGTCCATCTGTCGGCCGCGGTCTTGATCAGCTCGAAGCTGTTGCTGCTTTTCTTTAGGCTGTTCGCCGTGGCCATTAGCCTGCGTTTAAAACGCTCTTGTTCGATGGGATCCTCGGGCACGGCAATTAAATCGTTGTTGAGGCTTGCCTCGTCTCCGCGGGAGGCATGTAATTATCATCCTCTACCTCTTAAATGCGCTCTCTCGTGAGGCTGGCTTCTCTGTCCTCTGTCTGAATCTTCTTTGGAGGGTTGCCTTGGCACTCTCTTGGGTGTTATTATCTTGGTGCGGAATCTCCATTCTTCTGTGGCCACGGATTTAGGCGGCGCTTGGCCGACGCCGGCGCTTGGGATGTTTCTTGGAGGAATCTGCCTCCGCTGCTTCTTCGTTGTTCCCATCCTTTGGGATGTCCACCATGTATATGTCATATGATGAGGTGGTCTTCCAGTGCCCCGTAGGCGCTGGTTCTTGGTCGTCTCCGGCATCGTCGTTCATACCGTCGATGTCTTCGGAGTCGTAATCTAGCATGTCGGTTAGATCGTCGACAGTGGCTACAAAGTGGGTGGTGGGTGGGTTTTGAATTTCTTCGTCGACCGTATCCCAACCGTCCTGACCGCAGTCCGGCCAGGGCTCTCTTGATAACGAGAGATACTTTCGCGAATTCAGGATGTCGCCAAAGGGTGAGTGCTGAAAGATGTCCGAGGCGGTGAACTCCATGATCGGCGCCCAATCGGATTCGATTGGTAGGGGCGCAGGAGGTTCGGAGTCCGGCGAGGAGTCCGGCTCCTCGGAGTCATGAGCTTTACAAGGGACAAAGTCAGTATTCGGCTCCATCACCGTAGAGGTTGCAGCCCCCGAGGCGGTGTCTAGCCACCCGTCCTCGATCTGTGCGGTCGGCTCCGAACTAGGGGTCGGAGCGGACTCATGTCTTGACCTCGAGGCACCGTCCGTGGCAGAGCTAAATCATGCCCATCGTGGCGGTCGTCGCGCTCGGTGTGGCTCGAATCGAGATCAAGTCTCCGCGGATGTCGGCTATGAAGTTTAGACTTCAAATCGACTGGCGGCGAGCGTAACTTCGATCTGCTCCAGATGGCCATGCGAATTGCCCGCGGCAAAAGCGCCCGAATCGAAGATCTGTCTCGGGAGAAAAGTCTCACCTTGGACTGCGTCGTTGTTGATGATCGAAGGAGCCATCAAGCCTATTAGTGACGACACAGAGGAACTCTCAATGAAAGCACCAATGTCGGTCTCAAAACCGGCGAATCTCGGGTAGGGGGTCCCGAACCTGTGCGTCTAGGCGGATGTAAACGGGAGACAGGGGAACGGATGTTTTACCCAGGTTCGGGCCCTCTCGATGGAGGTAAAACCCTACTCCTGCTTGATTAATATTGATGATATGGGTAGTACAAGAGTGGATCTACCACGAGATCAAGGAGGCTAAACCCTAGAAGCTAGCCTATGGTATGATTGTTGTAATGGTTGTTAGTCCTCGGACTAAAACCCTCCGGTTTATATAGACACGGAGAGGGCTAGGGTTACAGAGTCGGTTACAATGGTAGGAGATCTACATATCCGTATTACCAAGCTTGCCTTCCACGCCAAGGAAAGTTCCATCCGGACACGGGATGAAGTCTTCAATCTTGTATCTTCATAGTCTTGGAGTCCGGCCGATGATGATAGTTCGGCTATCCGGACACCCCCTAGTCCAGGACTCCCTCACCAGCCTCACAAGCCCCACAAAGATGATCTTTGAGGAATTTGACACCCTCGATGCCAATGACGTGCTTCTTCTTCGCGAGTGTATGCAAGTTCCTCATCCCAGCATGACCAAGTCATTGATGCCATAACCAGCATTCTGAAGCTTTTGCAAGTAGACATGTGGCAGGCTGTGGTCCTGTAGAGAAATCAACAATATACAAGTCTCCTTTCCTAAAGCCTTCAAAGACTTTGGAGTTGTCAGATTCCATTAGCACAAGGCAACGAAATTTTCCAAAGACAACAACCATATCAAGATCACAAAGCATTGAGACAGACATAAGATTGAACCCTAAGGACTCAACAAGCATGACCTTGTCCATGTGTTTATCCTTTGAGATTGCAACCTTACCTAGACCCAATACCTTGCTTTTGCCTTTGTCAGCGTAGGTGATATGCTTCAGATGAGATGGTGACAAATCAGTGTCCATCAACAAGCTCCTGTTACCAGTCATGTGATTTGTACATCCACTGTCGAGGACCCACTCAGTAGCTTTGGGTTGTTCATCCTGCAGATGAATTAGTGCAACTTACGAACCCATATACTTCATCAGTGAAGAATATGATATCAAATTCATCAACAGTAACAGATATAGAAATATGAGGACGTGAGAAATGAATGATTCATTTCTTCATGATTAGCTTGCGTCCTTTCAAGCGCATTCAGGCCTCCAGCAAATTCTTCAGACGAGTAAGTTCGTTTGGAGACCTGACCCTGCATAAGAGATTAGTTCTTTTTCTTCACCACCCACATCTGGAGGGGTGGCAAAGAGTTCATCATTCTGCGAGCTCCGTAAGAAGATGATGGCATAGAAGCCAGTGCACTTCGTTTCACAGAAGAGTGGTTAGGATAAGTGATGTCTACTACACAACCTTCTTCTTGTAGACGTTGTTGGGCCTGCAAGTGCACAGGTTTGTAGGACAGTAGCAAATTTCCCTCAAGTGGATGACCTAAGGTTTATCAATCAGTGGGAGGCGTAGGATGAAGATGGTCTCTCTCAAGCAACCCTGCAACCAAATAACAAAGAGTCTCTTGTGTCCCCAACACACCCAATACAATGGTAAATTGTATAGGTGCACTAATTCGGCGAAGAGATGGTGATACAAGTGCAAAATAGATAGTAGAGATAGGTTTTTGTAATCTGAAAATATAAAAACAGCAAGGTAACTAATGATAAAAGTGAGCGTAAACGGTATTGCAATGATAGGAAACAAGGCATAGGGTTCATACTTTCACTAGTGCAAGTTCTCTCAACAATAATAACATAGATAGATCATATAACAATCCCTCAACATGCAACAAAGAGTCACTCCAAAGCCACTAATAGCGGAGAACAAACGAAGAGATATGGTAGGATACGAAACCACCTCAAAGTTATTCTTGCGGATCGATCTATTAAAGAGTTCGTACTAGAATAACACCTTAAGACACAAATCAACCAAAACCCTAATGTCACCTAGATACTCCATTGTCACCTCAAGTATCCGTGGGCATGATTATACGATATGCATCACACAATCTCATATTCATCCAACCAACACAAAGTACTTCAAAGAGTGCCCCAAAGTTTCTACCGGAGAGTCAAGAAAATGTGTGCCAACCCCTATGCATAGGTTCATGGGCGGAACCCGCAAGTTGGTCACCAAAAACATACATCAAGTGGCACATGATATCCACAGATAAACACGGCAAGACATACATCAAGTGTTCTCAAATCAAAGACTCAATCCGATAAGATAACTTCAAGAGGGAAACTCAATTCATCACAAGAGAGTAGAGGGGGGAGAAACATCATAAGATCCAACTATAATAGCAAAGCTCGCGATACATCAAGATCGTGCCATAGAGAGAACATGAGAGAGAGATCAAACACATAGCTCTTGGTACATACCCTCGGCCCGGGGTGAACTACTCCTCCTCGTCATGGGGAGCACCGGGATAGCGAAGATGGCCACGGTGGTGGGTTCCCCCTCGGCGAGTCTTGAACGGACTCGAGAGGTTTTGGTGAATCTGAGAGGCTTGCGGCGGCGGAACTCCCGATCTATCTTGATATTCGATGTTTTTAGGGTACGTAGGCATATATATAGGCGAAAGAAGTCAGTCGGGAGGTGCTCCAGGGGCCCACAAGACAGGGGGCGCGCCCAGTAGGGCGTGCGCGCCCTCCTATCTCGTGGCCTCCTCGAGGATCTTCTGACATGAACTCCAAGTCTCCCGGATCATATTCTTCCAAAAAATCATGTTGCCGAAGGTTTCATTCCGTTTGGATTTCGTTTGATATTCCTTTTCCTCGAAATACTGAAACAGGCAATAAAACAACAATATGGGCTGGGCCTCCGGTTAATAGATTAGTCCCAAAAGTAATATAAAAGTGTATAATAAAGCCCATAATCATTCAAAACAGATAATAAAATAGCATGAATGCTTCATAAATTATAGATACATTGGAGACGTATCAATAAGCATATGAATAAGCAGAAAAATTCTTCGAGGGCTTATGAACATAATGATTTGAAGAATAATGCACATATTCATGGCCCTTAGACTTTCCCTGCGAAACAGAAGTGTTAGCATGATGATGTTCATATGAGGATTTTGATCCGTGTGAGGAATTTGGTCCATATGAGGACTTGGATCCATATGAAGATTTTGATCCATATGAAGAATTTGATCTGGGGTTCCTATTCTTCAAGGGTGGTATCATGATGACATTCACCTGAAGATTTTCAAGGCACCTTTTACGAACCTAGATTTTCTTCATAGGGGGACCGTTCCTGCAGTTAGTTCCAACATATCGAGCAAATACTTCACCGTTCTGATTCTTGAACAGTTTATAGTTGGAGTCAAATGACTCATCAGAGGAATATGAAGAATCAGAGGTAAGGCCAGATAAAGAGCATGGATCTACAGGAGGTCCTTTTGCAGCAACCCATGAGGTTTTGGGGTACTGCTCGGTTTCCAGTAGGTCCCATTAGCATTGAGTTTCCTCTCAAAGGCAATACCCTCTTTCCTAGGGTTCCTGTTCAAGATTTGCTTTTTGAGCACATCACACATAGAGTCTGATGCCCTTTGAGGCTTTTGTAAATGCCTGTCACATACAATTCCTTCAGCTCTGCATTATCATCAGTGATACATGTGGTATCCTCAGATGAGGAATTTGTGACCACAGAGACAGTTGAAGAATTTGCAGCAATAGAAGCATTTGAACATTCAGGTGATGAATTAGCAGATTCACGCTCAATGCATTTCAAACATGGTGGAATAAATTCTTCCTGATCGGAATTGATCTGTTGAGCAAGCAATAAATCATTTTCCTTCTGAAGATCTTCATAACTCGCTTTTAACTTCTCAAGATCTTGCTTTCTCTGAAGAAATTCATAAGAAAGCTTCTCGTGATCAGATAAAAGAGTGTTATGATGATTTTGAAGGTTGTCAAATTTTGACTGAAGTTTTTGAAGACTATCAGTCAAAGCCTTAGTTCGATCCAATTCCTCACCCAACATATCATCGCTTTCATCTTGCATGTTTTGAACTTTTTCAAGAGCTCTTTGTTGTTTAGTGGCAAGGGAAGCGAGTTTGACATAGTTAGGTCCAAATTCATCACCTGATTCATCATCACTAGATTCGGAAAGGTAGCATTCTGTTACCTTGGCACCCTTTGCCATAAGGCATGGTGAAGAGGATGATGATTCAGGTGTGGAAGTCATCTCCTTGAGTGATTCCTTGAAATCCTCAAACCAAGGATCATGACGAGTACGATGGCCTTCGTAGACCTCAGAGAGTCGATCTCAGATTAGCTTCGCATGGTTGAGATGCATGATGTTCCTGAATTGATTTTGGGACAAACAGGAGCAGATGACATCCTTTGCTGTGAGGTTGAGAAGAGTGTACTGATACGTCTCCGTCGTATCTATAATTTTTGATTGTTCCATGCCAATATTATTCAACTTTCATATACTTTTGGCAACTTTTTATATTATTTTTGGGACTAACATATTGATCCAGTGCCCAGTGCCAGTTCCTATCTGTTGCATGTTTAATGTTTGACAGAAAACCCACATCAAACGGAGTCCAAACGGGATAAAAACAGACGGAGAATTATTTTGGAATATTTATGATTTTTGGGAAGTAAACTCAACGCGAGACGGTGCCCGAGGGGGCCATGAGATAGGAGGGCACGCCCCAGGGAGGCAGGCGCGCCCTGGACTCTCCTGGGCCCCCCGTAAGGCAGTTAACGCTCTTCTTTTGCCACAAGAAATCTAATTTTATGAGAAAGATCTGGGCGAAAGATTCACCCCAATCGGAGTTACGGATCTCCGGGTATAAAAGAAACGGTGAAGGGGTAGAATCGAGAACGCAGAAGAGAGATAGATCCAATCTCGGAGGGGCTCTCGCCCCTCCCAAGCCATGGGAGCCAAGGACCAGAGGGGAAACCCTTCTCCCATCTAGGCAGGAGGTCAAGGAAGGAGAAGAAGAAGGGGGGCCCTCTCCCCCTTGCTTCTGGTGGCGTCGGAACGCTGCCGGGGGCCATCATCATCACCGCGATCTTCACCAACAACTTCACCGCCTTCATCACCAACTCTTCCCCCCTCTATGCAGCGGTGTAACCCCTCTCTTACCCACTGTAATCTCTACTTAAACATGGTGCTCAACGCTATATATTATTTCCCAATGATGTATGGCTATCTTATGATGTTTGAGTAGATCCGTTTTGTCCTATGGGTTAATTGATGATTCTGATTGGTTTGAGTTGCATGTTTTATTATTGGTGCTGTCCTATGGTGCTCTCCGTGTCGCGCAAGCGTGAGGGATCCCTGCTGTAGGGTTTGCAATATGTTTATGATTTGTTTATGGTGGGTGGCGTGAGTGAACAGAAGCACAGACCCGAGTAAGTAGGTTGTTTGCGCATAGGATAAAGGGGACTTGATACTTTAATGCTATGGTTGGGTTTTACCTTAATGAATCTTTAGTAGTTGCGGATGCTTGCTAGGGTTCCAATCATAAGTGCAGATGATCCAAGTAGAGAAAGTATGTTAGCTTATGCCTCTCCCTCAAATAGAATTGCAATAGTGATTACCGGTCTAGTTATCGATTGCCTTGGACAAATAACTTTCTCGTAACAAAAAGCTCTCTACTAATACTTACTTTATTGCATCTTTATCTAAACAGCCCCTAGCTTTTATTTACATGCTCTTTATTATCTTGCAAACTTATCCTATCACACCTACAAAGTACTTCTAGTTTCATACTTGTTCTAGGTAAAGCGAATGTCAAGCGTGCGTAGAGTTGTATCGATGGTCGATAGAACTTGAGGGAATATTTATTCTACCTTTAGCTCCTCGTTGGGTTTGACACTCTTACTTATCGAAAACTGTTGCGATCCCCTACACCTGTGGGTTATCAAGACCTTTTTCTGGCGCCGTTGCCGGGGAGTCATAGCGTGGGGTGAATATTCTTGTGTGTGCCTGTTTGCTTTATCACTAAGTAATTTTTATTTGCTGTTCTAAGTTGTTCTCTATCTTTAGTTATGGATATGGAGAACGAAATACCAAAAAAATTAGGTGTACTTGCTGCTCATGGAGATGGGGAACCTCAACCCTCGATGCTCATTATGTGAAAGAAATTATGTACTACTTTAATAATCCTGAGAAAACCCCATTCCGTTATGTTATGGGAGACACGTTGGATCAACGTGAATACTTTAGGGATTATCGGTTGACACAAAAAGGGAAACTATTATGGGATCAAATTTCTATGTTGTGTTGGTATGCTCGTCAACTATGCGTGATACATGATTATACTTGTTGCTCTAGGATGAAGGCTCCACACCTTCCCTTTTCATGCAAATTCAATGATAATGAAACCTTAGCTTCTTATGCTAATGGTATCTTTGATTACTATGATGTGGAACAAATAGAAGAATTTGTTGCTTTATGGGTGCTTATGAGGTTGAATCTATGTTTAAAGCGTTTGATGATTTTGATGATTCAGTTTATAGACCATTAAATCTTGCTATACATAGATATTGCTATGAAAATTATGAATACAATTACTATATTAATGCATTTATTGAGAAAGTCTCCGCTGTCCAAGAAGAGACTAATATTTTGCAGGAAGCTATGGAAGAAGAAATTGATGAGCTCATTGGATGAAAAAGATGACGAGGAGAGCGAAGAACAAAAGGAGGAAGCGCGGATTGATCACCCGTGCCCACCTTCTAATGAGAGTAACTCTTCAACTCATACATTGTTTAATTCCCCTTCGTGCTTACCGAAGGATGATTGCTATGATGATTGCTATGATCCCATTGATTCTCTTGAAATATCCCTTTTTGATGATGTTTGCTATGCTTGTGGCCAAGATGCCAATATGAATTATGCTTATGGAGATGAAGTTGCTATAGTTCCTTATGTTAAACATGAAATTGTTTCTATTGCACCCACGCATGATAGTCCTATTATCTTTTTGAATTCTCCCGACTACACTATATCGGAGAAGTTTGCGATTAGTAAGGATCATATTGATGGGTTGCCTTTTACCGTTGCACATGATGATTTTGAGGAAGATAATATGCATGTGCTTGCTGCTACTACTTGCAATTATTATGATAGAGGAACTTTATCTCCACCTCTCAATGTTTCCAACACGATAGAATTGCAAGAAACTGCTTATACTATGCATTGGCCTTTACTATGTGTGCATGAATTGTTCTTTTATGACATGCCGATGCATAGGAAGATAGTTAGACTTTGTTGTTGCTTGATATATGTTACTTTGTGCTCACTACTAAATTACAAATCATTGTTAATTAAAATTGGCTTTGATATACGTTGGGATCCGAGCGGATTCATTACTTGAGCACTAAATGCCTAGCTTAATGGCTTTAAAGAAAGCGCTGCCAGGGAGACAACCCGGAAGTTTTAGAGAGTCATTTATTTCTGTTGAGTGCTTTCATATAGTTTAAAAAACAAAAATAAATAGGGGAACCTAAAAACTGTTCAAAAAGGAAAGTGAAAGTGAGAAAGACAAGCATTGTTGAAGTGGGAGCTAGCCTTGAACTTTGTTCATGCTCATGGAAACTTTGTGAATCTTGATTACAGAAACTTTTCAACAAAAATAATTATCCCCTTGTACAATTCCATTGTATTATAAAAATAATGTGCCAAGGTTTGCCTTTAGGATGTTTACAATGCTTGTTGGTTTGTACGTTGCAGGACAGAAACTTTGGCTGTAGTGCGCGATTTTACATTTTTAACTGGAACGTCAATTGGTTCTGATTCCTTTTGCACTGTCTTTATATAAAAATTGTTTATTTTTCCTAGGTTTGGTAGAATTTTTGGGGTACCATAAGTATGGTGGATGTTCATATTGCTACAGACTGTTCTGTTTTTGACAGATTCTGTTTTTGATGCATAGTTTGCTTGTTTTGATGAATCTATCAATTTATATTAGTGGATTAAGCCATGAAAAAGTTATATTACAGTAGACACAATGCAAAAACAAAATTTGAATTGGTTTGCAACTGTACTTATAGTGGTGATTTGCTTTATTATAATAATGGATCTTACCGAGTTTTCTGTTGAAGTTTTGTGTGGATGAAGTGTCTAAGCGAGGATGTCTCGATATGAGGAAAAGGAAGAGAGGCAAAAGCTCAAGCTTGGGGATGCCCAAGGCACCCCAAGTAAATATTCAAGGAGACTCAAGCGTCTAAGCTTGGGGATGCCCCGGAAGGCATGCCCTCTTTCTTCAACAAGTATCGGTATGTTTTCGTATTCGTTTCGTTCATGCGATATGTGCAAGTCTTGGAGCGTCTTTTGCATTTAGTTTTCATTATTCTTTTATGCACCATGCTGGAATGATATAGTCCTTGGTTGATTTTTAGAATGCTCATTTCACTTCACTTAAATCTTTTGAGTATGGCTTTATAGAATGCTTCATGTGCTTCACTTATATCATTTGAAGTTTGGATTGTCTGTTTCTCTTCACATAGAAAACCGCCATTTGTAGAATGCTCTTTTGCTTCACTTATACTTGTTAGAGCGTGGGCATATCTTTTGTAGAAACAATTAAAACTCTCTTGCTTCACTTATATCTATTTAGAGAGATGACAGGAATTGGTCATTCACATGGTTAGTCATAAAATCCTACATAAACTTGTGGATCACTGAATATGATATGTTTGATTCCTTGCAATAGTTTTGCGATATAGAGGTGATAATATGTGGGAGGTACTAGTAGATGGTTGTGTTTAGTAAGGATGTTGGTGTTAAGGTTTGTGATTCCCGAAGCATGCACGTATGGTCTATTAACTATGTAACCAAATTGGCGCGCATTGTATTTTGATTGTTTATCTTTGCGTGAAGGTCGGGGGCGCGCGATGGTTAACTCCTACCAACCTCCCCCCTAGGAGCATGCGTGTAGTACTTTGTTTCAAGGGATAATAAATTTTTGCAATAAGTATGTGAGTTCTTTATGACTAATGTGAGTCCATGGATTATACGCACTTTTACCTTTCCATCATTGCTAGCCTCTTCGATGCAGTGCATTGCCCTTTCTCACCTCGAGAGTTGGTGCAAACTTCACCGGTGCATCCAAACCCCGTGATACGATACGCTCTATCACACATAAGCCTCATTATATCTTCCTCAAAACATCCACCATACCTACCTATTATGGCATTTCCATAGCCATTCTGAGATATATTGCCATGCAACTTTCCACCGTTCCGTTCATCATCATCATGACATACTTTACTTTTGTCATATTGCCATTGCATGATCATGTAGTTGACATCGTATTTGTGGCAAAGCCACCATGCATAATTTTTCATACATGTCACTCTTGATTCATTGCACCATCCCGGTACACCGCCGGAGGCATTCATATAGAGTCATATCTTTGTTCTAGTATTGAGTTGTAAGTAAATAAAAGTGTGATGATCATCATTATAGAGTATTGCCCCAGAAAAAAAAAGAAAAAAAGGAAAGGCCAAAGAAGCCTAAATAAAAAAAGGGGGCCAAAGAAGCCCACTGAAAAAGAAAAAAGAAAAAAAAGAAGAAGAAAAGAAAAGAGGCAATGTTACTATCCTTTTCCACACTTGTGCTTCAAAGTAGCACCATGTTCTTCATATAGAGAGTCTCTTACGTTGTCACTTTCATATACTAGTGGGAATTTTCATTATAGAACTTGGCTTGTATATTCCAACGATGGGATTCCTCAAATGCCCTAGGTCTTCATGAGCAAGCAAGTTGGATGCACACCCACTTAGTTTTTAGTTTGAGCTTTCATACACTTATAGCTCTTAGTGCATCCGTTGCATGGCAATCCCTACTCCTCACATTGACATCAATTGTGGGCATCTCCATAGCCCGTTGATTAGCCGCGTTGATGTGAGACTTTCTCCCTTTTTGTCTTCTCCACATAACCTCCACCATCATATTCTATTCCACCCATAGTGCTATATCCATGGCTCACGCTCATGTATTGCGTGAAGGTTGAAAAAGTTTGAGAATACTAAAGTATGAAACAATTGCTTGGCTGACACCGGGATAGGCATGAGGGGTACCTTGTGTTAAGAAAAGGGAGCATACAAGACTATATGATTTTGTAGGGATAACTTTCTGAAGCATTGATATTTTGAAAGACATGATTGTTTGTTGGGATGCCCTAAGTATTATTGTTTTTATGTCAAATGATAGACTATTGCTTTGAATCACTCGTGTCTTAATATTCATGCCATGATTAGACATATGATCAAGATTATGCTAGGTAGCATTCCACATCAAAAATTATCTTTTTTTATCATTTACCTACTCAAGGACGAGCAGGAATTAAGCTTGGGGATGCTGATACGTCTCTGCCGTATCTATAATTTTTGATTGTTCCATGCAAATATTATTCAACTTTCATATACTTTTGGCAACTTTTTATATTATTTTGGGACTAACATATTGATCCGATTGCCTAGTGCGGTTCACATCATTGCATGTTTTATGTTTCAGTAGAAATCCCATATCAAACGGAGTCCAAACGGGATAAAAACGGATGAAGAATTATTTTGGAATATTTATGATTTTTGGGAAGTAAAATCAGCGAGAGCAGTGCAGGGGCCAGGAGATAGGAGGCGCGCCCGAGGAGGCAGGCGCGCCTGGACTCTCTGGGCCCCGTAAGCGGTGGCGCTCTTCTTTTGCCGCAAGAAATCTAATTTTATGAGAAAGATCTGGGCGAAAGATTCACCCCAATTGGAGTTACGGATCTCCGGATATAAAAGAAACAGTGAAGGGGTACAATCTGAGAACATAGAAACAGAGAGATACATCCAATTTCGGAGGGGCTCTCGCCCCTCCCAAGCCATGGGAGCCAAGGACCAGAGGGGAAACCCTTCTCCCATCTAGGGAGGAGGTCAAGGAAGGAGAAGAAGAAGGGGGGCCCTCTCCCCCTTGCTTCCGGTGGCGCCGGAACGCTGCCGGGGGCCATCATCATCACCGCGATCTTCACCAACAACTTCACCGCCTTCATCACCAACTCTTCCCCCCTCTATGCAGCGGTGTAACCCCTCTCTTACCCGCTGTAATCTCTACTTAAACATGGTGCTCAACGCTATATATTATTTCCCAATGATGTATGGCTATCTTATGATGTTTGAGTAGATCCGTTTTGTCCTATGGGTTAATTGATGATCGTGATTGGTTTGAGTTGCATGTTTTATTATTGGTGCTGTCCTATGGTGTTCTCCGTGTCGCACAAGCGTGAGGGATCCCCGCTGTAGGGTTTGCAATACGTTTATGATTTACTTATGATGGGTGGCGTGAGTGAACAAAAGCACATACCCGAGTAAGTAGGTTGTTTCCGTATGGGATAAAGGGGACTTGATACTTTAATGCTATGGTTGGGTTTTACCTTAATGAATCTTTAGTAGTTGCGGATGCTTGCTAGAGTTCCAATCATAAGTGCATATGATCCAAGTAGAGAAAGTATGTTAGCTTATGCCTCTCCCTCAAATAGAATTGCAACAGTGATTACCGGTCTAGTTATCGATTGCCTTGGACAAATAACTTTCTCGTAACAAAAAGCTCTCTATTAATACTTACTTTATTGCATCTTTATCTAAACAGCCCCTAGCTTTTATTTACGTGCTCTTTATTATCTTGCAAACTTATCCTATCACACCTACAAAGTACTTCTAGTTTCATACTTGTTCTAAGTAAAGCGAACATCAAGCGTGCGTAGAGTTGTATCGGTGGTCGATAGAACTTGAGGGAATATTTATTCTACCTTTAGCTCCTCGTTGGGTTTGACACTCTTACTTATCAAAAACGGTTGCGATCCCCTACACTTGTGGGTTATCATGTACTTGCGAATGTCATCAACCTCCGCCATCTTGCATAGATCGGTAAGACCAATCTCAGTGATGGTCCACAGTTTGCTGTTCATCACCATGAGTCGCTTCTTCATCATGGCCTTCCACTTGGGATACTCATGACCGTCAAAGATGGGGCAGGACACACTCCTCATTCCTGCGGTCGACATAACTAAAACCCCAGGCGGTTAAACCAAAATCACACAGAACAAGGGAGTACCTTGCTCTGATACCAATTGAAAGTGCGTTACGTCGACTAGAGGGGGGTGAATAGGCAATTTTTATGAATTCTTCACTAAGGAATTTCAGGGTGGGGAAATTCCAAAGTGAAGAACTACTTGCAGCGGAATAAGTACTCGGGTATAAGCATAACAGAGCAACAACATAGTCATCATGATGAAATGAGAGACAAACACAGAGTGCAGAAAGCGTACACACAGGATAAGCAGGATGAAGACAAAAATAGACTAAAGAAATAGGATTGATGAATTAGAGAAAGTCTTCAGTCAAAGTCTTCAAACAGTAATGATCAGGTTCATCAACACATAACTGAGGAAATGAAAGGGTTGAGGAAATAGAACCAGTTGGCTTGGTGAAGACAATGATTTGGTAGACCAGTTCCAACTGTTGTCGTAGTTGTATGTCTGGTTGGAGCGGCTGAGTATTTAAACTCGAGGACACATAGTCCTCACTGTAATCTCCTTGAGCTAAGATCACATAGACCTCGCCCAACAGTAGTGGTAAGTCTTCGCAGGTGACTTCCAAACCTTCACAGACTTGGTCACTCAGCAATCCACAATTCCTCTTGGATGCTCAGACCATGACGCCTAACCGTCTGGAGGATACACAGTCCTCAAAGGTAACAAGCGTCGATTCCACACAGGAACAATCTCTTCAGTGATGCTCAATCAATTTGGGGTTTGTAGGCTTGGGTTTGGGGTTTGGGTTTTCCTCACTTGATGATTTTCGCTCAAAGTCCTCGGAGGATGGGATGCTCTCAAATGACAAGTGTCAGTTTCTCTCGGAGCAGGCAACCAACTAGTGGTTGTAGGGGCGGCTATTTATAGCCTAGGGAGCAACCCAACATGATAAGACATAAATGCCCTTGTATGATATGACCGTTAGGTGGTAGGATATTTTGGACAGCTGGCGCGTGGCACAGCAACGGTCGGATTTGAGGTTCGAATTCCTCAGGGCTATCATGTTCCTTATTGTGTAGGCAATCCGCACTGGCGAATTCCTAACTCCTCGGTCACAACAAATTCCTCAGAGACCAGAAGATCTTCGTCTCATCCTTTGAAGAAATTATTGAACTGATATGAGATTTCCAATGGCTTCACTCGAAGGATTGGGTAGGTGTAGGATTTTGAGATGAGCATCACTTGGAAATTAGTTTCCTTAGTATTACCTCGACCCCATTTAACAGTACGGTGTTTCCTATGACTCAAGAAAGAGAAAATGAAACTATGAAAACAAAAGTCTTCATGCTTCAGATTCCTCGCATGAATATCGAAGTCTTCAAGGTCACACCAATTTCTTCACTTTCAAAGTCTTCAGGAGAACCAATGTCTTCAGCCGAAGACATTCATTTTTAGGGGTCGACATTCACTGTAAATATCAAACTCCTCATTGACTTATAGAGCCTGTGTACACTTACAAACATATTAGTCCCTTAACCTATAAGTCTTCAATACACCAAAGTCACTAAGGGGCATTAGATGCACTTACAATAAGCCTTGCAAGCATTGTGACTAATGAGTTAGTTGCGGGATGAAGCATTACGGAACGAGTAAAGATACTTGCCGGTAACGAGATTGAACTAGGTACGATGATACCGACGATCGAATCTCGGGCAAGTAACATACTGATGACAAAGGGAACAGCGTATGTTGTTATACAGTTTGACCGATAAAGATCTTCGTAGAATATGTAGGAGTCAATATGAGCATCCAGGTTCCGCTATTGGTTATTGACCAGAGATGTGTCTCGGTCATGTCTACATAGTTCTCGAACCCGTAGGGTCCGCACGCTTAACGTTCGATGATGATATATATTATGAGTTATGTGTTTTGATGACCGAAGTTTGTTTGGAGTCCCAGATGAGATCACAGACGTGACGAGGAGTCTCGAAATGGTCGAGACATAAAGATTGATATATTGGACCATGTTATTCGGACACCGGAAGTGTTCCGGGAGGTTTCGGGTAAAAACGGAGTGCCGGAGGGGTTACCGGAACCCCCAGGGGGGAACTAATGGGCCACCATGGGCCTTAGTGGAGAGAGAGGAGGGCGGCTAGGGTAGGTCGCACCCCCTCCCCCTTAGCAATCTGAATTGGACAAGGGAAGGGGGCGGCGCCCCCTTTCCTACTCCCTCCCCCTCTCCTTCCTTCCCCCTCTCTTCCTTGTGGAGGGATCCTACTAGGACTAGTAGTCCTAGTAGGACTCCCTCTCCTTGGGCGCGCCCCTAGGGCCGGCCGGCCTCCCCCTCCCTCCTTTATATACGGGGGCAGGGGCACCCTAGAAGACACAAGTTTCTCTTAACCATGTGCGGTGCCCCCCCCCCCCACAGTTACACACCTCGATCATACCATCGTAGTGCTTAGGAGAAGCCCTGCAGCGGTAACATCATCATCACCGCCGCCACGCCGTCGTGCTGACGGAACTCACCGTCGTCCTCAACTAGATCAAGAGCACGAGGGACGTCATCAAGCTGAACGTGTGCTGAACGCGAAGGTGCAGTACGTTCGAAACTTGGATCGGTTGGATCGCAAAGAAGTTCGACTACATCAATCGCGTTACTAAACGCTTCCGCTTTCGGTTTACGAGGGTAGGTGGACACACTCTCCCCTCTCGTTGCTATGCATCTCCTAGATAGATCTTGCGTGATCGTAGGAATTTTTTTGAAATTACTGCGTTCCCCAACATAAGATCCATCCGTTAGCTTAGCATATGATCGTTTAGTTTATTGCTATTGCTTTCTTAATGTCAAATACATATTCCTTCAACTATGAGATCATGCAACTCCCGGATACCAAAGGAATACCTTGTGTTCTATCAAACGTCACAACATAACTGGGTGATCATAAAGATGCTCTACAGGTATCTCCGAAGGTGTCTGTTGGATTGGCATGGATCGAGATTAGGATTTTTCACTCTGAGTATCGGAGAGGTATCTCTGGGCCCTCTCGATAATACATCTCACAAGAAGCTTGCAAGCAAAGTGACTAAGGAGTTAGTTACAAGATGATGTATTACGGAACGAGTAAATAGACTTGTCGGTTACGAGATCGAACTAGGTATGAAGATACCGATCATCGAATCTCGGGCAAGTAACATACCGATAGACAAAGGGAATATGTATGCTGTCATGAGGCTCGATTGATAAAGATCTTCATAGAATATGTAGGAACCAATATGGGCATCCAGGTTTTGCTATTGGTTATTGATCGGAGAGGTGTCTCGGTCATGTCTACATAGTTCTCGAACCCGTAGGGTCCGCACGCTTAACGTTCATTGACGGTATAATATTATATGAGCTATGTGATTTGGTGACCGGATGTTGTTCGTAGTCCCGGATGAGATCATGAACATGACGAGGAGCTCCGGAATGGTTTGGAGGTAAAAATTGATAACATATATATAGGACGATAGTATTTGGTCACCGAAAAGGTTTCAAAAATACCGGGTATTTTACCGGAGTGCAGGAAGGGGTTCCGGGAGGCCACGGGGTAAGCGGTGGGCCTTATGGGCCAAGGAGGGGGGAAGCACACCAAACCACAAGGGGGCTGGCGCGCCCCTCCACCCCAGCCCACGCGCCAAGGAAGGGACGTAAAGGAAGGGGGAGGCGCCCAAAGGTAGCTAGCCCTCTTTCCATTCCCCCCATGTTCAAGTAAGGAAAGGAGGGCGCGGCCAGGCAGGCGCCCTAGAGCAGCTGTCGGCCACTTGGGGGCACCCTAGGGGTTGCCTCCTCTCCCCCTCCACCTATATATATGAGAGGAGGGAGAGGGGCAACAGACACCACGATCCCCAAGCCGTGTGCGGTGCCCCTCTCCCTATAGTTCACCCTCGATCATATTTTCGTAGTGCTCGGTGAAGCCCTGTGGAGATAGTTGCATCACCACCGTCACCACGTCGTCGTGCTGCCGGAACTCATCTACTACTTCGCATGTCTTGCTGGATCAAGAAGGCGAGGACGTCATCGAGCTGAACGTGTGCTGAACGCGGAGGTGTCGTACGTTCGGTACTTGATCGGGCGGATCGTGAAGGTGTGCGACTACATCAACCGCTTTGATAAACGCTTCCGCTTAACGGTCTACGAGGGTACGTAGACACACTCTCCCCTCTTGTAGCTATGCATCTTCATGGATATATCTTGTGTGTGCGTAGAATTTTTTTGTTTTCCATGCAACGTCCTCGTACATACGGAGCCGCCCCCACCTCCTGTTCTTCATCAGGAGTCCAGAGCTGGAGTCTGTCGGGGCTCCGGATAGGGGGATCTTCCATCTTCGTCATCATCCACTGAGGGAGTCCTGGACTAGGGGGTGTCCGGACAGCCGGACTATCATCGTCCGCCGGACTCCAAGACTATGAAGATACAAGATTGAAGACTTCGTCCCGTGTCCGGATGGGACTTTCCTTGGCGTGGAAGGCAAGCTTGGCAATACGGATATGTAGATCTCCTACCATTGTAACCGACTCAGTGTAACCCTAGCCCTCTCGGTGTCTATATAAAGCTGGAGGGCTTTAGTCCGTGGACATAACATCCATTACAACAATCATACCATAGGCTAGCTTCTAGGGTTTAGCCTCCTTGATCTCGTGGTAGATCCACTCTTGTAATACACATCATCAATATCAATCAAGCAGGGCGTGAGGTTTTACCTCCATCAAGAGGGCCCGAACACAGGGTAAAACATCGTGTCCCTTGTCTCATGTTACCATCCGCCTAGACGCACAGTTCGGGACCCCCTACCCGAGATCCGCCGGTTTTGACACCGACATTGGTGCTTTCATTGAGAGTTCCTCTATGTCGTCACCGATAGGCTTGATGGCTCCTCCAATCAACAACAACGCCGTCCAGGGTGAGACTTTTCTCCCCGGATAGATCTTCGTATTCGGCGGCTTCGCACTGCGGGCCAATTCACTTGGCCATCTGGAGCAGATCGAAAGCTACGACCCTGGCCATCAGGTCAGGTTCGGAAGCCTAAACTTCACGGCCGACATCCGTGGGGACTTGATCTTCGACGGACTCGAGCCGCAGCCGAGCGTGCCGCGCTGCCACGATGGGCATGATTTAGCTCTGCCGCCGGACAGTGCCTTGGTGGCCGCACATGAATCCGCTCCGACCCTTAGTCCGGAGCCGATTGCGCAGATCGAGGACCACTGGCTGGACACCGCCTCGAGGGCTGCAACTTCCACGGCGATCGAGCCGAACACTAACCTTGTCCCTTGCAAAGCTCGTGACTCCGAGGTGCCAGACTCCCTGCCGGACTCCGAACCTCCCGCGCCCCTGCCAATCGAATCTGATTGGGCGCCGGTCATGGAGTTCACCGCCGCGGACATCTTCCAATACTCACCCTTTGGCGATATCCTAAATTCACTAAAGCATCTCTCACTATCCGGAGAGCCCTGGCCGGACTACGGCCAGGAGGGTTGGGATGCGGACAATGAAGAAATTCAAACCCCACCCACCACCCACTTTGTAGCCACTATCGACGATCTAACAGACATGCTAGACTATGACTCCGATGACATCGACGGTATGGATGACGAAGCCGGAGACGAACAAGAGCCAACGCCTACAGGGCACTGGAAGACCACCTCGTCATATGACATATACATGGTGGACACCCCAAAAGATGGGGACGGCGAAGAAGCAGCGGAGGTAGATTCCTTAAAGAAATAGCCCAAGCGCCGACGTCAGCGGCGCCGCTCTAAATCCCGCCACATCAAGAATGGAGATTCCGGCACAGGAGATAATAACACCCTAGAAAGTGCCGAAGACAATCCCCTCCAGCAAGATTCAGCGCAGGAGAATGCAGAAGCAAGCCCTCACGAGAGAGCGGTAGACGAAGAGGTCGAGGATGATAATTACATACCTCCCTCCGGAGACGAGGCAAGCCTCAATGACGACTTAATTAAATCGTGCGGAGGATCCCGTCGAACAAGAGCGTTTTAAGCGCAGGCTTATCGCCACGGCAAATAGCCTAAAGAAAAAGCAGCAGCGGCTTCAAGCTGATCAAGACCTGCTGGCCGACGATGGATCGAGGTCCTCGTGGCGAAGAGTATGAACTCGAGCGTCCCTCCAAGAGTTACCCAAAACGCAAGTTGCTCCCCGATTAGAGGAAGAAGCATACATACCTTCATCACCAAGATTACTGTCGATCGACCACCCGTGGTCGCGGCAGATAGGCATCCGGCCCTCCACCAAGACCATACCCGGCATCGCTCCAAAAGTACGGCCAAGAGGGAACGCGCGGGACTTGCGAGATATATTGGAGGACAAAGCAAGGCAATCCAGATCCATCTACGGATCACGTGGGCGCCCACGACCCACGCGAATACCGTCGCGCGGATACAACAACTCCGCCGGGCGAACACAGCGATAACGCTCCTCGAGCTACGTCGTGATATTGCTCAATACAGAGGCGCCGCACACCCGCTATGCTTCACTGACGAAGTAATGGATCATCAAATCCCGGAAGGGTTTAAACCCGTCAACATCGAATCCTACGATGGCACAACAGATCCCTCGGTTTGGATCGAAGATTATCTCCTTCACATCCATATGGCCCGCGGCGACGATCTCCACGCCATCAAGTACCTCCCACTCAAGCTTAAAGGACCATCTCGGCATTGGCTTAACAGCTTGCCCGCAGAGTCAATTGGGTGTTGGGAAGACCTGGAAGACGCATTCCTCGACAACTTCCAGGGCACATATGTGCGATCACCAGACGCCGATGACCTAAGCCACATAATTCAGCAGCCAGATGAATCGGCCAGACAGTTCTGGACACGGTTCTTAACAAAGAAAAATCAAATCGCCGACTGTCCAGATGCAGAGGCCCTCGCAGCCTTCAAACATAACATCCGTGATGAATGGCTAGCCCAGCACCTAGGACAGGAAAAGCTGAAATCCATGGCAGCCCTCACATCACTAATGACCCGCTTCTGTGCGGGAGAGGATAGCTGGCTAGCTCGCAGCAACAACCTCAGTAAAAATGTTGGCAGTCCGGATACTAAGGACCACAACGGTAGGTCGCGTCGAAGCAAAAACAAGCGCCGCGTTAACGGCGACAACAATGAGGATACGACAGTCAACGCCAGATTCCGAGGCTCTAAACCCGGTCAGCGGAAGAAGCCATTCAAAAGAACCACTCCGGGTCCATCCAATTTGGACCGAATACTCGACCACTCATGCCAGATACATGGCACCCCCGAAAAGCCAGCTAACCACACCAACAGAGATTGTTGGGTATTCAAGCGGCGCAGCAAGTTAATTGCAAAACAGTGAAAAGGGCCGCATAGCGGCGGCGAGGAAGACCCCGACGCCCGAGCAAGAGAGGACGAAGGGTTCCCCCACAAGTGCGGACGGTAAACATGATATCGCAACCCATATACCCAAGAGGGAGCGGAGCGTGCACTAAGGGGCGTATCTGCGATGGAGCGATCGCCCAAGTTCAATCCATGGTCCTCTTGCCCGATCACTTTCGATCGAAGAGACCATCCGACCAGATCCGCCATGGCGGATTCGCGCGATGGTTTTAGACCCAATCGTCGATGGATTTCACCTCACGAGAGTCGATGGACGGCGGCAGAGCTGAACCTGCTTTATCGGGATATAGTGCGCAAGATGGGCATAGACCCCTCAAGGATTAAACCTACAAAGACGACCTTCAAAGCGTCATACCGTGTTGAGGCGATTATCTGAGCTCGATCACACCGAAGTGGTCTTCGGATCCCGGACAATTTCGGGCGAGAGTTAATCTTGACATAGTCCGTTCGCGGCGGATATCACGCTCTGCTTTCGGACGAACTGCGTTTGCAAAGTTCAGCGCGTGCCGCGACACGCATACCTCAAGCTCAAGATGCGAGGCCCTCGTGGAGTCATCACGGTCAGCGGAAATATGGAACGCCCTCCGAAGGAGGAACATACAATGCTCTAGCGGCGAAATGCTGAGCAGCCTTCTAAGGCAATTTTCTAGTCCGGCCGTTAAACGGCCGGACACGGCCAAACGTGCCCGGAGCAACATCAACCAAGACCACCTGGCACATTCCGAGCACGCGTAGCAATGCGGCCCCAACCCCAGCCCTCGCATGATTGCAAGACCAACCCTCCGCGTACATCATTACGCTCTGGAGATACCATGGGCCTAGGGGGAGGGGCACGACCACAACAGACCCAGAGTGCGGCTTGACCACACCAGGGGCTCACACGTGTGTCGCCTTTTTTTTCTATTTTCCTTCTTTGTATACACAGGACTCCGTTCACCAGAGGCCCTGTCCGGCGGCGAACCCGCCGAACTCACGATGCAACAGCCAGGGAGGGAAAAAGGATGCGACGAACACTCAGGTGGTCTCCATTACGAGCATTAAATTCGATTATATACACCAGTCCGCAGCCCACCCCTGGAGAGGGACATGTTTATTTAGTCCAATCCCTTGCTTACCGCACTATTTGTATCCTTCCGCACTCATAGCGAATTCCTTGAATAAATAATGCAGCACTTTTGCCTCAGTAATTGCATTACTTTACATATATGTTCACTAATGACATCTTGCACCAGTATATTTTGGTGCGGCCGAATACACCAGGGCTTATGTTCCCCGCATTATGGTGTGATGAGTCCGAACACTTTCACAAGTGTGGCACCCGAACTTATAGCATTATATGAATCGGCTCGAATCATGTCTTGGGTCAATAGTTGGGTTTGCGGCTCCCACGTTTTGGTGCCTTACATTCCGTTCATCGGCTAAGGTGGCCTTGGGAGAACCACTGCGATTGCGCCCGGTTGAGCTGGGCGGCGCCTCGATGGAAAGCTAAACCGATCGGCATGATAAGGCGAGAGACTGTTGCTGTTCGAGAGGTCTTTTCGGTCCCTAAAGACTTATGCCGCTTGACGAAATGCGGATAATGTCCGACGAAGGCGTGGATAGCGCCCAATTCATCTTCGAATACTAGGGGCTTCGCGAAATTTAAAATTATAGAATTCTATGGCTAAGTGAGAGTGTTCAAGCATTATAAGTCTGGTTGCCTTGTTCGTTGTGTTGAGCACCTCCTAGATGGACCCAAAATGGGAACAAGAGTGCTCAAGTTTATCCCGAACACCCCAACTTTGTGGCTTGGGGGTGAAGCCGATGACTTGCCATCTCTCGATTTCATAAGCGGCCGCATGAAGGTAATATTTTAAATCAAACAAGCGTTGCTTCAGCGCATATGAACAAAGTTTTCAGCGCCGACAGATAATACATAGCGAGTCTACTCAATAATTACATCTCTAGGGCACTCATCCGCAATCTTGCGGGCACCCTTCAGACAGTCTTATAGTACATCTCGGGCGACGATACTCCTTGCTGCTTTGGCGGCGCGTCGGTGATAAGCCTCTCGCATCCAGCCTGCCCCATGCACCTTTGCGTGGGCAAGGGCCCGACGAGCACCTTCAATCAAAGTGGGCGCTGATGACCTCCACCCGGGGCATGCATCCACCAGCCGCCCGCGAGGCTGAAGTAGCTCCTGGCATGGCTCTGTCGAGCCCTGGCCGGACTATGAGGCCCTTCATGGCCTCCTCGGCTACCTTAGGGAGCTCGACCACCGCTTCACTGGTCGCTAGGGGGCACCCGGATGGCGGCCTCGGCAGATCGAGACCGAAGACCTTCTCCGTTGAGCTCCCTCCTCGCCACGGTAGAATGTGGCGGCATCGGACCTGCTTCGAGGCAGATCTGCAAACGCCTCGAGAGCTCCGACCGGGTAAGTGTCGGGTAGTTTACATTAACATGCTTGCTTTGCATGAAAAATGCCTTACCCGCTGCTATTTTCTTCATATCCTCAACCTCCTGAAGGGCCTTACGGGCCTCGGCCTTGGCAGACTTAGCACTTTCGAGAGCCGAGGCGAGCTCGGACTCTCGAGTCTTTGAGTCGCGCTCCAAACTCTCATGCTTCTCCATGAGAACCTGGAGCTCTTGCTGTACCTCCGCCACCCGCGCCTCCTGCTTCTCTCGCTCTGCCCTTTCCGCGGCCGCATTGCGTTCGGCCGCGGACACAGCCTCCTTCAGGGTTGCCACCTCGTTCGTGGCCCCTGCAGTACCCATGTTATCCTTGTTATTCTCTTATTGCAACCTAAATCCTTTTCTGTAAGGTAACTATTCAAAGTGGTGTTACTCACCTTCTTTGTCCTCGAGCTGCTTCTTGGCACGGCCGAGCTCTTGCTCGGACCGCTCGAGATCCTGCTTCAATGCACCGACCTCCACAGTCAGTGCGGCAGAGGTCAGCAGCGCAGCCTGCAAACCCATATTGACATACTTTTTAGCAACCCTGCGTATATCTTTTTAGATCCTCAGTCCGACTTTTCTTTCCGAACACCGAACTGAGCATCAGGGGCTACTGTCTATGCGGTATTACATTGCATAATTTTAACTTCTTACCTCAAAGCCTGTTAGAAGGCTACTGCAGGCTTCGGTGAGCCCGCTCTTGGCGAGCTGAACCTTCTGAATCACCGCACTCATAACGGTGCGGTGTTCTTCCTCAATGGAAGCGCCTTGGGCGCCTCCGGCAAGTTGTCCGGCGCCTCGGTTGGGCGGAGGCCGCGGCGTCACAATCTTGCCCTTCTTGCGAAGGGCGCTGCCGGACTCCGGAACCACTGCGGGTTCGGTGTGGAGTCGGCGCAAAGTCCGGAGGCTGCCTTGCGGCGCCTCGAGCCTCCTCCCGATGGGTCCCTTCCTAGGATCCCACCTCGGCGTCCTCGGCGGCGAGGGGTGAAGCGGTCGGGATGGAATCCACATCCGGCGGAGCAACGACCCTTCGATGAAGCGGGGAGATCATCATCGGCGGATGCGCAGCGGTATCACGGCATTAGAAGGACACTATGTGACACAAAGAGAAATTATAAATCATTGAGAATCCGGATACTTACGATCTCGCGGAGGCTGGCCCTTGAAGGCCACTCTTCGCGCCAACGTTGGTGTTGGCGGAGCTGTCCGGGAATAGTTCTTCCCTCTTGGACCCTTCGGCCTCCCTGTTGGGAAGCCTTCCTCTTCCTCTCTTCCTCCTCGGGAGAGAGTCTTCTTCCTCCTCATCTTTGGGGAGGAGTCCGCCTCAGTCGTCGGAGACCTGAAACGGGAACTCTTTCGAGTACCTGTGGCCACCTTCTTGGCCTTCTTCTCCGGCACCACATGCGGTGCCGGAACCAGCAGCCCCGCTAGACGGGCGTCTACTGGGTTTTCTGGCATGGGAGCCGGGCAGATGAGCTGCTCAGCCTTCTTCATCCAGTCCTGTCAAAGGAAAGGGGAAATTGAAACCCACTTAGGGTCGAACTATTAACAACAAGTGTCCCGTAAAGGGGTAGAATCACTTACCTCGTCGGCTGGACGCTGCGAGTGAAACCCGCGATCTTCCGTCGCGGACGCGGGGGCTTCGGCGCCCTTAAACAGCACCCTCCAGGCGCCTTCGTACGTCGTGTCGAAGAGCCCGCTCAACGCCTGGTGCTGTTCTGGATCGAACTCCCATAGATTGAATGCCCGTTCTTGGCATGGGAGAATCCGGCGGACGAGCATGACTTGGACCACGTTAACAAGCTGAGCTTCTTGTTCACCACTTCGGATACAGCTTGGAGTCCGTCGGCTCCTTGAACTACCCCATAGCAAGCCCTTCTCTTTCCGGAGGTGAGCTGCAGGGGATACCAGATCTGAACTTGGGGCCGCCGTCCACTTAGGGTCGCGGCTCGGTGATGTAGAACCACCCCGATCGCCACCCCTTGACGGACTCCACGAAGGCCCTTGAACCCGAGGGCGTTGGGCATCTTGCCCAACATGGCGCCTCCGCACTCCGCTGCGTGCCCTTCACTACCTTCGCTTGACATTGAAGGTTTTGAGCCACAAGCGAAGTGGGGCTGGATGCGGAGGAAGGCCTCGCACACGATAAACGCCGAGATGTTGAGGATGAAGTTGGCGCGGATCATGGAAATCCAGGCCATAGTAGAACATGAGCCCCGGACAAAGGGGTGAAGTGGAAAGCCCGATCCAGCGGAGGAAGTGGGGAGAAATCGACCCTCTCATGGGGCACTGGGGTGGGGATGAGCTGCCTGGTCGGGCGGCCGGTCTGCGATGTCGCCGGAAAGGTATCCGGCTGCTTGATTTGGCGATAATGCTCCTCCCTAACGGTGGAGGCCAACCATTTACCTCCGCTCCGGACATGGTCGGAGAAGGTTGAGACGAGATCATAAACTTGGGCCTTTGGAGCTCGAGTCTTGTGAGATGGATAAGCAAAGGAGGAAGAAGGCGTGGGTGAAAAGGTGAATCCTTATCCCTTGTATATAGGCGGGCGAAGACTATGCGTCCCCACCACTGGTAAAACTCGCTTATCTCCCAAGCGCCACCATCAATGGCGCGGTTGGGTTACCCACGTCCGTATTGATGAGAATCCGGAATAAGGGAACACGATCTCGCTTGACAAGACATGCCAAGGAAACCGCTTCTAAACGCTACCGAGGTGGTATAATAAAAATGATTCAAGTAAAGGCTTGGTAGTGGCGTGACGTCATGCCACGAGTACGTCGTGATTGAACTTGTGTACATTTTATTCTCTCTACGGTGGAATGTGGAATTTATTTTGCGAGCGGACACTATATTGGTGTTCACAATCTTCTATGGATTATTTGGAGGAGGAACCCGCCTTGCAATGCCGAACATTATCTTGCGCGGACTCATCGTCATTGAAGCGAGTTCGAGGGCTCTTGAGGAGTCTGGACTAGGGGTGTCCGACGGCGGACTCAAGACTATGAAGATACAAGATTGAAGACTTCGTCCCGTGTCCGGATGGGACTTTCCTTGGCGTGGAAGGCAAGCTTGGCAATCTGGATATGTAGATCTCCTACCATTGTAACCGACTCTGTGTAACCCTAGCCCTCTCGGTGTCTATATAAACCGGAGGGCTTTAGTCCGTGGGACATAACATCCATTACAACAATCATACCATAGGCTAGCTTCTAGGGTTTAGCCTCCTTGATCTCGTGGTAGATCCACTCTTGTAATACACATCATCAATATCAATCAAGCGGGGCGTGGGTTTTACCTCCATCAAGAGGGCCCGAACCTGGGTAAAACATCGTGTCCCTTGTCTCCTGTTACCATCCGCCTAGACGCACAGTTCGGGACCCCCTACCCGAGATCCGCCGGTTTTGACACCGACATCCACCATCCTCCATCACCAATTTCATGATGCTCACCAACCGGAATGAGTAATTCCTTCGTAGGCTTGCTGGACGATGATGGGTTGGATGAGATTGATCATGTAATTGAGTTAGTTTTGTTAGGCTTGATCCCTAGTATCCACTATGTTCTGAGATTGATGTTGCTATGACTTTGCTATGCCTAATGCTTGTCACTAGGGCCCGAGTATCATGATTTCAGATCTGAACCATTTATGTTTTCACCAATATATCTGTGTTCTTGATCCTACCATGCAAGTTATATGCACCTGTTACATGTTATGGTCCGCATACCCCAAGGTGCAATAATTGGGTTTCTTTTCGGTGATTACCGTAATTTGAGGAGTACATGTATTCACTATGTGTTAATGTTTTATTCCAGTTTTCTATTAAAAGGAGGTCTTAATATCCCTTAGTTTCCTTATGGTCCTCGCTGCCACGGGAGGGTAGTACAAAGTATGTTATGCAAGTTGTTTTCTATAAGCACGTATGACTATTTACAGAATACATGCCTATATTATATTGATGAATTGGAGCTACTTCTGTGTCGCTCTAGGTTATGATTGTTATATGATGAATATTATCCAACGTTATCACCGATCCAATGCCTACGAGCTTTTCACGTATTGTTCTTGCTAAGTTATTATTGTTGCTGCTACAATTACAATTGCTACAAAACTACTACTGTTACCGTTATCATTGCTGTTACTATTGCTGCTATCGCTATCATATTACCATACTACTGTACTACTGATCGCTCTACTGCAGATATGTAGTCTCCAGGCCGGTGTGGTTGAATTGATAACTCAACTGTCAATACTTACACATATTCTTTGGCTCCCCTTGTGTCGAATCAATAAATTTGGATTGAATACTCTACCCTCGATAACTGTTACGATCTCCTATACTTGTGAGTTATTAGGACCGGCCCGACCCGATTTGGTGAGCCACATTAGATGACTAAACGTGTTCGGGTTATGCAGTCCAAACATTTGAGACCAATTTGATGAGCCCACTTGAGATGCCCTAATGTCTTTTGAAGTCAGCACACGATTATGGAACTCTCTCTTAGAAGTGAGCATTTGAAATGAGAGTCTGAAGCTTATTCGCAACTCTCAGAATTTTATTGTAGTGGTAAAAAATCCAGAGTGGCTCTAGTTCGCCATCATAGCTCTTCGTCAAAGTTGGAGTTTGTGTTGTCCCCATCATGGGTGGATGAGTTCGGGGGCCTCTACGATGTGGGTTGGGGCGACGACCGTCTGCGGCGAAGTCAGAATTGTCTGCTTGGAGATTAGAGATGACGATCACTCCTGTTTAGGGAGAAGTGATGACGATGACGCATGTGCGCTTACTCGATGAGGCTGTCTTAGGAAAGATGCGTGTGTGGTGCCCTATGTGTACCACTCAGTGGGCTGCGACGATTTTGCCCAGTTTATGGTTAACTGAGCTGATAATTCTCCTCTACTTAATCAACAGACGAGGCAAATTTTTCAGCAAATATGTCCCTCCAACAGTTGTCCGGAACTGTTCTATCAAGCCTTACCCTCACATTCTTGCGACCTTTCTGCTTATTATCATAAGGAAAAGGTGAGGCAAAAAAAAAAAACAAGATCCATTACGGCTCCAAGTACGTACCCTTAAAGGCAAGCATCTTATTCTCATTTCGTGGCGTGGCCGAGAAAAAACGACCGAACGACCGCATTGTCCCATTAGAATCACCCACGACACGCCACATAAGACCAGATTCACACTCTGCATCGGTGCCCACCAATCGTGTCGGTTTTTCGTACGCGCTTCGGCGTAGGCAGACACATGTCAACCGAATTCCTTTGCCTCCTGCACACAAAAAAACATGTTTCAAAAGCAGCAAAGCCTCAGCGTGTCACAAAAAGGAAGGAACGGAATAAAGGTGTAGAAGAGCATATAACTATTTCTGTCCGTTTTGCCTGTTTTACAAAAAGGGAGAAAAAGGAGCGGCGCCGCACTATTTTGGGGCTTTTTGACCATCGGATGATCCCTCCATCCATCCCCACACAGCAGCAGCTCAGTTGCACGTCAAAGTACAGGGAATCGCGGCGGGCCACGCACGGGACGAACCCCACGCACAGCACTGTGAGGAGGAGGGACGGGTCAGGAACAAACCCTAGCCAGCCGGACCCTCCCCCGCCCCCGCCCCCGCCCCGGTCAAACCCCAGACCGCCCCAGCCGGTCACTCCCGTCCCCTCTTCTCCCCCCCACACCCCCTCCCCCACTCCCACCTCGCCGGACCTCCGCCGCCGCCGCCCCCCCCCCTTCCCCTCCGCCTCGCCGTGTTCGCGCGCCGCATGCGGCTCGATCGCCCCCGCCCGCGCCTCCCCGCCCGCGAAAAGGGGGCAGCTTGATCCCGCCGCCGCGGCCATGGAGAGGGTGCAGGCGGGGAGCAGCGAGCAGGGGACGCCCGACAGCGAAATGGGCGACGGGGACAACGACAGCGTCGGCTACGGCACGGAGATGGAGCTGGACGGCTCGACCCCCGGCTCCGCCCCCGCCTCCGCGTCGGCGTACCCGGCGCGCCCCAGCGTGCACGACGGGGTGGACCCGTTCGAGGGCATGGAGTTCGACGACGAGGAGGACGCGTGGACCTTCTACAACCTCTACGCGCACCGCGTCGGGTTCAGCACCCGGATCAGCGTGATGCACCGCTCCCGCCGCGACGGCTCCATCATGTCGCGCCAGTTCGTGTGCGCCAAGGAGGGCTTCCGCACCTACCGCGGCAAGCACGAGCAGGCCGCCGCCCTCGCCTCCAGCCCCGCCGACGACGGCGGGCGCGGCGGCCGCCGCACCCGCGCCGTCACCAGGGTCGGCTGCAAGGCCATGATCCGGGTCAAGAAGCAGGACGGCGGCAAGTGGGCCATCACCAAGCTCGAGACCGCGCACAACCACCCCCTCGTCCCGCAGAACCAGGCGCACTGCCTCCGCCCGCACAAGCCGCTCTCCGAGTGCGGCAAGCAGCGCTCCTCCTCCTCCTACGGGGTTCGCCGGAATGGTGGAGGTATGTTCCTCGCGATTGAGCCTCCGCCGCCACTAACACCCCCCACGCCGCCTGTTCCTCAGACCAGCATCGTCCCTCAACCAGCAGTGGTTCCCCATTACATCGGGGACGGCATTGGAAATGCCACTCGGGTGATCCTGGATTATGTCAAACGCATGCAAGCTGAGGACCCGGCCTTCTTCTACGCAATGCAGTTCGTCGAGGGCCATCCGGTGGGGAATGTCTTCTGGTCCGATGCGAGAGCAAGGACGGCGTACAAGGACTTCGGGGATGCCGTTTTCTTGGATGACCACTGCAAAAGAAGCAAGTATGAGCTCCCGCTCGTCACATTCACCGGAGTCAATCACCATTGCCAGCCGGTCCTGTTTGGGTGTGCGGTCATCAGGGATAACTCTGAGGCATCGTTTGCTTGGTTGTTTGAAACACTTCTCTTGGCAATGTCTGGTCAGCACCCTGTGTCTCTCACCACGGAGTATGATGGCGCCATACAATCGGCTGTCCATAAGGTTCTTCCTCACACCAGGCACCGATTCTGCAGGTGGCACATCTTGAATGAAGCCCAGGGTAAGCTATCAGATTTCTTAAATGCATTCCCGGCCTTTTATGATGATTTTGTCAATTGCATCAACATGTCTGAAACAATTGATGAGTTTGAAGCAAATTGGGAGGCATTGATTTCCAAGGTTGGGTCTGGACATAACGAGTGGCTTGATTCAATGTACAATTGCCGGCAGCAGTGGGTCCCGGTATACCTGAGGGACACATTCTTTGGAGACGAGCCATCAAGGCAGGGGTGTATGAGCAGGAGCTCGTTTTTTGAATCTCACATCACTGCTAAAACTGATTCACAGTCATTCATTCAGCAGTATGAAAAGGCTCTCGACAGTTGTTACGAGAGGGAGGTGAAGGAAGAATTCGAAACAAAGTATTCGCTTCCAGATATCAAGACATCATCTCCTATTGAGAAGCAAGGGTCAGACTTGTACACAAGAACACTGTTTTTGAGGTTCCAACAGGAGGTGATTGGTGCCTCTGTTTCTACTCTGGAAGTGGCAGAGGAGGATGGTAGGGCTTGCACATATAAAGTGACCACATCTCAAGGAAGTGAGAAGCCTCGTATGGTTCAATTCAATTCTTCTGATAGTTCTGCAAAATGTACCTGTCAGATGTTTGAATGCCTTGGTATTGCCTGTAGGCATATTCTTACTGTCTTTGGTGCACAAGGTGTATCTACACTTCCTTCTCAGTACATCATAAAAAGATGGACCAAAAATGCCACAGATAGAAGCTCGGACAAGAAACCTGACGAAGTTGTTAGAGTTAAAGAGCTCAAGGAGGAGCAAAGAAGCAGTACTGTTGAGGATGGCGAGCAATCTCAGACATGGCGCTACAACAATTTGTGTCGTGAAGCACTTAGGTATGCTGAAGAAGGAGCATCATCTGTAGAGGTTTATATTGTGGCAATGCAAGCTCTTCAAGAGGCTGCTAACAAAGTCAATATGGCCAAGAGAGGGATTGGACAAGTAGCAGCACCATTGGCAGTGATGCCAATTACAGCGCAGCTACCAGAATGTTCTGGAAAAATTCAGGATAGTTTTGGTCAGCAAAAGAAGAGAAAAAGAAATTCAAACAACTCAAGAGAGAACTCCACACCGTATCAATTTATGCATATGCAGCAACCTAGTAATCACCTCTTTGTTGGTCCCAGTACATCAGGTGGTTCACAAGGGCCTAGTCAGCTAGTTGCTGCAATTCCTGTTTCTTCATGTGCACAACATGGGCAAACATCAGGTGCACATAACTCAACCGATGGCAACATGGCAACTGCTTCTGTAGCTGTTGACAAGTTTCATGGATTCTCAGACCGAGATGCATCAACAACAGCACCTTCTTCAGGAAATGTTGTGCAAGCAGGAGAAACTAAATCTTCAGGGGCCGCTTCACAAATTAACGAGGTCATTAACTATACTGACTACCAAAAGTTTCATATTCATATCTTCCTGCACTATCCTTTAGTTGTTCATTGTGTGCTCCATTGAGTGAGGTGGTGCCCACTTTGTTTGTTGGTTATTTGGTCTAAAAAGGGCAGGTCATTGGTAGATGAACAAATTTAATTGGTTATGGTAGTGATGTTGTGCATTTTCTTAATATGTGTACATGTGTCTAAATCATTAGTTATAAAATATGGAAGGAATAGTATAATGTATGCAATGAAACTTGCAAAACTTCTCCACTTGACTGTGAACATCGCATAGGAAGTTTAAAAAATAGGTGCTTGATGAACTATAAGAGAATGAGGCTTTCCTTTGTCTGTTAGCAAACAACAATTGTTGTCTATCTATTTGCTTGGAGGCCTTTTTTCTATCATTAAGAATGTTCTTTTCAGATTGCCCTTCTTGTTTTCTGATAGTTGTGATCAGTCAACTTGAATTTTTTGAAAGACCAGCAAGAAGCAGATCATAGTGAGCAATACTATTTTCCTGTTTCTCAACCTCCACCTCCACCTCCTGTTTCTGCTATATTTTTTTTCTGAGTTCTGAATGAACACTACGTTACCGTTCTTTTGTCTATCTCATCTGAGCATGCTGCATGATTTATGATAATTTGTGTTGCTGTTCTCTTTATCTTTTTTTCTTTCATGTCCTACATAACACCATATATGCTAGTACTATTTTCTACCCTCTTCTAAACTTGCTGCTTGACTGGATATTAGCAATTTTGGCAATAATCATACAGTGTTTTTTTAAAAGAATATTACATGTATGTACATAAACATATGTTCTTGTGGGGTGAAGTTCAATTATTATCCATTCTTCATCTGGCTCATAAACATATAATCTTTACTACGTATAAATTTTCCTGCATTGTTCCTCAGCTGGCTAGTGTAGGTGCTTTGAAAGATTCAATACAAAATTTTGTACTTCACATGTATAATTAAAGAAGATAACCACATCATTAATTTCATGCCATCACTGCATTAGGAAATACAAATAAGTAAAATAAATATTGCTAGTTTGATTTGAGTATGGCATGATCCAAAATCTGCTTAACTGCTTTGGATGTACTTGAGTGCTGTCCACAGGAAGAAACACCTACCTAATTTCCTTCCATTGTTCAGCGCTCCAGCAGGTAGCTAAAGAAAAATGAAGTGATTATGTTCAGTTGCAAAGCAGTGTTGAAATATTCATTACAGTTCACTTTTGTATACAAATACAATTGTTGGTTTTGTTGCTAGGAGTAAGGCTGTCTGATCAGGACTGCTTATAGGATGCGATGGTTTCAGTATTATTAGCTTCCTGCTTAATTATTTGAATAGAGACCTGTCCATGTTCAGATTTATCTAGAATGATGATCTCATGTTCTCGCTTGTTGGCCAACATTTCATAGTGGTGTGAAATAAGGATATGCGCTGATGTGGCATGGATAAATAGGATGATTGATTGTGGGAGAGAACCAATTATTTAGATCACTTAGTACACATTTAGTGTGCCAATGTGTAATTAAGCTTCTAAATAGTGGATATCCAGTTCATATCAGACTGGGTTTGGCAAGTGTCTGGAATACTGAGCGATATGCAGTTGTACTGGGGAAACACTGTTCACTTTTAATTATTCATGTACATATCATTCCTTTCTACAATAAATACAGTGCAGAATACTCATCATTGATTATAACAAGCATGTAATTATAAGTTTCTGATGGTTTTGCATCAGAAGCAAAATACTAGTTAATTACTGAATGGCATAAGAAATAATTAGACATACACGGTGTACCTTCTGTTATAATAGAAGGACGTGCATTGTGTGCGTATCTTTACACAAATCTGCATTAGTTCTTCTGTTATAATAGAAGGAAGTGCATTGTGTACGTATCTTTACACAAAACTGCATTAGTTCCATTTCTTTGTGATACATTAATTTGATAAATAATTAGACACACATGTTTAATTCTATATCATCTACATGTGGGGCTGTACTGGCTAGTGGCCACGATATCAACCATCAGGCCATATGGCCAATATGTGTGGAAGTACAATTACTTGTATATTGAATATTGAATTGGTATCAGCAGGCTACCAGTAACAAAATATCTATTTATAAGCTTGGAAGTAATTCCCTTTTGTTTTGTAATGCTGTAAGCCTGTTATTTCTCGAAGGTGCTCTGACTGACTCACTAACAAGGCACTGACGAATTCGAGGGAATGTTTGTTCTGTATCAAAGCTAGTTGAAGTTAGCCAAGTGTTTGACTCATATCCACAGTAGTATTTGGGAAATAGATCTTATGTGGTTAGTCTAAGAACCGTAACCAAGAACGAAGATTCCAGTCATAATATTTTCAAATAGGCCTCTGTCAGAAATGCTGCTTGCTGCTTATCCCTTTGTGTGTCTTAAAAGGGTGTTAGCTACTTAGCTATAGTCTTGTTTTCTTGATATCTGATCTCCTATTGTGTTGTCCATTATGTCAACAGTTGTATGTGTGTATTTTGGTTGTGCCATGCAACAGCTGTTATATGTTTGGTCATCTCTTGTTGTGTACTAGGTTTTTGAGAGAGTAGGGGAGGGGCAAGATATGAGGACTATGCTGTTTCTTGCTTTCTTTGTCCATCATATAGGGTCCTCTTTATATAGAGGCTTAACAATCCAAAAGTGAGAAATCGTAGATCTTATCTCTAATTGGCTTAAGGTTGTGACTAGTTAGAGAGACAGCACTAGACTGTCTCATAAACATTAGCGTATTTATTAGTGTAGCATTGTAGCTCATGTGGTAGATCTTTTTAAACAGTGCCTATGGTTAGCTTTGATTTTCTTGCTAAATTACGGAGTGCTCTTCATTTCATTTATCTCGAACTCTTCAACTCTAGCTTCAAGGCTCTGACCATAATAAATCTTGATGACATGTGCAGAGTCATGAACTGTCCCAAGCTAATGGAAACAAGGGAAGCAGTGTAAATTCTACTGCCTCGCCACAGCTTGTGACCGTTCCAATTGGATTCTGCCTCCCCTCCATGGACAACTCCAAGATGCCTACTGGTATGTATTGCCATGATTTTACGTTGCTACGAAAATCTATAAATTGTTCCAAACATCTGGCTGCAATTCTGCTTACATATGTAATCATTTGCTCCAGTTTCATGAACAACCCTTGGCTCCTTTGCCGCTCATTTTTCTTAACAGCCATTTTGGTTTTACTGCTGATGCAGCTGGGATGAATTCTACAAACTCTGGCGGCATGATGAGTAATGGCAATGCATCATTTGGCATTCGCCAATGTCAATCTTCTGCCCAAGTGCCTGCCACACACTCAGAGGCAAAAACACTGGCAGAAAACACCGAGTCACGGGCAACTACTGCCGACAGCTCTTCTATAAGGGCTGCGGCCATCGCGGCGGGGGCACGCATTGCATCTCCATCTGATGCAGCTTCAATCATAAAAGCAGCACAGTCGAAAGATGCCATCCACATCAGGCCTGGGGAAAGCCTTCCAAACCAGCTGAAACCATTAGCCCCCAGGCCACTCTCCTCGCTAGCACCAGCCAGCGCGCCCAGTTCGGCGCAGCATCTGCAGCAGCCTGGACAAAACAGCTTTGGCGATTCCACCGCGGCCAAGGAAGCGATTTTCGGCTCCACGGATGGCAGTGATGGCGACGAGTACGAAGACGAAGACACTGACGACGACGACGACGACGAGGGGCTAACCGGCGACGAAGGGGAGCAAGAGTGATCTTCCGGCTGTTGATCGAGCCGTCTCTCCAGTCACTAACCTCTCCCAAGGCTTCCCCTGCTGATATCTTGACAACATTTTTCACCAATGGAAATGGAGTCTCATCATAGAGCAATAGCTGTATACATACATGTTTATAGCCTGGATCTAATGTCCCAGCAGCCAGCCATCGCCCCCCATGAGCCTAGGACCCTTCTTTTCCTTTCTTATTAATCTAGAGATCCCTTTTTTTGTTTAACCTAATCGGACATGGAGCTTCCTCAAGCTTATTTTTCATTGGCTCTTGCTGGGGTTTGGTCAAGTTGTCAGCTCCAACATGTGGTAGCTATGGACTTATGATGATGTATGTAGTACAGCATGGCTGCATGAGTAGTAGTACAGTTTGCTGGTGAACTGCTCCGGGAGTTGGGTTTTTTCTTCATCTTGGAGAGGGCCCTGTTTTTTTTTGAGTTGGAAAGGGACATGTTAGGGCAACTCCAACATGGATCGCCAAATGTACGGCACCAAATATCATCGGACATGTCCGTGGATAGCAGTCTGGGCGTCGGCCATCCAATTGTGGACCCAAAATGTCCGGGCTATTGGGAACGAACAACGCTCAAACAAGAAAGAAATTGAAGCGGAAATTTAGACGAAGTTTGATATATTACAACTAAAAGGATGAAATTAAACAAGTTCAACCTAAATTTAAACTAATTTTAACTAAAACTAGACGATCTCTCTTCTTGTAAGGGGTGGTTTTAGAGGCCATAGACACCTCCGTCGCCGCCCGAGCCATTGTTGTTCGATTTGAGACATGTTGTCGCCAATATGAGGTGCATGAGCTATGTCCCTCCTCCTTGTCACGCGGGATCAACACGTAGCCGTGCTGGACATCCCACAAAATAGAGTGTGTTTTAGAATTTCAATCCGGGTGCTCATCGAGGGCAGGTTCCTCATGCGGGGCTGACGATGCATAATAACGGTGATCCTTCTCCTCCTCCACCTCATACATCCACCCCTTCTCCTCTGATACCGACACCCAGCCCATTTGTAGCGGAATTGGCGCCTAGTTTAGGGAGCTTTCTCTCGCCGGCGTTGCACTTGTTGGATCAGGGGCACCCCCCTCCGGTCCCTCCCATCCAAAAAAAGTGTCGCACTTTTGAGCTAGTTCTAGACTTTTAGTTCAAAACTTAGTTGAAAACTGCGGCACTTTTTTTTTTTTTTGATCGGAGGGAGTGGTACTAGTATGCATGGGGTGAGGAGCAAGTAGTTTGGTGGTGAAGTGAGCTGAGGTGGGAAGTTTTGCACTCCCCTTTTCCTTGGTATCATCTTGGACAGGGACGTGTACTGAGACTCGGAGCTCCCCACGCCATTGACTTGCGTTGCAAGGGTGATTGGTGAGCGAGCAGAAAAAGATCCCCAAGATTCTCCCACCAAACACACGATCCTTGCAATGAAGTACAGTACTATTTTTTTTTTTTTTTTTTTTTTTTGTGTGTGTGTGGAAAGAAGGGTGCCCATGGGAGCAGCAGCTGGTCACTCGTTTCCTTAACATTAACAGAAAGCCGGTCGCTGTCCCGCTGATGCTTCTGCTGATCGTGCCGTTGCCGTGTCATTCAGATCCATGAACGAACGTCCCAACAAGAAGGAAGTTCCCTTCGCATGGCGGCGAACCCGGAGATCGACGAACCAAAAGAAATTCAGTGAAAATTCCTGCGAAAATCATGAGGTTTAGCATCAACAGTCAGCTATCTTCACTTGGTCAGGGGAGTTCCTGCGTTCCAAAGTCCAAACGGTAGATAGTGATCTTTGCAGGCACCGCTGCAGACCGCAGCCGCTAGTGTGGGGTGTGTGGGCGCGCGTATCTCGTCCACCAACCCCCGGAGGTAGGAGCACCTACCATGCCAACCTTTCCTCGGCGGGTCCCACCCACGGCCTGCAAGTGGGGGCACCAACCAACCAACCAACCTCTTCCAATGCATTTTGCATAGCAGAAAAGATTCATGTTGAACGAGGAGACTCTTTTGCTGATGCATTACATCACATGCAGTGTGTGTGTGCGTGGTGTGTTTTGGAGCGAGTGTGATGGAAACCAAACCAAGCCACCAAACCGGACGAAAAGTATAGATAGCTCAACGGCACTATCATCGTCATGGTTGGTGAGCGAGGCACACAAGGAGGTTTTTTTTTTTTTTTTTGAGAGAGAGAAGAGGCGCACAAGGAGCGGCCCCACCTGGCCCGCCGCAAACTGTCCGGTCCACGATGCTCACAGCCAGTGGCGGATGTAGCATTTGACCAATGTACGTAGGGGCAACATTACAGAGGGGGGTGGTTGTTGTTGTCAAAACACATTACAGATGGTTAATAAAATATTGAATGATCATATGAATGCATTAGCAAAAAGAAAGTTAAGCAGATTGTTTGTGGCCCCGCCCCCCTCCCCCCACCCCCACCCCTAGATCCGTCGCTGCTCACCGTCCCACATTGCAGCACAAAGCCTTGTTGCAGCTGCGCTTTGAAGCGGCCGCGACTCATTGCGGCATGGCCTTTGTTTCTGAGATTGGGAGGCGCGTTCTGAAGCGGTCGCGCCTCGCCCAGTTTGCAGCACGGGTGGTTGCTGCAAAGGGTGGCTTTTCGGTGGGGCTCGCAACGTGGTGGCTGTAATGGTTTGCAACCATGGTGTCCGATGGCGGCACGCAGCAGTGAACATGCGTCATCGATGCAATTCATGAAAAAAAAAGAAAAGAACGGAGAAGAAGAACGAAATGACGGGGCGAGAACTCTCACAGGGAAATAACATACGGTCGTGGGCCCCATGGGGGACACACGTCACTCTGGGGACGCGGTCGACGGGCGACGAAAGATTCGTCGGTTGAGTCCTAGCTCTTTCCCCTTTTTTAGGGAAAACTTTGAATAGTTGAGCTGTATTGTTTGAAGTTTTTTTTTTATGAAAGTGTAAGCTAGTGTCAAACAAGGCAAAATGTACCGAAAATTATGAGAGGGCAGTGGTATTCCCAGCCAATAAGAGTTCAAGCCCTAAACTTGACATTGATGCTCGCACTTTTCTGGATTTATTCCAGACTTTTCGGCGATGTGCGCTCAGTGGGAGGAGACGTTCCATCGATTACGAAGGCGTCTGTGGCGACTTTGTTAATCTCAAGATGATATGTCGGTTCAGTCTATCGGAGGTCTCGTAAGGGTAAGGCGTGCGTGCGTCCATAGGGATGAATGGACGCTCGTGTAAGTGAGCGACTTCGATTGTACCGTGTTAAAAAAAGTACCAAAATTGCGGTGTACATGCTAGATAGTAAAAATCCACTTGACCTGTGACAAAAGTATGTTTTGTGAAGATCCCTGTGTTTTGGTTCACGTCGTCCAACGAACCTTCACGTGTTGCAGCGGTGCTTCATGTGTGCTTTGATGTATTTCCCCCCTCGACTGGAGTAAAGCAACCTGCTGCAGCTACAATTAGGAGGTTTTAACGGCGATGTGACCAATAGGAATCTCGGTGTGACGGAGATCGGTTCCGAACTCTGAAGCCATGTAGACATAGCTGCCTTCGAAGGGAGATGAACGAGGAAAAAATCGCTTCATAGGGTGTCTGAAATTCCGATTCCACCAGTCGATTCATCAATGACATGACAAAGACAACGTTGATGGAGGGAAGTTTGAGGTTGACAGGTTCGGGTGCCGCGAGAGAGGGGGGGGGGCAGAGATCGTGCTGGGGTTTAGACATGTGGTGAGGGCGGAGCACCACGATGGAGGGTGGCGGCGAAGACATGCATGCCGAAGATGAAAATGAAAAACAGGCTAGAGGTTGAAGACGGCCAAGAGCCTTCGGATCTGAATATCGTGTGGCCCAGAAAATTGAACAACCGCAAATAGGTGTCCATAGATAAAATGAAATTAATTAGAAGTTTAACCCTTCTTAAAAGAGAAAAAGTCTGTATTGGACTATGATTTGAGTAAACAATAAAGAAGGAACCAACAAGAAAATAAAGAATTGTTCCAACCTTGGCTTGGGGTCTGTCTGGAAATGGAAAATAATTCCCTCTCTCATCTGGTCTCGCCACACCGACAAGAAAAACAAGTGAATAATAATTGAAATAGCGCAACGTCAACCAAAATCAGGTAGGGGGTCACCGGTGGCAGAGATTGTGTCAGGCTTAGAGTGGCGGTCTAGGTGGAGCAGCACGACGGAGGGGGGCGGCGAAGGCACGCATGTCAAAGATGAAAAATGAGAAACAAGCTAGAGGTTGAAGACGACCCAGGAGCCGTCGGATCGGCATATCGTGCGGCCTAGAAAACCGACCGACGACAAATATAGGCCGTCATTGAAGCGGCGCGCCAGCCGAGGCCACCGCCCGCTGCACACCCAGCTGAATATGCCTCCTCGCCGCATTCAAATGCCTCCATTAAACCCCGCGCGTGTGCCGAGAAACCTACTCCATCCACATGTCCGTTCATGAGCGGGTTGACATTAAAGACAATGATGGGCAAGCTCCTCCAGTCAGCCCGCTATTTAAATGAGATCAGACGCAGGGCAAGAATTGCACTACAACTCCGCTCCCCATCTCCTACTTGCACCATTTTCTCTACACTGTCCATGGCATCCAGCAAGCAGGAAGAGCAGTTCTCCGGCATAAAAGCCGGCTGGGTGGCCCACCGAGCGCGCAAGATACGAGTCAGGCGACTTGCTGCTCCACCTCCTTCGCCTAGCCCGACAACAAGTTGCCGCTCCAAGCCGATAGATGGTATAGCAACTCGTCGCTCCAAACTACGTCGCGGAGGAGTGGCGAGTTGCTCCAGGCAGGCACGCGGGGGAGCATTGACAGAATGGGCATCGTGACTGCTCTGGACGAGACGCCGTGCCATCCGCCGTCAACGTTCGCGGAACCGCTTCTGGTTGGTGGAGAAGAAGCTGGTTATGCGAAGATCGACGAGTCAGCGGCCAACACGTCTGCGTCCGCCGCCAACATTGAGGAAAAGTAGAACGTGGGCTGTCGTCGCCGCTTGGGTCCCAGGAAGGCCACCACCGCCGCGTCGCCGACGTGCACAGCTGGTCACTTGCCCCATTCAGCGCAAACCATCGTCGACCCCGGCCTCGGCTTCACGGAATCGGAGGAGCCCCCTTCCCGTCCGGCTGAAGCATCCCCTTTGCCACTCCGATGAGCGGCACAACCGGACATAGGGAAGATATGGGGTGAAGAATATACCTCCAGGTCTCCCGACAGTCCGATGAGCAGGCTTCCGGACATGAGCAAGACAAAGGGATCCACCGTAGCCGCCCGTAGGCTAGTGTAGTGTATCCATGTCGTGGGAATGGAGCTCCGCACGACCGGATGTGCACATAGTTTTACCTTTTTTTAGTGTAGTGTATCTGGTCCGGACAGATGCGGGCAATTTGCAGGTCCACCTTTGAGATGCCCTAAGCCAGTCTCAAACAAGGCAAAAGATACCGAAAATTGTCGTGCACATGCTAGGTTTCCACTTACCTGTGACGAAAGCATAGTAAAGCTTGCTTCATTTCCTCGGAGAAATTAGTGGCACCATGGCGCCAGCTTAGGAATCTCTTACAAAATGGTCGTGCATAACATGCGTGCCCACCAAACCAGATGCGGCGAATATTCCAGCTAGCAGCACGGACGCATCTCCGTTTGTTTCACGTCGTGCAACGGACCTTCACGTGTGCTTTGGTCAGCTGCTGGGTAGTATAGTACTCCATCCGTTCTTAAATATAAGTCTTTCTAGAGATTTCACTATGGACTACATACGGAGCAAAATGACTGAATCTACACTATAAAATGCATCTACATACAACCGTATGTGGTTCATAGTGAAATCTCTACAAAAACTTATATCTAGGAACGGAGGGAGTAGCTACGTGTTGCAGCGGTGCTTCACGTGTGCTCCTGTTGCATTTTTTTTCGGACTGGAGCAGAGCATCCTGCTGCAGTCAGGAGGTTTTGACGACGACGAGACGAACAGGAAGCTGGGTGTGACGGAGATCGATTCAGAACTCCGAACTCGTGTAGGCACAGTCGGGTTGCCTAGCAGCCACCAGCTGCCTTCGACAGGTGGCCAAGGATGAAAAAACCAGCTTCATAGGTTGTCTGAAATTCTGATTCCGCCTGTCGGTTCATCATGGGGTAACGCGGCAACGACATCGTCGATGGAGGGAAGTTAGAGATTGACGGGTTCGGTGCCGCAATAGAGAGGAGTGGGGTTGCCGGCGGCAGAGATCGTGTCGGGGTTTAGAGGGGCGGTCGGGGCGAAGCACCACGACGAAGGGGGGTGGCGAAGATGAAAAATGAGAAACAAGCTAGATGTTGAAGACGACCAAGAGCCTTCAGATCTGAATGCCGTGCGGCCCAGAAAATCGAACGACGACAAATAGATGTCCATAGATAAAATGAAATTAATTAGAAGTCTAACCCTTCTTAAAAGAGAAAAAGTTTGTATAGAACTATGATTTGAATTCCTTTCTTATTAGTTTCCAAGTGCAAAATGTTCATTGCCTTGAGCATTTCTGCAACTTCTATTTTTCCTATCCTAAAGCTAATGAACCCAATGGAAGAGAAAAACCTTTGAATAAATAATAAAGAATTATTCCAACCTCGGCTCGGGGTCCGCCTGGAAGGAAAATAATCCCCTCTCTCATCCGGTCTCGCCACACTGACAAGGAAAACAAGTGAATAATAATTGAAATAGAACACAATCGTCAACCAAAAAACGGGTAAGGGGTCGCCGCGGCAGAGATTGTGTCCAGGCTCAGAATGGCGGTCAAGGCGGAGCAGCACGACAGAGGGGGCGGCGAAGGCACGCATGTCAAAGATAAAAAAAAAGAGAAACAAGGTAGAGGCCGAAGACGACCCAGGAGCCGTCGGATCGGAACATCGCGCGGCCCATAAAACCGACCGGCGACAAATATAGGCGTCCCTGGAAAAAAAAATAAAAAAAAATAAATCAGAAGTTTTGATGGGTGGATCCGTGGGTGGTGTCTTGGATAGCAGCAACTTTGAATCACTCAACAACAACAACATGTTAGTGCTAACAGAGATTAGTTGGGAGGGATCTCACCTCACCTCACCTCACCAGATCCCAACGTACGCACCTACCAACCCCCCCGCCCTTCCCGTTTGCTTGCACATTATAAATAAACCCCCCCAAACCCCCCCAATTCCCCGTGCCCACCGCCATCTTCCATCCTCCCCTCTCCCCACCGTCTCCCTCCTCATCTCCGGCGCCGCCCCGCGACTCCTCCAAGGGTAAGCCACCGCCGCCCCGCCGCTCCCCCTCCCCATCCCCTCCCGCCGCGTCCGACCCAATGCGCGCGCGGCCGCGAAATCCCCCGCGCGGTCAGCCTGACGCCGCGCCGTAGTCTATGCGCCGACGTCTGTCGCGCGCGTCGCCGCGCCGCCGCCCCGTGTCGTAGTCTAAGAGCCGACGCCGGTACCCGCCCGCCCCGTAAGCGGTATCGGGCATTTGGTTTCCTGGGGTTAACTGAATTTCGGTTGGGCGCGGGCGCCCCGCCATCCGGATCCCCCCCGCTGCATGGCGGCGGCTGCTCGGGGCCAGATCCGAGCCTCTCGGTCGCGCCCTCGGTGGATCTGAGGCCGATGCGGTGGTTAGGTTCCTGGCATCAGATCTGCTGTGCCGCCTAGCATTTTTTAGTTACGATCCGAGATTGCATTGGCTGTGTGCTGTATCTGTAGAACGGCTGTCAGGGAGTGAGTGCTGGTTTTGTGTGCTAATTGTTATCATCATTTCAGATGATCAGTTTGTTTCCTCGTAGTTCTGACCCGTCGGTTAATTTAATTTGCCTCTAGTTCTGTCCAATTATGCATATCCGTAGTACCAGGACATTTTCTGATCAGTGTTGTTACTATTTTTTTTTCACATTTAAATCCTGTGGTCAACTTAAACTCTGCATGTCCTACTCGTCCTCGGACGTTTTGATCCCAGCCGCCATCCATTCCCCTGAATGTTATGTTGTTTGTAGTAGTATATGATGATGCCTTCATGCCTGAGAGGGACCCTGCTTTCTTTCCGGCCGATTTTAGCTGCCCTGTACCCACACCATGGGAGTTGGTTGGATCCTAAATGGAGGCCTTTAGTGCGTGTAGCCTGCCTTCATGGCACGGCTAAACATTCCCAGTATACAGAAACATCCTGGCTTAGCCAAAGGTATTTCTTAAGCCTCTTAATTCTTAGCAGAGGAGCTCATGCGGCAGTAACTAAAAAAACTATGTGCAAACATAGAAGAACGGAGTACTGAGTTCGTTTGGAGAAATATGTTTTTATAATTTTGGGTCCATTGGCTGTTAGCTTACAGATATACTTATAGTTTCCTGTATGTGCGTTAATTGATTTTTTATTTTGGATCCCTTGTCTGTTAGGTTGATATATGTATTTTGCTATATGTGCAAAGTATTTTGGAAAGTTCCTTACCAACCAATGTTCCTGCAAATTAATTGATTTTAATTTTTTGATGGCGCAGAAAGATGGCGTCCCACATTGTTGGATACCCTCGCATGGGCCCCAAGAGGGAGCTCAAGTTTGCCTTGGAGTCTTTCTGGGATGGGAAGAGCAGCGCTGAGGATTTGGAGAAGGTTGCCGCCGACCTCAGGGCCAGCATCTGGAAGCAGATGTCAGAGGCTGGGATTAAGTACATTCCCAGCAACACCTTCTCATACTATGACCAGGTCCTTGACACAACGGCCATGCTTGGTGCCGTCCCGGACCGCTACTCTTGGACTGGCGGAGAGATTGGCCACAGCACCTACTTCTCAATGGCCAGGGGCAACGCCACTGTCCCTGCTATGGAGATGACCAAGTGGTTTGACACCAACTAGTAAGTCAATCTGCATCTCTTGAATGCTGATCAGAGGTGAAATTTTTTTAGGGCATTGGTCATGCAGTTTTGCTTACTGGCTTTCTTACTCTTTTGCAGCCACTTCATTGTACCTGAATTGAGCCCAGCAACCAAGTTCTCATATGCTTCACACAAGGCTGTCTCTGAATACAAGGAGGCAAAGGCGGTATGTTCCTTCACCCACAGCATTGTCTCAGCCTCCTTTTCGTAGTAGTTTCCTTGCACATGATTTGGTAGTAAAAAATATCTTCTGACCTGTATTACTATTTTGTGCTAGCTATCTAAATCTGATCCCACAGTGCTAGTTTTTATGTCTTGCTTTGCTAGTTACATGTTCTTTGGTTAAAGTAGAGCCTTTAGCCACATCTGGATGAGACCCCATATCTTAGCAATCCCATACTGCAAAACGCTGACTAGTTGATTTTGTAACCTATACCTGAAGTTGAAATTTATAGTTCTGGAACAAGCATGTTTTTTCTGTCGTGCACAGAAGCATTACCATTTGCATACCTAACTGAATATAGAAATTCATTTCAAGGACCTGAATATAGAAATTCATTTGCCATGCTATTTGTCTTCACAAAATGATGCCTGCATGCTTACATGTTCTTCCATGCAGCTCGGTGTTGACACTGTTCCAGTGCTTGTTGGACCAGTCTCATACTTGCTGCTCTCCAAGGCAGCGAAGGGTGTGGAGAAATCATTCTCTCTTCTTTCACTTCTTGATAGTATTCTTCCCATCTACAAGTAAGCATCGGCTGACGCAACCAACTCCTTTTGTTTTAACTTGAATCTTCAGTTGATAATGTCATATGTTATATAAATTGCAGGGAGGTTGTGACTGAGCTGAAGGCAGCTGGTGCTTCATGGATTCAGTTTGATGAGCCCACCCTTGTTAAGGACCTTGCTGCTCACGAATTGGCCGCGTTCTCTTCAGCATATGCTGCACTCGAATCGGCACTCTCTGGATTGAATGTGCTTATTGAGACATACTTTGCTGATGTTCCTGCTGAATCTTACAAGTACGTTTCTCTAGTGCTAATCCATTCTACTCGCCGTTTTATGTATTTCAAGGTGTTCTATTAAAACAGCAAAACACTAATTCTCTTGTAACCACAGGACCCTCACATCATTGAGTGGCGTGACTGCCTATGGTTTTGATCTTGTTCGTGGAACCAAGACGCTTGAGCTTATCAAGAGCGCTGGTATCCCATCTGGGAAGTACTTATTTGCTGGTGTTGTAGATGGAAGGAACATCTGGGCTGATGATCTTGCTGCATCTCTCAGCACTCTTCAGTCTCTTGAGGCTGTTGTTGGCAAGGGTAAGCAGTAAACAATATATTTATTATTTACTATCTCCAGGTCACAATTTAGGACGTTTTCAACATCGACAGCTCTTTAGGTGAAACTTTGACCATCAGTTCCTATGAAAAATATGTTGCTTCAAATAAAACCAAGTATTGATTATAAACGACCTACAGTGTGACTCAGTGGTGTATTCAAACCATGATATTCTAGTACTGTATTAATGTGTCGCAGATGTTGGTATTTGTTGTATATTGATGGTTGTGATCAAACCTTAAAATGTTCCATTAGCCATTGTCATTGCTTTCTGTATTAAACAATTGTGAATACTTTCTCGCAGACAAGCTTGTGGTGTCCACCTCCTGCTCACTGATGCACACTGCTGTTGATCTTGTGAACGAGACTAAGCTTGACAGCGAGATCAAGTCATGGCTCGCATTTGCTGCCCAAAAGGTGGTTGAGGTGAATGCACTTGGCAAGGCTTTGGCTGGTCAAAAGGATGAGGTATGCTATTCTTTTTTCTCTCTTACTATAGCCTGGTGCTTGTTTGTACCACTTTAATTGCAACTCCTAACTAACTTTACTGACTTGTAATGTTGAATATTGTCAAATACAGGCCTACTTTGCCGCCAATGCTGCTGCTCAGGCCTCAAGGAAGTCGTCACCCAGAGTGAACAACGAGGAGGTTCAGAAGGCTGTAAGTTCTCTGAAGTTCGGTCATATACACACACATTAAGAGTCCCCACATGACAATTATTAACAGGAAGTTCATTTCTTACAGGCGGCTGCTTTGAAGGGCTCTGACCACCGCCGTGCTACCCCTGTTTCTGCTAGACTGGACGCTCAGCAGAAGAAGCTCAACCTTCCTATCCTCCCAACTACAACAATTGGTTCATTCCCTCAGACAATGGACCTCAGGAGGGTCCGCCGTGAGTACAAGGCGAAGAAGTGAGTCCCTCTAGATGGACTTTTCTTGTGATATTTCCTGCAATTTTAATTGAAAATTTATGTCACTGCAGGATCTCTGAGTAGACTTTTCTTGTGATATTTCCTGCATTTTTATTGAATATTTGTGTCACTGCAGGATCTCTGAGGAGGAGTATGTCAGTGCTATCAAGGAAGAAATTAGCAAGGTTGTCAAGATCCAAGAGGAGCTTGACATCGATGTGCTCGTCCACGGAGAGCCTGAGGTGAGCAATGCTAGTTAATATTGTTTGTTGCAGACTCATTTGCAAGATGTTTGGACGTTTTGAAATGAAGCTATATAGCTCTATGGATCATTGAAATAGGAATTTGCTTGAGCATATCGCATTGTTCTCCTGCAACTTAGTGTATGTACATTTTTTGACTAATTCTATGTACATTTCAGAGAAATGACATGGTTGAGTACTTTGGCGAGCAATTATCTGGTTTTGCATTTACTGCCAATGGATGGGTGCAATCCTATGGATCACGTTGCGTGAAGCCACCGATCATCTATGGTGATGTCAGCCGCCCCAACCCCATGACAGTCTTCTGGTCCAAGATGGCTCAGGACATGACCCCTCGCCCAATGAAGGGAATGCTGACTGGTCCTGTCACAATCCTCAACTGGTCTTTTGTCAGGAATGATCAACCAAGGTTGATACCGCTTCCTAGCTTCTTACATCTGTTTTGATTTGAGGCCTTCACGTGGAGGTGTTTTAACTGCTACTAATCGGTACACCACTTCTTGGTATACAGGTTTGAGACATGCTACCAGATTGCCCTTGCCATTAAAAAGGAGGTCGAGGATCTTGAAGCTGGTGGTATTCAGGTTTGTGTATAAGCTTTAGCTGTCCTGTTACCATATCATTACTGTGTCCATGTGGCATGTGTAACAAATACGCTTCGGTCATCTACAGGTGATCCAGATCGACGAGGCTGCTCTAAGAGAGGGTCTGCCGCTGCGCAAGTCGGAGCATGCTTTCTACTTGGACTGGGCTGTCCACTCATTCAGAATCACCAACTGCGGTGTGCAAGACACCACTCAGGTAATCTACATGGAATGCCATGAAGGTATTCAGAAAATCTTTGTCACCATCATCATCCATCCCTTCTGAGACTTGTTTTTCCTGGGCAGATCCACACCCACATGTGCTACTCCAACTTCAACGATATCATCCACTCCATCATCAACATGGACGCGGACGTCATCACCATTGAGAACTCCCGCTCCGACGAGAAGCTCCTGTCGGTCTTCCGCGAGGGCGTGACCTACGGAGCCGGCATCGGCCCTGGCGTCTACGACATCCACTCCCCCAGGATCCCCTCCACGGAGGAGATTGCCGACCGCGTCAACAAGATGCTCGCGGTGCTCGACACCAACATCCTGTGGGTGAACCCCGACTGCGGCCTCAAGACCCGCAAGTACACGGAGGTGAAGCCCGCCCTGACCAACATGGTCGCCGCGGCCAAGCTCATCCGCACCCAGCTCGCCAGCACAAAGTGAAGAGCAGCCTGATGCTACTACCTATTGTTTTGTGGGGGCAGAGCGCCAAATGAGCCACATTTGTTTCGAATAATCCGATTCTTCATCGTACCGCCGGCCCGAGTTTGGCTAGGGTTAGTCCTGCTATGGTAAACTGCTACGTGTTGACATGTTGTATCTATGTTTGGTGGGTGGTTTCGGTCTTTGAGCTTGTGTTTCGTCGCGGTTGGTTATAAAGGGAGTTGAAAATTGTTCTGCGTCTCTCAGTTTCCTCCTTGATTCCACAAGTTGTCTGCTCGTTTCTGAATCTGTTCAGCTAGTCGGGCAGGATACAGAAATTGTATAGTCTTTTACACATGGTTCAGAGTAGCAGCGTTGCATACAGTGCACCAATTCCTACCACGGCGAGGACGATGACAATGAAGCCGACCACATGCAGAGGCGTCAGCTTCTCCCACCACCTCTTGTCGTCATCACCACCGTCGTTTCTTGGAGCATCTGCTGTGGCAATCTCCTCCTCCTGTATCTGAATCCTGGTCTCCTGAGGTGCCGTTTCCTTCTCTTCAGCCCTGTTCTTCTCCGCGTCCTCTTGGGCGCTCCAGAAGCTGCCATTGCTGCTGCTGCCGCCCGACGAGCCATCGCCTTTCCGCTCTCCGTGAGGCGGCGGCTGCTCCTTCTGCGCGGCCATGGGCGACGACGGCGGTGGCGGTGGCGGTGGAGGACCTGGTGGTGGTGGTGACCCCTTGGGCAGGATGACGTAGAGCACGGCCTGCTCCTTGTCCATCACGGCCCTGATGCCGCCGGTGCGGACGCTCTTAGGCACCGGGAACGACTTGAGAAACCGCGCCCATCGCGCGCCGCCGCCGTCGCCGACCGGGCGCTCGCCGGCGACCTTGAGCTTCCGGCTCGTGTTGTACAGCACCTTGAGCTCCTCCTTCATGAACCCTGAAACCAGGGCAAGACAAGACACCTTCACAAGACTGAAAAGTCGCAATGCAGCGGCCGGCAAAGAGACTGGTAATGTCCCCGCACCTGAGACGTCGACGACGAGGGTGTCGGCGTCGGCCGTGCGCGCCCACTCGCACCGGGGCTCGACGGCCGTGTACACGCGGTGGCGCGGCGCCGGCGCGGCCGCCTGCATTGCCAAACTGTTGATGACAGACGTACAGAGACGCCGCTGCTCTCGGATCTTTCAGCGACAAGGATTGGTTAGGGGTGCATTATAGGGAAGACGACACGATATAACTATTGCGGCGGCGGTGATGGTTGTCGCCAGGCAACTCCTTCCTTTGCTTGCGCTGCTCTCGGATGTTTTGCTTTGGTCGCAAGGTGCAAGGCGTATGCACTCATTCGATGCAGGGGGAGCAAGGATGCATGTAATTTTGTTAATAGGAGAGCACCGGTCGGCCAGGTTGTTACCACGCAGCAGGGTTAATAAATAAATTTATTTACTTAGCATAAATGAAAGAAGGTGCTGTAGTAAGAAGTTTCAGAGTCATGCACACATTGGAGATTAACAATTTACATCACAGCATTCACAAATTTCAGTACTACCAAGTTCACTCGCTTTTCTGAGCATAATTCCCCCGTGTAAATTGCCAAAAACCACGGCAATTGCGTCCGACCGACGGTGCTGAAAACCACCGTATTCGTAAAAGTTTGCCAAGAAAAATATATTCTATTTTTGAGTAATTGTTTGCTGAATGCAGTAAAAACAACGTTTAACCATGTTTTGACCAAAAAAAAAAACTGACAGCGGGGCTCATCCGTCAGGACCATCTGGCATGGGATGGGTGAGTCGGTCATCGTTGCTGCCACATGGGGCCCATCTGCCATAGAAAGAAAAAAAAGAAAAGAATACAAGTTCTTTTTATCTTCCCCGTGAGGCAACCTTTACGTGAAAGAGAAAAGAGCCAGCCCCTCGGTGTGGAACAGCGTCCCGCGAACTGGAGCTCGTCGTCGCCATGCCGCCGCCGCGTCCACCGTGGCCGCCGGCAGCGCCATGGTCCCTGGCCCCTCCTCCCGTGTCGAACCCGCGCCTTTAGGCTCTTCCCTGCCCTCGTCGTCGCCGCCGGCCCCATGGCCGCCATGGGCTCGAGCTCGGCGAGATCCTGCTTGCCCCGACCGCGTGCTCCCTGGCGGCGCCCCATGGTGCGCTGCACGCCGCGCCCGCGCAGGCCCAGCCCAACGTCCGTCTGGCAAGCTCCGGCGCCGTCGGCACGTGCTGAACGCGCAGGATTCGGCGGTGTCCGGCGCGCACGCGAGGTGGAGCTCCAGCCTCTTCAACGTCGTCGCATCCAAGAGCTCACACGCACAAGGGCTTCTCCTCTCCTCAGACCTCCTCTCCGCAGCTCCGCATGCTCTGCAGCGGCCTCGGCATTTTGTCGAGCAGCCCGCGTGCGCTCACCAGCGGGAACCAGCGGCCTCGGCATTTTGGTGATGCTCCGACGAGCGCAGCCCTTGGAGCCTTGGAGTTGGAGGCACGATGCCGGCGAGGTGCAGAGCGAGGGCGGCGAGGCATGGACCTCCACCACGCCCCACGACTGCGGCTAGACGTAGCACGTTCTCGCAGATGGCGACTAGTCCGCGTGGAGCATCACCGGCTCGAGCGGCCGGAACATGGCGTTGCTCTCCGGCGGCACGCTCTTAGGCACCGGGAACGACTTGAGAAACCGCGCCCATCGCGCGCCGCCGCCGTCGCCGACCGGGCGCTCGCCGGCGACCTTGAGCTTCCGGCTCGTGTTGTACAGCACCTTGAGCTCCTCCTTCATGAACCCTGAAACCAGGGCAAGACAAGACACCTTCACAAGACTGAAAAGTCGCAATGCAGCGGCCGGCAAAGAGACTGGTAATGTCCCCGCACCTGAGACGTCGACGACGAGGGTGTCGGCGTCGGCCGTGCGCGCCCACTCGCACCGGGGCTCGACGGCCGTGTACACGCGGTGGCGCGACGCGGCGCGGCCGCCTGCATTGCCAAACTGTTGATGACAGACGTACAGAGACGCCGCTGCTCTCGGATCTTTCAGCGACAAGGATTGGTTAGGGGTGCATTATAGGGAAGACGACACGATATAACTATTGCGGCGGCGGTGATGGTTGTCGCCAGGCAACTCCTTCCTTTGCTTGCGCTGCTCTCGGATGTTTTGCTTTGGTCGCAAGGTGCAAGGCGTATGCACTCATTCGATGCAGGGGGAGCAAGGATGCATGTAATTTTGTTAATAGGAGAGCACCGGTCGGCCAGGTTGTTACCACGCAGCAGGGTTAATAAATAAATTTATTTACTTAGCATAAATGAAAGAAGGTGCTGTAGTAAGAAGTTTCAGAGTCATGCACACATTGAGATTAACAATTTACATCACAGCATTCACAAATTTCAGTACTACCAAGTTCACTCGCTTTTCTGAGCATAATTCCCCCGTGTAAATTGCCAAAAACCACGGCAATTGCGTCCGACCGACGGTGCTGAAAACCACCGTATTCGTAAAAGTTTGCCAAGAAAAATATATTCTATTTTTGAGTAATTGTTTGCTGAATGCAGTAAAAACAACGTTTAACCATGTTTTGACCAAAAAAAAAAACTGACAGCGGGGCTCATCCGTCAGGACCATCTGGCATGGGATGGGTGAGTCGGTCATCGTTGCTGCCACATGGGGCCCATCTGCCATAGAAAGAAAAAAGAAAAGAATACAAGTTCTTTTATCTTCCCCGTGAGGCAACCTTTACGTGAAAGAGAAAAGAGCCAGCCCCTCGGTGTGGAACAGCGTCCCGCGAACTGGAGCTCGTCGTCGCCATGCCGCCGCCGCGTCCACCGTGGCCGCCGGCAGCGCCATGGTCCCTGGCCCCTCCTCCCGTGTCGAACCCGCGCCTTTAGGCTCTTCCCTGCCCTCGTCGTCGCCGCCGGCCCCATGGCCGCCATGGGCTCGAGCTCGGCGAGATCCTGCTTGCCCCGACCGCGTGCTCCCTGGCGGCGCCCCATGGTGCGCTGCACGCCGCGCCCGCGCAGGCCCAGCCCAACGTCCGTCTGGCAAGCTCCGGCGCCGTCGGCACGTGCTGAACGCGCAGGATTCGGCGGTGTCCGGCGCGCACGCGAGGTGGAGCTCCAGCCTCTTCAACGTCGTCGCATCCAAGAGCTCACACGCACAAGGGCTTCTCCTCTCCTCAGACCTCCTCTCCGCAGCTCCGCATGCTCTGCAGCGGCCTCGGCATTTTGTCGAGCAGCCCGCGTGCGCTCACCAGCGGGAACCAGCGGCCTCGGCATTTTGGTGATGCTCCGACGAGCGCAGCCCTTGGAGCCTTGGAGTTGGAGGCACGATGCCGGCGAGGTGCAGAGCGAGGGCGGCGAGGCATGGACCTCCACCACGCCCCACGACTGCGGCTAGACGTAGCACGTTCTCGCAGATGGCGACTAGTCCGCGTGGAGCATCACCGGCTCGAGCGGCCGGAACATGGCGTTGCTCTCCGGCGGCCCGTACATGCTGAACCTGGTGCTCGTGTCGCCGTCGTTGATGCCGGCGCCCAGCGGAGAGACGCGGTGCTGGGCCGGTGCTGCTGGCTCCTACGTGTCCTCCTACGCTGCTCAAACAACCACGCCGGGCGCCTCCGGCACGAGCGACGGCGCGGGGAACAGCCACGGGTGAGCCACGGCGAGGAGGGGTACGTAGATGGTGACATGCGGGCCCTACGTCAAGATAACGGTCCACTCTAACAGTGTGGGTATTTGTTGCCACGTCATCACTTACAGTGGGCCCTCTGTCAGTTTTTTGGCCAAAATACGGTCAATAGTTGTTTTAGTGTTTCGGGCACCATATTACTCAAAATTGATGTTTTCGGCAAACTTTTATGTAAACGGTGGTTTTTGGCACTGTCGGACGCAATTGTGTTGGTTTTTGGCAATTTACTCATAATTCTCCCCTTTTTGAGACAAACAATGTTTTTGATAAAGGAAAATACAACCCAACTTAAAAGCATGCAATTTCATTTTCACCTTCATCCATGGACTTCTTTATTTATGAAGAAATGTAATTATATATATTCTAGATTAAACCAACTTCTCATAATCATTCTCGGCCGGTCCCCGTCGATAAGCACACCCACATATTGATTAAACACTGTTACAAACTACTCTAATCTTGTCAATATCAAAGAATGAGGGCCTGCTCCGCTCCCTAAAATACAACACCAGAAAATACAAATCAAACGGGGTAGCTGCATGACATCTCGCTCCCATGTTTTTTGTGAAGCTCTTCAGGGGTTGCTCTGAAAACTCTAGAAGCTAGGGTTGAGGAAAAATTACCACCACTGATGCCCCTTCGTCTCTCCCCATGCCATCCAATCAAATAGATCCTTTCCACCGAATTTCTCATTCTTGAAGAAGTTGAAGCTAGCTGGAAGCCAAACATGATAAAGTGCTCTTTGGTGGAGCTGCAACTCATGTATAAAACTGCTTCAACATGAATCTGGTGGTGTGTATCTGATTTTGATGGAGCAGTGCAGTTCCAAACATGCCCTGAGTGTCCTTTCATAAGTTCAAAGCCCCCTTCAAGTCCACAAACGTAGATTATCAGGGTGGTGGCGGTGCTATGGCATGGGGTGCATTGATGTGCTATTTTAGAGTGGTTGCTCTCGTGTTGATCAGCCGACAAAGGCTCGATGGCCAGTAGTGCTCCAGTACGCGGGGATCAAAGATGCCGGGAAAGCGGCCCCGGGATGATCATGCCGACTTTGTTTCTCTGTCGGTTTTGGGTGTTGGTTCGTACCAGCGGCAGGATGTTGTGGATCCGCATGGCGATGGGGGGGGGGACAACCATGGCATAATGTGGTGTTGTGGTGGTCTGCCGGCCATGGCGGTGGATGTTAGCAGCGGCGAGTTGCATGTGACACATTCCTATCGTGGCTAGATTGGATGGCCAGACATGATGATGCAATGGCATAGGGCTTGGTGAATTCCAAGTGAAAGCCAAGCACCAATCCTGGTCTATGCAGGCGACAACAACGTCCTAGGATGTCTTCACCCTCTTTGGAGGCCTTTTTAAGGAGCCCCCTCACCTCCCTCGGCATTTGGATCTTGAGTTTCCGGGTGGAAACCCAATTTTCACCTTTAGTGGGAGGCGACAACATTTCCATCATTTTCTCCATGGTGGCGTCACCTTGAAGGTTCGGTTCTATCAGACATCGATGGCTTGTATCAGCATGCAGTTTCATCTTGGCTAGGCATGTGTGTGGCCTCGGGGCCGCCTGGAGTCGGAGCGACGGTCCAGAGAGCGCCTCAGTGTTGTTGGTGTCGGGTTTGATCGCGTGCGTGGTAGATTCGTTGGTTCTTGTGGTGCATGGTCTCGGGGCCAACTTTTGTTTCTTAGGTTTGTATGCCAAAGTGGCGGCTCCGGATCGTGTGGTAGGATGTTGACTCTGCTAGCTTCGGTGGTAGAGTCGTCGTTAACTGGTCTGGGGCGGTCATCTCCTCTTTTGGAAGCTCCAAAAGAGGTGAGGTTTCCTCTCAGGTGTTTCCCTCTTGGTATGGAAGGTTCCCGTGACGTCCCAACATATTTTCCAAATAATGCTCCAAATTTCCTAATTATGAAGATCCTAGTGAAATCAGATGAAATGGGCAAGCAGCCGCGGTAGAATTCAGAAGATGCTAGCTCTACGGTGCAAAAATAATAAGTAAAACTTGATACACAATGCACTCATCAATCTCCCACAACCACAAGGTACTTGTCATAGTGCACCAATCCTTATCCCCTCTGAGTGCCTACTCGGGCTAATGGGGCGCAGGCAGGGACATAGCCAGTGAGGGGCTTGCTAGGGCCATGGCTCGCCCCATGGCAAACTTCTTCTTGAAAACAACCATAGATTGTTAGTTCAAAGTGCTCTAAATTTGTATGCTTGCCCCCGCTCCCCTCAACATTTTTTCTCTTTCATTGCCCCCCCCCCCCCCACTAGTAAGATATTGGCTCCGTCCCTGGGGGCGGGACCCTGCTGTCCCTAAGCACTCATCTAGGTGATATGGTCGAGGTGTGCCTGCAAAGTACCCTCAGGTACCCTTACTCACCGACATGGTCATGTCCAAGCCTTTCATCTTAGCATACTCGACCCTGAACCCCAAATGAGCTTGCCATTGTTAGTTATGGAGAAGAAAGAAGCAACACGTATAAAATAATGGAGGAAAGCACATGAACATAAGAAAGGATGGAGGAACCTCCGTCCCAAAGAGCTGAAATGCTCGCCTTGCTCCTCTAACATCTTTCCCAAATCTGTCAAATTGAACCATCACTCACCACAATCAAGCATGAACTCAAACGAGAGCAACGACGAGACCTTGACCCCCTTCCTGCACATGCAGGTTTCTTGGTCGATGTGAATTCCACCCTTTTGACCGTAGTGTGAATTCCATTCTAATTGACGGAATTACAATCATCATCAAAGGTTTGCGAAAATAAAGGGACTGTCTATTTGTTAGTCGCTCGGATTTCTTTTTCATGCAAGTCCTTTTTTCTTCACTACTCGTTGCTAGTTTTTGCTCTACGGATGCAAACTCACACAAACTTTTTCAATGTTAAATCTAACGTGTACCTACTTTCTCGGTAAAAGCTAATCAAGTACTACGTAAATGTTCTCCCATATACACTAATGTTGCTTAAGGTATTCCCTCCATTTTTATTTACTTTGCATATTAGCTTTGTATCAAGCCAAACTTTATAAACTTTTGTCAAGTTTATGAAAAAAATTATTGACACTCACAACACCGAATCAATACCATTAGAATCATCATTCAGTATACTTTTATACCGTGTATATTTGTCATTGTGAAAGTTTAAATTTGCAGTCTGCATGCGCAGAGAGTAATTAAATCTAGAACAAATTAACTTCGACGCAAAAATAACTTCCACGCGCTTAATAAGAACATAAAAAGTTAAAGGCGCGTGCATAACATTTTATTTCATCAAGTTGATCAACCAAGCATGTCTCTGTAATCTGTAATAAACCACATACACACAAATATATACTTGCATTTTACTCGAGAGCTTCCATTCACCACCACCTGACGCATGGACTTTTTTTTTTGCGGGTGCACACGTATGAACTTTCACCCAGTCGTCTCGTCTCACGCCTCAAATGCTTCGCACCAGCTGCTGCATGCTCGATGTCGATCGATCACAGTTCACATCTCGTCGCCGTAGCTCCCGGCGCCGGCATCCCCGCCGCCCCCGGAGGCAGCGGCGCTCAGGTTGCGCCACACGTACACCGTGATGCCGACGAGCACCAGCGCCGCCACGGCCACGTTCACCAGCAGCCCGCGGTTGGCGGGCGCGGGCCTCCTCCGCCGCGCCATGTCCATCATCCCCTCCGTCTCCCTGTCCGCCTCCGCCGTCTTCCTGTCCTCCTCCATCTTCCCTCGCGCCTCCCTCTCCATCCTCCGCTTCTCCTCCTCCTCGGCCGCCATGGCCTCCTCTTGCGGCTTCTTGGCCTCCTCCTCACCCACTCCCCGTCGGCTTCGGGAACGCAGGCAGCTCGGGCTTCGCGGTGGCAGCGGCTCCATTGTGCTTGTTCAGGGTCTCCTCCTCCGGCGCCGGTGCCGGCACGGGGCGCGGCCTCGCCGGCGCGGGAACGTCCGCCGGCTTGCGTGGCAGCGACGGCCTGCGGTCGGCGAAGGGCTTCTGAGGAACGACGGGGGCGGCGCCGTGGCGGCCGGCCTCGCGGGCTCGGGGAGCGCCGCCGGCGGCTTCTGGGACGGCGCCGCGTAGGGCCTCCTGGGCTCGGGCTTGGCGTCGCCGGCGCCGGCGCCGGCAACACCGGCTGCACCGGCGCGGGCGAAGGGTGCTTCTTGGGGAGCGTGATGGTGAGCGCCTCGTTCTCGAACTTGGCGCGGATGCCGTCGACGTTGCAGTCGGAGGGGAGCTGCAGGTCCTTCTGGAAGCGGCTCCACCGGCCGCCCTCCACCGGCCGCTCCCCGCGCGTCCGCAGGTGGCCGTGGTTGTCCACCAGCACCCTGATCTCCTCCCTCTTAAACCCTGCAGCAAGAACCCTCAAGCGTCAGGCCACACCCATCACACACCCGCCATTGTTTGCTTGTGATCAGTTCATGGATGACAATGGTTGCTTGCCTGGGACGATGATCTTGACGAAGCTGGCGTCGGCGGAGTGGCTCCACTCGACGGCGGGGGTGTACTCCTCGTAGGTGCGGTTGATGGCCCGGTCCATGGCTGCTGCCGATCTCCCAAACAATAAACTGCGTGATGAATGCTTGTGGTGATGCCATTGTTAGTTATGGAGAAGAAAGAAGCAACACGTATAAAATAATGGAGGAAAGCACATGAACATAAGAAAGGATGGAGGAACCTCCGTCCCAAAGAGCTGAAATGCTCGCCTTGCTCCTCTAACATCTTTCCCAAATCTGTCAAATTGAACCATCACTCACCACAATCAAGCATGAACTCAAACGAGAGCAACGACGAGACCTTGACCCCCTTCCTGCACATGCAGGTTTCTTGGTCGATGTGAATTCCACCCTTTTGACCGTAGTGTGAATTCCATTCTAATTGACGGGAATTACAATCATCATCAAAGGTTTGCGAAAATAAAGGGACTGTCTATTTGTTAGTCGCTCGGATTTCTTTTTCATGCAAGTCCTTTTTTCTTCACTACTCGTTGCTAGTTTTTGCTCTACGGATGCAAACTCACACAAACTTTTTCAATGTTAAATCTAACGTGTACCTACTTTCTCGGTAAAAGCTAATCAAGTACTACGTAAATGTTCTCCCATATACACTAATGTTGCTTAAGGTATTCCCTCCATTTTTATTTACTTTGCATATTAGCTTTGTATCAAGCCAAACTTTATAAACTTTTGTCAAGTTTATGAAAAAATTATTGACACTCACAACACGAATCAATACCATTAGAATCATCATTCAGTATACTTTTATACCGTGTATATTTGTCATTGTGAAAGTTTAAATTTGCAGTCTGCATGCGCAGAGAGTAATTAAATCTAGAACAAATTAACTTCGACGCAAAAATAACTTCCACGCGCTTAATAAGAACATAAAAGTTAAAGGCGCGTGCATAACATTTTATTTCATCAAGTTGATCAACCAAGCATGTCTCTGTAATCTGTAATAAACCACATACACACAAATATATACTTGCATTTTACTCGAGAGCTTCCATTCACCACCACCTGACGCATGGACTTTTTTTTGCGGGTGCACACGTATGAACTTTCACCCAGTCGTCTCGTCTCACGCCTCAAATGCTTCGCACCAGCTGCTGCATGCTCGATGTCGATCGATCACAGTTCACATCTCGTCGCCGTAGCTCCCGGCGCCGGCATCCCCGCCGCCCCCGGAGGCAGCGGCGCTCAGGTTGCGCCACACGTACACCGTGATGCCGACGAGCACCAGCGCCGCCACGGCCACGTTCACCAGCAGCCCGCGGTTGGCGGGCGCGGGCCTCCTCCGCCGCGCCATGTCCATCATCCCCTCCGTCTCCCTGTCCGCCTCCGCCGTCTTCCTGTCCTCCTCCATCTTCCCTCGCGCCTCCCTCTCCATCCTCCGCTTCTCCTCCTCCTCGGCCGCCATGGCCTCCTCTTGCGGCTTCTTGGCCTCCTCCCTCACCCACTCCCCCGTCGGCTTCGGGAACGCAGGCAGCTCGGGCTTCGCGGTGGCAGCGGCTCCATTGTGCTTGTTCAGGGTCTCCTCCTCCGGCGCCGGTGCCGGCACGGGGGGCGCGGGCCTCGCCGGCGCGGGAACGTCCGCCGGCTTGCGTGGCAGCGACGGCCTGCGGTCGGCGAAGGGCTTCTGAGGAACGACGGGGGGCGGCGCCGTGGCGGCCGGCCTCGCGGGCTCGGGGAGCGCCGCCGGCGGCTTCTGGGACGGCGCCGCGTAGGGCCTCCTGGGCTCGGGCTTGGGCGTCGCCGGCGCCGGCGCCGGCAACACCGGCTGCACCGGCGCGGGCGAAGGGTGCTTCTTGGGGAGCGTGATGGTGAGCGCCTCGTTCTCGAACTTGGCGCGGATGCCGTCGACGTTGCAGTCGGAGGGGAGCTGCAGGTCCTTCTGGAAGCGGCTCCACCGGCCGCCCTCCACCGGCCGCTCCCCGCGCGTCCGCAGGTGGCCGTGGTTGTCCACCAGCACCCTGATCTCCTCCCTCTTAAACCCTGCAGCAAGAACCCTCAAGCGTCAGGCCACACCCATCACACACCCGCCATTGTTTGCTTGTGATCAGTTCATGGATGACAATGGTTGCTTGCCTGGGACGATGATCTTGACGAAGCTGGCGTCGGCGGAGTGGCTCCACTCGACGGCGGGGGTGTACTCCTCGTAGGTGCGGTTGATGGCCCGGTCCATGGCTGCTGCCGATCTCCCAAACAATAAACTGCGTGATGAATGCTTGTGGTGATGGTGGTGGTGAGTGATGCCAATCGCCTTTTGCTGTGGAGATGTATATATAGTTCCCTCACAGGCAAGAGAGGAGGAGAAGAATAGATTCTTGGAAGGATCGGACATGGCTTGGCTTGCCGGACAAGTGATGTTTTCCTCTGCTCGTTGGTGTTTCTCAACGGCGTCGGCGCGACGGCGACGCAAACCCCCGGCAAAGTGAAGCATTATTCCTTGCTTGGTTTTCGGCCGGGGTGAGGGGAATGAAAATCCATGTCCATGTGGGTTTGCAGCAGAGGTTGGTCCGAGCCTCAAGAGAAGCATATTGGGTGGGTCATGAGTGTGTAATAGGGTAGGTATTATTTAGGACCATGCGCGATTCGATCTGCCATTCGAGCTTTTCAAATTTTGACACGCCTATCTTTGAACTGGCGAATTCGCAGATTTTTCAAATGTGGTATGAGTGGCTTCTCTGTTCTTCAGGTGATCTTTGGGTTCTTGACATTCTAATTTGTCGATTTGGTTGGGTTCCTGAGGTTGATTCTATTTTTTTTTTTTATTGATTCGCGATCATTCATCCAATGTACGGATATTTGCACAAAGTTTATGCTTAATGCTACAGCTTAGCAAGTAGATGGTGTGTGGCTGCTGCTCTTGTTTCACTGTAGCATAAAGCGCTTTATCTGATTCAGCCAAAAAAAACAGAATATGCATCAACGAGCACGCATGTCAAACAGTTGGGATCAGTAAAGTGTCACAACTGAAACAATTTTTGATACAGAAGCAAAACAATGTCACACACTCTACCACAAGTAGACTCAAAGGTACAACACCTGACTCAGCATCAAATCCTTCAGTACAGTGAAATTGTTCATAGTATGCTCTGAATATCCTTGCTTGTCAGAAACCCCGACCATCGTTCAACTATGAATCGTCAGTAAAAATGCATACAGATTACTGCAGAAATGATAGTTCCCGGCGATGATGGACGCACGCCAAGAGGATTCTACTTGAATTGCATTGCCTTGTTTGTGAGAGACATCAACAAACAATTCAGGTGTGCCCACGACCTCCGCACGTGGAGCACATGATGCTTCCAGTTCCTCCGCAGCCTACAGCAATCGCAAAACAAACCATGTATCATCCATATAGCAGTATATAAAATGCACACAGATCACTGCAGAATTCAGAAATGGTTGTCAAGCTTGCTTACCTAGGCATCTGACTTTTACGATGATTCCTTGGCTCTCCATTATAGAGTCGACGTACAAGCCTGAACCAGCGCAGGTTGCGCACAGCACAGCGCCTTTAGTTTCACAGCGCACGCATGGGGGATTCTTCCCAACATTCTTCTTTTCCAAATCTAGGCCAGCTGGTTTCCCGATATTCTCCTCTGGAACTGCTTTGTCGTAGCAGAACAGTGCTTCGAGGCTACTCTTGCTTCTTTGCAGGTCATTAATTGCACTTGCCCTGATCTGCATTGGCAAGAAAGTTTGTAAATCTCTTAACATGAACTGCTACTGTAAAATGGATGTCACTTAGCTAGTCAGGCCACATCATGCAACAGAACGGAGATGAATGAAGTAAGAGGAAAATCAACACACTTAGCTAGTCAGGCCACATCACGCAACAGAACCGAGACGAATGAAGTATGAGGAAAATCAACACCCATATGGAAGTAAGAGGCTGAGAGCTATTAATCCAACTTCCTGGCTCCAGTAAGTAGATTGTTAGTAGACTGATGCTGGAACGGAGGACACTCAATGAATATTAAACCAACAGAGCCGGGTGGAATTATCTAGAAAAGGATGCTGTTGTTGTTGCTCTCCCAGTGTTTTCAATGTGGAGTATTATAGGTAACAAGGTCTAGCTAGGGTGAAGACAAGAAGTTAAGCATTATTCGTTACCGTAGAAGACAACAGAAATGGGTCCAGATTAGCTTGACATAACAAAAACAGCTTGGCTTCCAAAACTACACATAATAGGTTAGATCCTTTACGGACAAGGTTGCATCCTATATATACTTCCGCACCAACAATTAATGTTCTGAATAGTACTTACATGCCGGACACACTTTGTATAAGAACTTCCGAAAATAGGAGATCAGCAAGGTGGAAATGGGCCATGCGGACAAGGCATTATAAATTTGTTTCGCACCCAAAAGGATGCTGTTGTTGTTGCTCTCCCAGAGTTTTCAATGTGATTGTAGTTAACAAGGTCTAGGTAGGGTGAAGACAAGAAGTTAAGCATTATTCACTACCGTACAGGACGACAAAATGGGTCCAGATTAGCCTGACATAATAGCAACACATTGACTTCCAAAACCACAGATAACAGATTAGATCCTTTAAAGAGAAGGTTGCATCCTATATATACTTACGCACCAACAACTAATGTTGGTTGCCACTGAATGATACTTACATCCAGGACACACTTGTTTGTCTACAAGAGAAACTTCTGAAAGCAGAAAATCAGATAGGTGGAAATGGGCCATGCTCACAAGGCATTCTAGTTTTTGTCTCAGACCCAAAAGCAGACGTGAATCCATTTCCACCTGCATAATTCCAGATCTGTCTGTGCTGTTAACTCACCCACATTGTCCTGTTTTCGATGCTACAACCTACTTATCACCCTTACCAGAATAGCTCTGACATTTCATAGTACTGCATATGTGCATAAGATTCTATCATTAAAGGGAACAGACGCTTGCTCTTTCGTCAATATGATTTGACAATGCTCGGCCAATTGACAAACAAACATAGTTATTTGAATAAGCAGAAGCTCAACAGAATGCACCAAATCGTCAGAATTCCATCCACCTCCACAAGCAGCTACCTCCAGAAGCAGCAACCGGGAGGGGAGCTTCGGGCCTACACCTACACGCGCAACGTCCACCGCAACCCACGAGATAGGGGAGGAGGGAAGCACCGAGGGTATGGAGAGGGCACCGCACCTTGGCGGAGACCGCGCGGGCGGCGGGCCGAGCCGAAGGGAGCAGCCGTCGCAGTCGCAGGGATCCTCCGCCGCGGCGGGGCGGCGCCGTCGAGGCGGCGGGCGGCGGGCGGAGCCTGGCTGAGACCTCCATCGGCGGGCACGCGCTCCGGTTGGTGGGAAATTTTCACCCTCGCCTCCGTCGCCGTCGCCAGTGGGGGTGGGGGAGAAGAAGAGGAGGCGGAGCTCCTCGGATTGTTCGTCGCCTTCCCCAGATTTCCAAAGCCGAGCTTCGGTTTCGTCGCCCGGACACAAAACCTGGCCAGATGGGCCGGACCGGCACCACCCGGCCCGGCCCGGCCCGGCCCGGCACGCTAACTACCCGTGCCGTGCCGGGCCGGCACGCGTGCTGGCCTCCCTGGCCCAGGCACGACACTACAATTAAACGGGCCGGCCCATCGGCACATTTAGCCGTCAACGCACATATTATCCAGTCTATTGGCCTATGAAAAAAATGAGTCATGCCATGCCCAGCCTCCAAACGCAGGCACGGCCCCTAGGCGCCACGTGTCGTGCCAGCCCATCACGGGTTGGGCACACGTGCTAACAAGCCGGCCTGCTAGGCAGAGTCCAGTTAGCCAGGTTTGCCCGGACACACGACGATCTCGCATGTGGTGAAGGGTCGAGAAAGCTCTTGGGCTCGCCTAGTTCGGCCGTAAAGCTATGTAGCTGGGCTTACAATGGCTGCACTACTGGTTTCTTGGCTCGGTCTGTCTTGATAATGTGAAGTTGAAACGAAGCAAACTCAGGCACGGCTATGTCACTTTATGCAAGACATTATTTTTTAGGAGTACAGTTAAATTTGATGGATCATATCCCACATAAAGTGGGATACAGATTGGATCATGGGGATCGGTCAACCGCAGATGCTGCCATGATCGAGAGAACATGAAAACTTAGCTAAACCTATCTATATCAATATTTGATGCACGACCTTCATAAATGAAGTTATAGTTGAACACCCTTGCACTCTGGTTGATCTCATGAATGATGCAACCATAACTACTGGTTATACCTCTGTCAATAACCCTCACAATTAGTTTTTAGACCGATGCAGTTATGAAATTTTGGAGCAACACATCCTTAGCCAGAGACGATGATTCTTCATGGCATGCCATTGCTTCAAGCGTGACAACATTAGTGACCCCTTGAACAACTAGGGAAGAGCTACTGAGATATAAACCTGCATCATCATGGTAAACTGCTGTGGTGGACCCTCTCAGTCCCGACCTTGATATGTTAGCATTGACATGTATTTTTGTAGAACTCTGCGGCGGTGCCCTTGGTCTTGCTACTGCCGCCCTTGCTTTAGTTGGAGCTTTCACAACTTTCTGTGCAGTTATATCGAGCTCCGATATGAACCTCTTTATGAATTCATGAGTAGCCGCAGGACCATGATAGACCTCCTTATGTATCATTGTTCTCCTTGGCCACAACGCCACCGATAGCTTGACAAACGCCTCATGTGATAGCATGTCACATCATCGAGAATAGCCAATGTTTGGCGCTTGGTTCCATACTTTCGCAAAGGTGCTCTGCCAGTTCACCACCAACAAGAGCCCATATGCACCTTGCCACTGTGCATTCAAGCTGTCTCCAGGAATCCGCAGTTCCACACAAGGCGCTTGGTTCCATAGTTGTGTGTGAAGTATTGCTTGAGCTTCTGCAACTACTATTACTGTCCTGGCTAAGCGATAAACTAAAAATGCTAGTAAAAATAGGATTTAAATATGTCTACTAAATAACTAAATAAAGTAAAAAAACAAGAGCTTAAAATGTAAATGGTGTTTCCTGCAATGATAATGTGAAGTTGCAATGAAGCAACACCGGACACAGCTATGTCACTTTATGCGGACTCAAATAAAATGTCACTTTGTGTGAGACAACATATTTTTAGGGTAAAGCTAAATTTTATGAATCATATTCCACACGAAGTGGGATACAGATTGGATCATGGAGATCAATCAACCGCAGATGCTGCCATGATCAAGAGAACTTGAAAATTTAGCTAAACCTATCTGCATCAATATTTGATGCACGACCTTCATAAATGAAGTTACAGTTGAACAACGTTGCCCTCAAGTTGATCTCACGAATGATGCAACCATAACTACTGGTTATATTGCTATTAATATCCCTCACAATTTGTTTTTAGTCCGATGCAATTATGAAAATTTGGAGCAGCACATCCTTAGCTAGATAATGTTTCTTTCCTGGCATGCCATTTTCTTCAAGAGTGAGAACATCAGTGACCCCTTGAACAATTAGGGAAGATCTACCGAGGTATAAACATGCATCATCATGACAAACTGTTGCGGCCGGTCCTCTCAATCCCGACCTTGCTATGCTAGCATCGACATGTATTTTTGTAAATCCCTACAGCGGTGCCCTAGCTCTTTCTACGGTCGCCCTTTGCTTTAGCTGGTGCTTAGACAGCTTTTTGCGTAGTTATATCGAGCTCCGATATGAACCTTTTTATGAATTCATGAGTAGCTGCAGGACTGTGAACATGTGATCATATTGCCCACAACTTCACCGATAGCTTGACAAACGCCTCATGTTATAGCGTGTCCCATCATCAAGAATAACCACTATTTGGCGCTTGGTTCCATAGTTTTGCAAAGGTGCTATGCCAGTTCACCATCCACAAGATCCCATACACACCTTGTCATTGTGTATTCAAGCAACACATGTATCTAGGAATCCGCAGCTCCACACCCGGCGCAGGCTCTAGTCGTTGACATTTTTTTGTGCGCCCTAATGTCCTCGGTTGGTATTGAATGCTTAGCTAATCTCCACAGGAACATGCGTATTTTACCCGGAACTGGTTTGTTCCATAACAATTTCCATGATGATGAATATCTATGGATGCTTGAAGATCCATATGAACCATCTAACCAAGCTTCGCGTCTCATTTTGGTTGCAATCGTCATCTTGTATGCCGACCCGGCCGTGAAGCAGCCGCTTTTTCAAAGCTCCACACACAACTATCTTCAACCTCCCTCATGCAAAGAGGAATGCTAAGAATGGCTAGGACATCAATATGCAGGAAGACTTTAGCGAGCCACTCAGGATCCCATCTAGTCGATGTGTTATGAATGAATTTAGAAACTAAAACCAGTGGGTAAGCTGATTGGCACCTGAAGGGCCACATCATAACATCCCTTAGGACCAGGTTATCACACCAGATGTGAGTTGAGGATACAGTGTATTAAGCCCTGCTTAAGTACATCACGCCCCTCCACAATCGCTCTCCAAATCTGACTGGCTGTAACACCCTGATTTTTGACCCTTTCTTTTTTCTTTTGGATTTCCTTTTCTGTGGTCGTGTGGTCCTGAAGCATAGGAAGATCATCTCTTCTTCCTGTCTCAAATGGCTTGTCATTCTCAAATTCTTCCCAAGACCAAGTCATTTTCATCTTAGCCAAACCCTAATTTTTATTTATTGGGAATATTCCTTTTTCTATTAAAGGAATAACCATGTTTGCCCTAGGATGTGAAGCAACCTATATTTCTTCCTTACCATTAATTCCCACAAAATTCTCATAAATCCTTTGGGTCATAACTACCAAAGATATGTCCAAACTCTTCCTTGCCTAATTCAGAAATAATTCAGGAATATTCATTTTCCTATTTAGTCATGAATGGCACTTTGTGAAGGAAGTGTCATTTATATCTTCTTGATTGATCTCAAACTTTTCGAGCACTCTTTCATACGCAAATCATTTCCATATGACAAAATTCACCTTCATTTGTCTAGTCAATCTTCCTCAGCAAATTTACAAAGTTTTTGACTAGAGGGGAGCTTTGTGAAGATAGTACTAGCTAGGCATGTCCAAATTAGTTGAAATTTTTCCATATTCGCAGTATACTCACATATTCACTATGCTAAAAAATTGAGCTTCATCCAATGATCCATGTGAGCACATCATCCAATCTTTGGTTTTGGTCGTATTTTCATATTATGAAGCAACTATATTTTATATTCGTTCATATTTTTGAAAAATCACCAGGACATGCTTCTACCTATATAACATCCCTCAACCAAATACGAGCCCATTTCATCGAGCAAATTTCCCTCAATGAGTTTCCTAAGTTTCTGTCCAGGGAGGACCACTGTGAGGAAAGTACCATTTTTGTGCTTCCAAATGGTATGAAATTTGTACAGTGCCTTCATATTCCCAAATGAAAATCCTCTACCAAATTACAGCTCAATCCCATCATCCATGTGAGCAGGGCGGAGCTATGTAGGGGCCAAACCGGGCGGTGGCCCGCCCAGGAATTTGATATTTTTCTTACATATGCATCTTCCCAGCACAGCCACTTGCAGAGCCCATTAACGAGGTGGCTCTCAGGCAGCCAGCACATCTCTGAGCATGTAGCAGCACCGCGGAGCAGGGAGCACCGGAGCAGCCGCCACCCGTCGGCGTCTCTCGCCATCTCGCAGAGCAAGGAGCAAACGCCGCCCGCCGGAATCTGTCGGCACCTCGCGTCGGACAGCCAGGGGCTAGCCCCCTCTCCGACCTGATGTAGAAGACCTAGGCTGCATGAAGCGATCGGCGACATCCACGCGGCCGCACCGTCGTGCAGACCCACTACTGGCGCAAGAGCCCCCTGCAAAGCCGCACATTCACAGCAGCAGGTACATTAATATCTCTCCCCAAATTCTTCATTTGATACCTAATTAATAGCCGGATTTTTTTAGTTTCTTACATCTTATGCAGGATTTTTGGCACATAATGAAGTCCTAATTTGAGTCTGGGTAGTGAAACGAGCTGAAAAAAAAAACATGATCTTTGGCAACGTGTACAATTGAGTTATGTGCATAGTCTGCATAAGATGCAGGATATTAAACGAGCAACATGATCTTTGACACATAATGCAGTCTTGATCTCATAAAAATTTCAACGTAGGTACGTAGTTATGGGCAAAGAATATCAGACGCAAGAGAAGGATTGATATGGTTTTTAACAGGAAAAGAGATGGCATAACTCCAATTGAGAAAGATCATGTTGCCATTGCTTGAATGGGTACAACAACAGCCACTAAGATGTCGTCACAGATTTTAGAAGCACGAACGCTCGAAAATCTTTCAGAATTTTAAATATTTTGTGCTTTCCTTTAAGTCTTGCCCGCCCAGCTTTTCCTTTCAAGCTCCGCCACTGCATGTGAGTGCAGCTTCCATTTCTATTTTCTGGCCAGATTGGCACTTTGTACAGCAAATGCTAGTTAAACCCTTCCATTTGAGCTGATATTTTGCATAGATAATAATCTTAGTGTGTGATCACACCAAGCAAAGGCTCAGCACCTATAACCGAGTGAGCCATCCCCAGTACACAACAAACACCATCTTCCAAAATCAGTGACGTCTCAAATCAGTGCAGTGCTTGCTTCCTTATCTCTATTAAATCTGATGCGTCCCTTCGGTGACCTCTACCCTACCTCCCAGATACGGTTTGGACAACCAGAGCGCGTTGCAACGCCACATTCACGCGGTGACCACGCGTAGAGCGCGTGTGTTGCATGCACACGCGGTGCTCTGGCCACTGGACACCTCGGGAGGCCCCTCCCCGGCCGCCCAGCTCGCCACGGCGTGCCACGAGCTCTTCAGCGTCGCTGAATTACCTCCAGCTCCCGTCCCCTAGCCCCTGTCCTCGCTTGCGCCCTCGCCGGCGCACGGACACGTCGCCGTGGCTCTTGGAGTTTTGGCCACCACCTAGCTCGCTCCAGAGCCTTCCCCGCGGCTATTTGAGCGCGCCCTCAATCTCTCCCGCAATCCACTGCCCTCCCAGACCCCTTCCCAAGCCTCGGTACCCCTCGTTCCCTCTCCAATGGCCGATGACCGCCGCTCGGTCCCCTCGGTGATTCCAGCCCCGCAGCCCTCCCCCTCCACACTTCTGCTTCCGAGACCCTACCCAGGAGACCGCGAGCCTCCGCCGTCCTCAGTTCCGGCGGAGGAGTCCTGCCGGCGCTGCCCTCCTCTTGGAAAGCTTTGGCCGCCACAGCCCCATCGGCGCCAGGGCCATGGGCCATCTCGGGCTTCCTCTCGGCCACCCCTGGGCGCGGTGAGGGGAGGCTAGGCGCCCCCGCTCGCCGTCCGGCCCCCTGGAGCGGCGCGACGACGGCTAGGCCGGCGGCCGGCGCCTCCCCTGCATCGCTGTCGGAGGTAGAAGAAGAAGACAGGAGGAGAGAGAGAGGCTAGGTGGGCCCCGCGTGTCATGGACACGGCAGAGGGGTAAGTGCCACCGACAGCTTGGCCCGGCCCCTTTAAGTGGAATCGTATTTCCAGGAATACGTTTTCCTCTTCAGAAAGCGTACAAGTTTACTTCCATTAAGAATAAGTTTTCGTTATGCGGCAAGCATATTTCCTGAAAGGCGCTTTCTGCTTTCAGCCGCCGGCCGAAACCTCTAGTGTGCTGACGTCCGTTAGTTCAGCGCAGAAATGAATACATTTTTATTTATTTTCCGCCTAACGAACGAACGGCCGTGTCACCGCAACCGTAACTCCGAATCAGGTTATTCAAAAGCCCACATTCTCGCCCATTTTGTTGGTACCATTTCCTGATGTTGTAACACTCTGAAAATGACCATTTTACCCTTGCCCTGTAATTAGCCCCCTTCGAGAAACTTTTCTTGCAAAACTTTCCGCGAGCTCATCGCACTTCTTCCAGGCGATTTCGCTACAACAACCACTTGCATGATGGCATTGCAATAGCCATGGTCCTCACTTGAATGATTGAATAATTGTTTGCTCATTTAATTATGTTGAATGCCATGTAAATGCTTGTGAGTCCATGATCATACTTATGCCATGTTCATTTGCATCTATTAGTTAAATGATCATTTGATAATGTTATTATCATCCTGTTTAATTATTGTAATGATTTCCAATGCTATTGATAATATGCTCACATGAATAGTTATTGTTTTTATGTAAATACTTGTGCTATTCATGATCATCACTATGCCATGCTCATTTGAATGAGTAGACTAATGGTTTATTGTTGATGTAAGATTCGTACTCTATGCTTAATGGTTATGATTCCCATCCATGCTCATGTTGCTATCATGCTCATATTGCATTGTCATTTCATCATGTTATTTTATTGTCATGCCTCTCGCCGACGCCTCCAACTAGGGAAGGTTATGTGCGCGTGCTACCCTGGCCCGGTAGGCGGCGATAACCTTGTGTGTCCGAGTTGTTTGTGCGCTTTTGTCCTCGTTTGGGACTGTTTGTTTTTTGGTTGGCCACGACGGTGGCCGGCCACGAAAGTGGCGGATGTCAAGAGTTGGCATCGGGGCCACCCAGTACATAGCCCAAATGGGAGTTTGTCGGAGTGGCCGCGACAGTATCATGCAATAGATTGGTTTTATCGAAATGTCGTTGGTCCACCCGAATGGGAGCACGAGGCCATGAATTTCGTGGTGTGGGTACATTGTACTAACCTCTGCAGAGTGTATACTCTACCGATAGTCGTGCTCTCGATTATGGGCCTAGTTCGTAGTAGGTCACAACTTGGGTCAACAGTAATAACAATCTGACTAATAAACAACCCGGTTCGATGAGGAAAGAAGTTGGTTGATCTTTATGTGATCACGAGATGATCACGATGGTATTCTTGATGATGATGAGGTGATCTTGTGATGATCACTCTGGTATCATTGATGATGGTTGATCATGAGGTGATCATGATGGTAAGAAAGATTGGCATATATATTTGGTGGTTACGAGATAACCTCCGAGAAGAGTAAGTTGGTCCAAGAGAACTTAAACATCGATCCCCTCTCATGCATTATCATCATGTTCATATCATAAGTAACATGTTCATGCCTTGCTCATCTCGTATGGTTCTAGTGGTATCATGCTCATCTGCAATTAACTTGCGAATGCCATGCTGTTGTTTGTCTTAATTGCGAATACTCATCGTACATTTAAGAAATATTCATGCGGTGTAAAAAATGATTGCTAAACTTTTTGCAGATTATTGTACCATTGAAAAGAATGTATGAGACATTTCTAAAAGTTTACATGCTTCAAAATATATATAGTTGGCATTTTTATAAACTTTTATAAAAATTTGGAAAATATTTATGTAATTAAAAATTTTCATACAATTTTTAAAAATGTACTTACATATAAAAATCACATGTTTCAAAGATATATTTTAAAATTTAAAAATGAAAAAAATCCCTGTTCCTTTAAAATATCTTATATCATTCAAAATATATTTTAGCATGAATTTGTAAAATGTTTAACACATATTCGAAAAAATCAAGACATGTATTTGACAGATATCTTAATCATGAATACAAAAATATACAATGTGTATGAAAAAAAAGTAGACGTCAAAACATATATTTAAGAAAATGATAACATGTATAAAGAATGTTCCTGATTTATACCAAAAAATGTTTACTAATGTGTCGAAAAAATAATAAAAAGTAATACAGAAGAAAAAGGAAAAGAAATGGAAAAGGAAAAAGGAAAAAAAGCATGATGAAAACCGAAGGAATAAAAAAAGTAGCCAAAAAATAAAAAGAAAAACCAAAGAAACCAGAGAAAACCCCCAAAGAGAACCAATGCAAAACAGTGAAAAGCCGATAAAAAGAACATAAAAAACTTGTGCGCAATTACATTATTAGGATGACCTAGTAGCGTCGTGTTGTTGGTGAGACCTATTACTTCTCACAACGAGGGAGAAATAGCATTTGTGCAAGCACGGAGCCCACATGTGGCTGAGGCACTGTGAAGGGCCAGGGAGTTGCTTGGGACTACCCAGTGTTCTTTTTTTGAGTCGGCATGGAGCGGCCAGTTTGGTCATAAAGCTCTGTTGGTTGTAGTTGGGCTTGCAATGGCTACATTAGTTAGTTTCTTAGTCCGGCCTGATAACATGAAATTGAAACTGAATCGAAAAAGGTAAAGGATCTGAATAAAAAAAGGGAAAGGACGCGACACACGTCCTCGCATGGGGCCTGTGACCCGCCCATCCCCTGCCTTATCTTCTTTCGCATGCACCACACAAGCTTCTCATTCCTCTTCCTCTAATACTCCAAACCCGTCATCGCACCCCGCACAACCTTCTTCTCATGTGTGGTAACCCCCCGCAGGAGAGGCTCCCGCCACTACCGCGAGGCTCGCGAGGGTGATGTGGAGATCTGCCGACGACATGCCCTGCTACAGACTGCACCACGGGCTCCTTGGAGGAACTCATCGAGCACGGGTTGTGGCAAACAACTGGCAGAGTTACAACCACAGGGCAGCCCATACTGCGAGGTCGATGACGAGCTGGACGACGTTGAAAACCATGGAGGGGGTGGAGGTGTTGCAGTGGTGCCGCGGGTCGGTGGCGATGAGCATCCACATCAATGCATGACAATCAATAACGGATGCAATCTTACTACTACAACAAAGATCCAGCATGTTCATGATATTCAATGCATGGCATGCGAATGGATATGCAAGATTGTCCTAATGCAGTTAGCAACAATTTAAACAAAGTTTGGATTGCAACTAGGATGCGATCCAAAAGACTCCATATCAAGTATAGGGTACAACGTTGTTTAGCTACTCAAACCACTTTAAATGTTGATAGCAAGAGTGATAATGGCCTAAGGTGATGATGGATATGGCTAGGGGTGAGCTAAGCAAGTTAAACTAGACGAATGCCCCGCTTTCCTGCGAAAGTTTGTATGAATCAACCTTGCTAGTGTCTTTACGGTTTCTCCCGTAGCAAGATGATTTGTTTATCAATATTTTGTAAAAATTAATAAATGTACATCCCTATGCAGAGTTGCAAAAACGAACAAAAACAAACAAATATGGCGTGTCACTTTCTTTTGTGGAGTCCTCGGGTATGAGTTCATGCATGTGTCAATTTCTTTAGATTAGAACACTCTTTAGGTGTAAGTTACTACATGCAGTTGCAGGCATGCGTGAGTTGCTATATGTGGTTGGTGAAGTGGCTCTCAATGTGTTGACCCGATGGCTATTATATATAGACTGATCTAGTATATCCAACGGCCAAATTAATTTGGCTAATGTGGCTCAAGGAGAAGCGAGAGAATTCCTAGCAACGGGTGCTAGCTATTTGGATATAGTAGATGTGGAAGGAATGGATTTTACATAGCAACTGCAAAATATCCATATTGAATAATAAGTTCAATCTTGTTTAATTACAAACAAAAAAATAATATATACGTGGAATGAATGAACAATGTCAGCAAATACTCGCCAATTTGAGATTATCATGAAAGAGTCATAATAGTGATCGGATGATAAACATTATGGCTATTGCACAATAGAGACAGATGATTACATATGCTGAGTGCGATGGCTGGTCATCCACTTTGATGTGCCCGGATGGTGACCCACCTGATAAATAATAATGCCACTAGTATATTTGCCTAGATGTAATATAGATACATTTCTTGGGGTGTGCCATTGCTGAGTCTATTTGTGTGTTTGTCGGGTCATGTGGGCCACCAATTCAAAGGTGCTTGGGCAGTCCCATAACTTTCACGTGGCCATTGGACGCCATCGTTGCTACCTGTTTGATGTGATTGATTGCTATGTCCATGGTCGAGCAGAACTCGTGGATTCGTTGTTGAGAGTTTGTTGATCATCCTATTCGGTAGTTGTGAATAATGCCAGAAAAATACTACACGACTTGCAATTATTATGAGAGTCATAACAATAGTCAGATGATAAACATTATGGTCCTTTCCGAACAGACTTTCATGTCATTAAAAATAGATTGTCAAAGAGCGCTATTGGCAATGATTAAGGATGGCAATGGGTAGGGTATGGGCAAGGTAGAGCAATACCATACCCATACCCGTATATTCAGTGGGTACAAAATTCTACCCATACCCGTACCCATGGGTATAAAACTTTACCCATGCCCATACCCGACGGGTACCCTTACCCATTGGGTACCCATCGGGTAGAACAAATAGTACACAAGTTGTTCACAATGTTACACTCATTCATAACACATTTGACAAAAAAATCAAATATCTTAGCTCAATAACAAGTAGATGGGTACAAGACTACTACCAAAATTTAAAAATCGCAACATACTCATAAGTCGTCAATAGGAGTAGACGAGTCACATGACAAATTAATGATTAATTGACAACAACTTAACATTATTTTTATAAGCGGGCAAGGTAAGGGTATACCCGCGGGTACAAGGCTATACCCGTACCCTGCCCATGACTTAATGGGTAGGGTATAGGTACTACCCATGGGTATAAAAGTGTGCCCATACCCTACCCATGCGGGTACGGTACCCGTGGGTACCCGTACCCATGGGTAAAATTGCCATCCTTAGCAATGATCATCGTCAAGACAAATAGAAACAAAGTATGAACAAGATCATTAGTCAATAGTTGAGGGGGATTTTTTACAAGTACTTCGCTTAACTTGTGGCCTGAAGCGAATTATATGTTTCAAATAGTTCATTTAACTTTTGAGTTAGAGTTGGTTAGTTGGTCTATTCAAATAGTTCACCTGAATTCCATTTTATGTTTCATATAGTTCGACGAAAATGTGCGATGTAGATACAAACATCCATCAAACAATTCACCTAAATTTTTGGTTGTATTAGTTGCTTTCAATTTTTGGCCTCTTCAAATAATTCACTTAACTTCTATTCTAAGTCTCATATAGTGCTTAACTTGTAGGTTGGAGTTGGTCTCTGTGCCAATTGGCGCAACGGATCATCTAGTTTGTATAATAAATATGTTAGGTTGAGGTAAACCCCAGACTTAAAGTTTTGATCCAGATGGGAACATGTGTTTTTGTGTCAACAATCTGAAGTTACCGAAATGACTTTGTTTTTCCAGAGATCCAAACTTCCATTTTTTTTCAAGTTATCTTCATAGCTAAATTGTGGACCTATATGTGGCTCCCTGCAACGTGTGGAGGCTCGGGCATACACATGTATTGGGTGCAACAATTGGGAGATAGTCGCACGGCTTTATTCAACATGTTTGAATGGTGGCCGGTGATATGTTATGTGTATGAGTCATGTAATGTTATCACCCGTCGGTTGGATTTTTGTATTTGTAGTCGCTTATGTAATTTTGTTAGGTGGTTTTGCGATACTTCAATATAAATGATTGTGTGCATCAATTGGTATAGAGGCTAGGTGTTTAACCCCATTTTTGAAAAATGTGCGTAAGGACATTCACAATGTACCCACTATCGCATTTTCTGTCTAGCCATCAGTGGGCACCGACGTCGAATTTACGTGCAAGAAACATCTTTCTTGGTGCACTCGGGCTTGACTAGTTAAGAGGATAGAGAGAAATGGGAGGGTGGAGCATGTTCATGCTAGAGATGAAGATGAGGTTGTGGGTTGGTCTAGTTGATTTCTGAAGGATGATGGATATTGTACGGGTGAGGATGAGGCCCGGTGGTGACAACAATATTCTCCATCAACTCCATTCTAATTAGATTGTTGCAAAACCACCATCAATGATGATTCAAACACCACATTCTTTGATAACTCCTCTTGTTTGGAACATGTTGTGCTGCTATTTTTCTCAATGTGGCTCAGTTGTACGCTGAAAACATGTTATGAAACAAAAATTGTGTATTGACCAGTGGCTTCTGCTCCCATGAGTTCCATGTCATGATCTAAAATGGAGCCGTCGAGGTCTTGTTCTTGTTCATGAACCAAAGCCAAAGTTGCCTCATCAAGGTTGTTGTCGTACTCATAGCTCCATCTTGACGAATGATGATAGCATGTATGGAAGTATTGGTGACCCCGTGGAAGCAACCAAAGACGATATGTCGGGGGAGACTTGAATAGAATCTGCCTTATTGAGATCATAGGATCAGTAATAATAATCATCATATTTAGACATTTTGAAAAAATTGAAATTATTTGACAACATATCTATGAGGTATTTCTACAATTCCAAAAAAATCAACTCAAAAGTTGATCTAAAGTTAGAGAATATAAAGAGGAAATTTTTGACTATGAAGACACTATTCACATCAAATTTTGTGTTTTGAAAAAAAAGATGTTATTGATCTCACATAAAGCGAGAGCCTATACTAGTAGCCCCACAAAATGTTTGCTCGAGCAACACGAGAATGTTTTGATGTTGTTGAAATAGTCTTGGCTGAGTTGAGCTGCGTTGCACTTATGTTGTTGTTAGAGCTGGATGGTGCAGTGGGATGTGTTGAGGGGGCATCATAGGAACGCAACGTCCATGAAGAAGTATGTCCTGCATAAAATTTAGATCGTAGACTCCTTTATTGCTCATGTACTTGTCGTTCAACTTTACACGCAATATGAAATTATTGAGTAGGGTTATTCAATCTTCCTAGAAATCTAGCCCTTTATCCTCACTTTTCAAACAAGTTAATATTTTTTTCATTTCCTGATAATATTCTTGTACGAACATGTTACCTTGGTAGCTAATTAAGAAAACACACACACACAATAAGTAGGAACAAAGCAAGTATCGCGTTTCAAAGCATCCCATATTGTATGTATATTATTAGGATTAGCTCTACAAGTTACAAGGTGGCCCGGTCTTTCGATAAGATAGTATTTATTTTGTTGGAGGGGACTTTGATGACCCAACTACACCAAACATTAGATGGTGTGCCAATCACTAAACCAACTCCAGTGTGGCTATTGACAACATGTAAACACTATCAACCTGGTACCAAAGATCAATCCCTACATCCAACCAAAGAACAAGCAAGAACTTAAGATATGCAATCAGAATTGCACATACTGCAAGAGGCTTCACCGACTCTTGTGTCTATGGTAAAGAGTAGTGAACACAACTCAATCAAACAAAGCCCAAACATTATCTAAGAGAGGGCGGGGGTGGTCGAATCCAATCTTAAGTTGGCATCCTCTCTAACATAATCTAAAAACTGCATGTGATCTTTTACTCAAAAAAATACATGGTCCTAACCCAAAGTGATGTGATTAATTTATACGCATGGAAGGTTCGCTGGATTGTTAGGGGGGGAGGGCGGCAGCTCCAGCTCGCCTCCTTGTCTCCACCACTTCTTCCCACCCAAGCCCAACTCCATGAGTCAACTTATATGTACTAAACTGAGCGCCTTGATCAAGTTTATGGAGCCGCTTGTTGCGTCTCTGGGATGGTCGACCAAAATGAGCATAGGAGACAAGTTCGTGTACCAATTCTACAATTAAGTCGAATAAGAAAAAGAAGAAGAAATCATTGTTGGCAAGCTATGGCCGAATTGACTGGCATGAAAGATTGTAGGAACTTAAAATAGAACAATATTGTGTTTAAAAATAGGAAAGGAATGAGCACACACTTCTATTTTCAGAGAACAACGTACAATCTTCCCCCCAAAAAACATTCTTTTTGTTTGATTGACGAAGAGAAGAAACGTACTACTTTTTTTGAGTAATACTACGCATTTTTTTATTGAGAGAGAGAAACAAATGTAGTAAGTAAGAGCATCTACAACAGGACTTGGCAAATCCGACCTCATATACGTCCGCGGACGCGCCCAGGCACGCTCGCACGCGCATCCGGAAGGATCCTCATATTTTCGTCCCGACATCCAAATATCTCAAATCTGGACTCTCAAATCCATGCAAATACATGCACATCGATTATACAAGCCAATGTCACACGTAAATAGCAAATGTTGGCACAAAGCATAGATAGTGTTTACATCAAATTTATTTTAAGTGCCAAACTCAAGCATTGGCTTCTTGGTTGCCATTGTGGGTCCACAAGTGCTCCACAAGATCATTGAGTAGTTGCGTGTGCACCTGCTGATCTCGAAGATTCTGATGCATCTGCAGAGAGTTCATCAGCTGAGCCGCATCTTGACCTTCTGGGATTTCAACTTGTTCTCCAGGTGCTTCGAAATCATGGGTTTGGGCTACACCATCACCCTCATCCTCGACAATCATATTGTGCAGAATAACACAACATGTCATTAGCTGCCAAAAAGTTTCTGATTCCCACATCATTGCAATGCTCCACAATATTCCCCAACGAGCTTGAAGCACACCAAATGCCCTATCCACATCCTTCCTAGCCGCTTCCTGCATTGCTGCAAAGTGGATCTATTTCCTGCCGCGCGACTCGGATATGGTCTTCACAAACGCCACCCACTGAGGACAGATACCATCGACAAGATAGTATCCCATGTTGTAGTTGCACGGTGGTGATTCCCCATTGCAAAGCCTTCTGACCATCGGAGATCGTTGAAGCACGTTGATGTCATTGTGATAACCCGGCATTCCAAAGAAAGCATGCCAAATCCATAAGTCATGTGATGCCACCGCTTCTAGTATGATGGTGACCTCTCTGATGTGACCTTGATATTCCCCGCAAACCTTTGGGGCAGTTCTTCCATTGCCAATGCATGCGATCAATTGATCCAAGCATTCCTGGAAACCCTCTTGCCTCTCCAATAGCCAACAACTTCTCCGTGTCCTCCACATTTGGTTCTCTGAGATACTCAGGTCCAAACACCTCCACCACGACTTGGGAAAACTTGACAATAGTCTTCAAGTACGTGCTCTCCCCCGTCCTGACCATCTCACCAACGACATCTGCAGTAGTACCAAGTGCAAGCATCCTTAGAGCAGTCGTGCACTTCTGCTTGGGAGAGAAAAGGAGCTATCTGCATCAATCCCTTGTGGGCTTGAAGTAGTCCTCATGTGCCTCCACTCCCTCCACAATGTGCAAACGCAAATGGTTTTCGCATGCGAAAACGGTGACGAAACCATGGATCATCCGGGAAAGCAGGCTTGGGAGCAAAGTAGTTCCTGTATAGTAGCTTTGCTCCAGACACCCTACCCCGGCTGATCACTCTTCTTCCTTTGATTGAGCCCTTGAAGTTGAGAATATGCTCCGTTTGGTGGTCCATTCCCTCTTGCATGCTCATGCGCATAATCATGTCCATTTCTTTGTCTGAATCCGAAGAATCGAAGAACTTATTTTGAATCATTTGGTCAAGCTCCGTCGGTCCCTACTACTCGTCCGACGAAGCATCAAAGTCCATCGTTTTTCCTAACAAAATTACAAAAAACCCGGTCAGACGATGTGTCGAACACATCAAGCGCAAGGCGAAGCCAGAGAGTTGCCGAAGGTATCGGGGTGTTGTGATACCTTTGCCCACATACTCTAGAGAAGTTCAAACCATGATCCATAAGCAAGCTCTCAATTGTTGTTTTGAGTGTCAAAGATGTGGTGTTTACAACATCTAAAATACGAAAAAACCTCTCAACTACCCTTCCTATTTCATCATCATAACACAAACAAAGAGACAATTGTCATTGTAGATACACATCACTTGATTCATCGACAAGTATTGAGAAACAATTACCACCTAGCCCTTCCATCATACGCCTAGTAGTTTCTTTGGCATATGATTTGATGGGGTCTGTTTGTATTTTTGAGCTATCATTTTATTGTTCCTTGAAGCATTCTTGAGAACCTCCTTGTTCACTTCTTCAAAAACTCTGCGATATATTGTCCATTGAGTTTTTGAGCTTATGAACTAAAGGGGAGCTCATGGTGCTATGAAGTTGATTTGATGGGAAATTGCTCTACGCCTGCACTTGCTGCTCAACCTAAATACATGGCCTGGTCAAGTTGATGTTCTACTGCATAAATTTTGAAATCCGCAGACATTTTTTAGTACATGAACATTTTTCCAATATACGGTGAATATTTTGTCATACACTGATTTTTTTTAAATATATGGTGAAAATTGGTGTAATATACACTGAATTTTGGTAAATATATACTGAATATATTTATAATACACAATGGACATTTTTGTAGTACACGATGACCATTTTAAAAACACGTATTGAACATTTTATAACATGCGATGGACGGTTTTATAATAATCGAAGGGCACCTTTTGGAGTTCCGAACATTGTTGTTGAAAGCATGAACAATTTTCCAGGAAAAACAAAACAAATGAGAAACCCAAAAAACAAAAAGCAAAGCAAAACAAAACAAAATAGAGAAACATAGAGAAAAAAAGAAACAGAAAAAGCAAAGAAAGAACCCGGACTGGGCCAGTTGGCGTCGTGGCGAATGTTGTTTACACGGGCCTCGCCTCGCCGTGGCAATACAACGCCCATGTAATAGTTTTCGCGGGAATCCAACCAATGCCGAAATCGCTCCCCGCGCGAGTCCAGCGTCGGTGTGGTGGCTTCTGGCGCCTTCCAGAACACTCCACAAGCTCCCACGGCCGTCTGATCAGATCAGCACGAAGCACGAACATTGGCGCACACAGATATTTTCTGTCGCCAGCCTCCGGGCGACGATGCACTGCATTCCATTTGAATTTCAAAAATCGAAAACGGAAAAAGCTTTCTCTACCCCGAGGCCACCCCACCCACCCCCTCCGTCACGTGACGCCTTCCCACCCCCGCGGCCGCATCCGGGCCGTCCGCGCTCACAGCTGGCCGCTCCCCACCCGAACCGACGCCCACGATCGAGCGAGCGGCGAGCTCGTCGCGCATGGATGAGCTTCCCCGGCTCCCCCGGCTATATAAGCCCGCCCGCCACTTGCTGCCCCTCCGCCATTCCACCGCTCCACCACACCGCTCCACCACCACCGCGACAGAAACCCTAGAGAGAGAGAGACCACCCCGCCCCTCCCCGCCGATGGGGAGATCCCCCCGCCTGCTGCTGCTCGCGGGCCTGCTCGCGGCGGTCGTCGCCGCCGTCGGGCCGCAGCCGGGGGCGCCGTGCGAGCCGGCGCTGCTCGCGGCGCAGGTGGCCCTCTTCTGCGCGCCCGGCATGGCCACCGCGCTCTGCTGCAAGCCCGTCGTCGCCTCCGTCGACCTCGGCGTCCCGTGCGTCTGCCGCGTCGCCGCGGAGCCGCAGCTCGCCATGGCGGGCCTCGACGCCACCCTCCTCCTCACGCTCTACAGCTCCTGCGGTGGCCTCCGCCCCGGCGGCGCCCACCTCGCCGCCGCCTGCGAAGGTACGTCGCCACCATCCCTCCCTCCCTCCCTCTCTCTACGTGCCGATTTCCCGTGCTCGCTTTCCTGCTTACCTAGCGCGTAGTTTCCCATGGCTTCTCGACTCGCTAGAAGTGCTCCGATTTGCTCTGGATTTCTCGCTGTTCTGCTAGATCTGCCAGTACGGCGCGCGGCTTCTGGTTCTCGTCGTTCCCGTGGCGAGCAACCGGGCGGCGCGCGCGCGTACGTACGTCTTAGCTTGTTCTTCGGCCGCGGCGGTTTTGCCGTCGTTCATGGCGAGCAACCTCCGCGCGCTCGTATTAGCTTCTTTACGGCCGCGGCTGGCCCTTGTAGTCTCTCTCTCGTGGTCAGCAACCAGCAGCGCGCATGGCTACTGTAGAAGTGCATGCTCTAGCCAATGCAACCAAAAGACCGATCTGATGGAAGAAACTAGGCAGCACATTATACGTCAACACTCCCTCACGCGCTCCTCCCTCGCCTAAACGTGGACCGAAAGTGGCTGCAATTTTAATTGCGCCACCGGTCTTGAACTCAAGACCTCTTGGCTCGATACTGTGTAGAAGTCACGCTTCTGGCCAATGCAACCAAAAGACCGATCTGATGGAAGAAACTAGGCAGCACATTATACGTCAACAGCTACCTTCTTCGCTCTTACGTCGGCGTCTAGTTGGTTCCTCGAGTATCTAGTGCATGCGTCTGCCAGTGCGCGCGCGCGGCGCCGGGTTCTCGCCGCCTCCCGTGCGAGCGACATGCGCGCGCGCGCGGCGCCGGGTTCTCGCCGCCTCCCGTGGCCAGCGACCTGCGCGCGCACGGCCTGGCTACTTACGGCTGTACCTTGAGATTTACGGAGCGATTTAGGGTCATCTACTCTGAGTATTTCGTCATCGTCGAACGCATGTGCCGCTCGCCATTGCTTCATGGATTTTAGATCTGCGCTTGTTTCCGCGAGTCAGCGCCGTACGCAGAGGCAGAGGTCTGCGGTGTCTGTCTGTTGCTCGAGTTATCTACCGTCAGTATATATATTTGCCGTCTATATGATATGTAATATGTTTCGGTGTTCGTCCTGCTAGCTCTGACATTGGGCTTATTATCATCGTGCAGTACTAGTCATGCATGCCATGTCCACGCACGCGTTCTTGTTTTGAGGCGAGATCATCGTCGACATGCATACTTTTCCTGCTACATACTGTGTTTAATCGCCTCCGTTCCCGTTCGTACGCGATGGCACTTTGTTTCAAACCGCAACGCAGCTTTTGCTTCATGCAGAATCATCTGCCTTCTTTTGTCGTGTGCACTGTGCAGTAGGTCTTTCTTACGCTAGCTGTTTATTGATCGACCGAGGGCAGAGGCAGCAGAGGTTGCTCGCGGCGCTTTCCGCTCTGCAGAGCGTCGTCTCTCCCTTTCTTTTGGATGGCATTTCAATGTTGATCCTGTGGCAGTACTACTTTTTGCATCCGGTTTCCGTAGCCTTCCTCTTTCGTGAAAGAAAGGGCGGGTCAAACGGACCGCCTATTGGCAAGGCAGAGCAGAGCAGCAGCGGCATGCAGGCAGGAGATAAGCTAAGCTGGCTGTCTCGCAGCTTTGGCAGAGTCGGTCTGTCGTCTCGGTCGCCTGTCACCGTTTCCCTCATGTTTGTTTCTCTCGTCTCATCTCGCCTGCCACTGTTTCTTTTCTTGTTGCGCACGTACGTCGGCACCTTCTTCTTTATTTTCCAGTTTTGTTACTTTTGATGAAAAGTATGGATGAATCGGCTGGTGGTAATTAACTTTGGTTGCTGTTGTTACTGTGGGTTTTGGACGCATGCAGGACCCGCTCCCCCGGCCGCCGTCGTCAGCAGCCTCCGGCCACCCGCGCCAGCCTCGCCTGCCCCACCACGCACGCAGACAGCGCGTACGAACCCTCTCTCTCGCATGCATCTCGCTCTGTTTATCTATGTTCATATGCTGATCAGCCTTGTTTACGTACTGACATGCGCTTTGGATTGGTTTGGCAGACGACGCACCACCGCCGCCGTCGTCCCTATCGCCGGCCCAGGAGCACGCCGGCGCCGCCCCCCACGCCAAGGTCGCCCCCGCCCAGCCGTCTACTTCCCCGCTCGCGCCCGCTGCTGCCACTGCCCCGCCGCCCCTGCCACGGCACTCCATCTTCGTCGCCACACCCATGCGTATGAACCTCCTCCCTCCCTATCTCTACTCCATTGGTCTGTCGTCGAGAATGCTAATGTCGGTGCAAAACTTGTACGCGTCTTGCAGTTTGCGTTTGCTCAGACAAACTCGCGTTTTAGTTCATCTCCATTCGCTACGTTGTGCTAGCCGTGCAGTAGTCATGTCCATGAATTCTCATTTCGAGGCGACCAGCGTAGGATAGCATGGCCGAAATCATCTTCGATCGGTGTTCCTAGCTGCTTAAATCACTTGTTCCATGTCGTAGCCGTAGCTCAGTTTTGGTTTCTGCGATACATGTGCTGTGTATATATATGCGTGTTCTTCTTTGGCCGAGGCCAGGGCCAGAGGAAAAGTTTGCCGCCGTATGTCTTTCTCTTTTGTCAAAAAATTTCATGCTGTTCCCTTCTTCTTCGTCGCCACGGCACGTATGAACCTCCCCCCCTGTATCATTTGCACTCGGGCTGCCATTTGACTTGTAGTTAAACAATCCGAGTAATCGGTCGCGCCATATATGGTTTATGCATGTCACACGCGCGACGTCCATTTTAATATCTGTGATTGATACCGCTGCTTGTTCCCTTGAGTTATGCAATACCTGTGCAATATCTGTGTGGTCTCATTTAGATCCACGTTTTTTGGGGGGATTATGCATGCCTGGTTCCTTTGAGGCTTTGACACTAAGGATAGCAGGGTCAAAATCTTATCGTTTTCTGCTGTTTAATTACCCATTCTAGGCCGTAGCTTCAGTTTTGGTTTATGCAGTACCTGCCATTGTTTTGGCTTTTGCAGAGCAAAGCCTCGTGCTCGTCGCTCTGCATGCACAATAGTAGATAGCATTACTTTGCTGTACTTTGCTGTATCCTAACAAATGATTGGGTCAAATGGAGCTATTGAGCTGCGCAATACATAGCGCCGTCGTAGTTTTAATCAGTCGGTGAAATATAGTAATTCCTTTGTCTGACTTGTTATTGTTTGGACGCACCCGCAGGACCCACTACCCCGGCCGCAACCGTCGGCAATCCGAGTTCCGCACCTCCCTCGCGCAGCAAGCAGTCACAGGGTACGAACCTCCCTTCTTTCTCTTTTGTGCTCCATCACACTGCGTAGTTTTTTTCTTTTGCGGGTAGACTGCGTAGCTGATATATATATGCTTTGATTGTTTGATTTCACAGACGCACCATCGCCATCGCCGTCTAGCGAGACGCCCGACGGTGTGGGTGTGGTACTAATATTTGGATACACATTCACTGCAGTCCTGTACTTATCACCCATGTAATATCCTATGCTATTTAATTATTATTTATTTTCCCTATAACATGTGTCGATTAGATGCTTTTTTCTTCCAACTCAATTGTTTTTTGTTGCAGCCCCACGATATGGCACATTTGCAGGGAGCGCGATGTGGGAAATTACAAGGTTGATATGTTTCTGCTGACACTGACCAGATGTATCGTTTGGACCTTTTATGGATTGCCGGACCCGATACGTTGGCCCCTCGTTCTGATCAGTGGCGCCGGCGTAGCAATTCAGGTAAGTAAACACAGCCTTTGTTCTGGTTATATACAACTTTCTTGGTTTCTGCGTTGTGCGTTGTGCTGCGTTAGAACGAGATCCCAGTATTAAGGGGTTCTTTGGTTTGTGACTAACTTTATCAAAGATTGCCTCACCTAAGGTTAGGCAAGTTTGACCAATTTAGATGAATGTTTGGTTCAAGGCACACCTTAGGCAAGCCATAGTTGGGTCTCACATGGCATAAACACAAAAAGTGTGACAAAATTTTCTTAAGCTTGTCAACTTGTGGCTCTCATTTTGATAAACTAACCTTAGACAAGCTTGGCAAAAATGTGTGGCAATACTAGTCTTAAAACCAAACAGCCATAAATGCCCGTCTGTCTTACTTTAGGAGCAGTAGTTGCAGCCAAGTAGGGGGATGAATAAAACAGACTAGTCTTTTGCTTGAAACATCTGCCGCAAGAAGACGAATAAATGATGAATATGTGCTATCGTGGTGCAGGTTATCTATTTAGTGTTGTTTCTTTTGTGCTCTCCACCTGTGGGAAAGGTTCGGTTGGCGATTTTGTTGGTTGTGATTACTGGACTCTCCGGCGTGGTTGCCGCGGGTTGCTTTTCGTTGCCCAAGGATCCACGGATTCCTCTTGGCGTCCTGGGCGATATCTCTAGTGTGATGATGTACGCTGGGCCAATCAGACAATTGGTAATTCTTTCTCAATTATACTTAGAGCAAGCTTACGTTCTGCTAGTTGACTAGCTAGTTGTGCTCTCTTTCTAATGTTTTTATTTTCTTTGACGCAGATTTCTGTGTGGCAGACCAGAGATGTTGGGAACATGTCTTTCTTGGTTGCTCTTTTTTCGCTTCTGAACGGGATTTGCTTGACAGCATATGGTTTCCTAGTTCGGCCACGAGATGTTTTTGTCATAGTATGTTTATTCTTTCCCACTGTTGTGTGCACTCAGGTCTTTGTTAATTACTAGGATGTCAAGTATCAACTGTTTTGTGTAGGTATCGAGCTGTGCTGCTGTCGTGTCTGGCACATGCCAGGTGGTCCTCTGGGTCAAGGTCAAGTTCTTCGGATGAAGGGGGAAGGAGCTCGGCCGCTGCAGTCGTACCTCAAGTTGGAAGTTGTTGAACTCCTTTGGATCCAGGCTGAGGAGCTGTGGTAGTTTCTTCTCTTCAGTGTTGAGTGTTAGGCTCTGTTGTCTGTAGGCTGTATCTGAGCAGAGGAGGTGGCTAGTTCTTTACCTAGCTCTGTGTGAGCCTGTTTCCCTTTCCCTTGTAGTAATAGCTGGGTAGCTAGTCGCGCTCTTTCTTTTCTGATACTTATCTTGCTGGAGTCTGTTTGGTTAATGTAGTTCCATCGATTTACTGTTGTGATTTCTTTGCTATGCAATGGAATCGGGGCTGGGCCCTCCTTCTTCTAAAAAAAAATGGCGAAGATTTGGATGTCGCCTCTGATCAGACCTTGTTCTGTGAGCAGTAATATGTTAAAATCAATCGCAACCATTTCATATCATGGTATGGTTACTCTCTGCTTATCTGCATCAGATGAGGATCTGGGGGTGTTTCAAACTGAAACATCAAGTGCAGCACCTTTGAAGCCTCTGAATTGAGAAAAAAGAGCTGCTTAACTAGCCCCCGCCTGGTCGGACCGAGCCGGTTGCCGGTTCCACACTCGCTCTCTCCTCGTCGGTGGTCTTGAGCATGTCCGGCAGCGGCAGGTCGACGCCGGCGTCGGCGGCGGCGCGATCCGCTTCTCGATGCTGAACAGCTGAAGGTGAAGTACTGCTCCACGCTGGAGACGAGGAGGACGGGGTCCGCGGCAGGTACTCCAGCTTGGGCGCCATGGTCCGCTCCACGCTGGAGACGAGGAGGATGGGGTCCTGGAACGCGAGCGCGCGGTTGTCCCGGAAGCCGAGGTGGCGGAAGTAGATGAGTGCCAGGCGGAGCTGGTCGCGGACGCTGCAGGCGAGCACGCGCGGGCCGGCGTTCGAGGCGCTGGTTGCCAAGGCGTGGCGGAGCCGCACCCACGCGGCGGGGTTCGAGCCGGACTCCACCGTGCACCTCTGCTTCTCCATGAACGCTCAGCTCCTCTCGCACGCCGTTCATCTCCATTGCGGTCGCGTCGCCGGCCTCGGGCTGGAAGAACGGCAGGAAGGCCGGAGCAGCGCCAGCGAAGGGCGAGGCGGAGGCGCTGCTCCTGGAACGCCGAGCTGGAGCGGGAGGTGGCGCTTCTGCGGGCGGAGCTGGAGGCCGCGCGGCTGCGCGCCGAGGCAGCGGAGGAGGGCGAGGAGCGGCTGTGCGTGCAGCTCCGTGAGGCCAAGTGCGAGGCCCTGGAGCTCGCGCACGCGTACCAGGGCATTGGCGAAGGCCACTTGCACGGAGCAAACGGACCGCGGAGGAGGAGCCGGCGGCCGCCATCGCTACAGCCTGCCTGCTGCTGCTGCTCGCGCCGGCGGCCGTCTCCGCCTCGACGCTCGTCATCGCGGGGGCTCCGCCATCTGCATTCTGCACAGCCCTCAGCATGGAGCCACCGCAGCTGCACCTGCGAGTCCTTGGACAGCGTCAGGCTCGCCCCGGCGCCGCATCCTCGGGCGTCGTCCCTGCCGCTCTCCTGCCTCGACGCCGACCGCAACGTGGTCGGCATCTCCTTCCGCACCGTCCGCTTCTTCCCTGCCAACCCTGTCTCCCTCGACCCGCTCGACGTCCTCCGGGCAGCGGTCGCCGATGCGCTCGGCCTCTTCCCGCAGCTCGCCGGCTCACTCCTCCGCGAAGGCGGCCGCGTCGTGCTCTTCGGGACTGGCGAGGACGCTGTGGTCCTCTTCCTCGCGGAGACGGGACTGTCGGTGGCCGACGTCACGTGGACAGGCCGGACTCGCCGCAGCTCGACCACCTCGCACCGGGCGACAGCGACGGCGGACCGGCAGCGCTTGCGCTCCAGATCGTCACGCTGGGTATGCGGCTGGCGCACGCGCTCTGCGATGGCGCTGGGTCCGCCAAGTTCCATGTCGCCGCGGCGCGGTTCGCGCGGGGGCCGCGCCGGAGCTTCTGGGACCCAGGAACCCGCCGAGGGTGGTGACGCCGTTCAACGCCGTCCTATCGACCGACGACGAAGTCGCGCGGCTTGGCCCGTACGGGGCGGCGAGCGACGGACATGGCCACGAGCGGCTGGCGAGGGAGTGCTTCCACGTCAGCGACGCGCGCGAGGATGCGCTCATGGTGCATCTTGTCGCCGACGCAGTCCTGTGTCGACCCGCAGGAGTTGCGGCGCAGGGAGGGCGGCGTCACGGCGGCGCGGCGCGGCGTGAGCGCGTTCACGGCGTCTGGGGCCGTGCTCCCGCTCTCGTAGCGGCTACTCGGAAGCACGCAGTCGTGCTTCCTGCTGCGGTCTGCCCCGCGTGCGGCTGGACGGCAACGCAGAGACGCGGCGGTTGGCATGCGCAACGGCGTGGCCACGCGGTGGCGGCTGGCGGTGGCGGCTGGCCACGCGGTGGCGGCGTGGTTGCAGTGGTGCCCGGTGCGTAGCAAAGCAGTGTGGAACAAGAGCGAACAGGAAGAGGAACCTTATCCTTTCGCCATTTCTACTTTAATAATCCTCTGATTCTATTTCATTCGCCTAATTTGCCTTAGTTTTCTGTTCATAGTCGAAATTAGCAGAAATTTGCAGATTAACCTTCTGATTGACTCACCTGGCAGTTTAGCCCAAGGTTTGGTATTTTCAACACTATTAACCATCCAGTAATTATAATTATTGCTGATCAAGATGGTGAAAAGTGGATTAGAGGAGGTTACTCGATATGATTGAGTATGGCGCTTGGAAAAAGGGTTCATCATCTTAACTGCTCGCCTCCTTAAAACCTCACAAGCATTCGTCCGTGATATGCTAAACCACCATCGGGTGGGCTCGACCAATAGTCGTATGAGATACGACAAGGCGAGGAAAATGGGCATCAGACAAAGAAAAGAAAAACTGATATGGTCTCACGGAAAATGCATTACCGCTCTCGGGTGACACACACCCCTATATGAAAATAGCATAAAAAATTATCAGAAAATTTAAATAATTCTAAAATTTTGGGATATGAAACCTGAGTGCCCTTTATACACCTGTGTTCATTTTCATGGGAGTGGGTGCCTGTGGTATCCGCGGCGTAGGAATTACGGTCCGACATACGCTACGTTCATTTTTTTTCCATACATATGATTATTTTCTCCTTTTACTGGCATTATCACGGGCACCTATTGCCCACGAAATTGAACAAGTGTGCACAACGGGCAACCAAGTTTCATACCCCAAAATATTAGAATTTATTGAATTTTTCTAATATGTTTTTTAATGTTATTTCCATATACGGGTGTGTGGCACCTGAGAGCCACAAATCCTCATCCCTAATCTCACCCAGTAGTTTGGGTTGTCCATTTTCCGGCCATTACTATTTTCATCTTTCTTTTCTGTTTAGCTTTTAGCTACGCAGTTTTTCTTTGCACGTGTATTCACAGTAATTTATGATATATTACTATATTATAAAGCACGTTAATATATCAACATATCTAAATCGGCAATTTGGTTATTGTTGTATGTTGATGATGCTTGAAAATTAATTTACTAGAGAGTAAATTAATTAGCATAAAGATTTCATGCAGGATATGTTGGACATATCCAGAATGAATTTGTCGAGTTTGCCTGAATCCCCGTTCCACCATAACCACACCTGCTCAGGGTGCTCCTGCTATAACAAAATAGCGTAGTCTGTTCGGAGTGGTGATGATACCTGAAGCACATAGGGAATGGGAATTGGTCCGATTCCATGATTTCAGTTATTGGCAATATACAACTACTCTGATGTGCATAAAAACGACTGAAATTTGAGACTGCAGTAGTGCAGTTTTGGATGCTGATCTCATCAAGAAATGCTCTTTACTTTCAATCCTACGAGGATTTTGGGTGAACGATACCATCCACGGTAAAGTAAAGTGGTTGTGATGAGAAGTGGAATAAGAGTGGAGCTCAAAGGGGCAAAAGTCATTTCAAGAAAAATGACAATGCTAGCAACTCTTGTGTTTGCTATAAGTATGGTTGTATGACTAATTGCAAGGACATTTGATATTTCCAAGCATTGGTGGATCTGCATGCAATCAATTGCCAAGGGAAAGAGGCTCAAGGAAACCAGTGTGAAGCTTAGCTCACTGGACTTAACGATGATTTCCCTATGGTTGAAATTTCCTAGAAGTTCCTCGGAACGTGGGCAACCAGGAGAATGCTCACCAAAAGGAAGGTCCACTACTTAATTAGTGTCGATGACATACTAGTGGACTTCGCTTCTAGTGGCATATAATGAATGTATTATTTCTATATGAGTTCAACCATATGTTGAATTTGGTTTCTTTCTCTATAGAAGCCTACTGTATTAATCCAATTGAGAAGAAAACATTTAAGTAGAAATTGGGTCTACTAACATGATGATAAAGGAGATTAAGCATTTCCATACTCCTGAGAAAAGTAGTGGAAGTGTCATGGCAATTGTCGTGATGTGATAATTGTTGGTTCTGGCCAAGCTGCAATTGCACTTGCTATGGGTACTACATGGTAATTACGGATGCATTGATGTATCTAGATTCTACCCGTACCTTGTTGAGTTTTAAGGATATCCGCAACGATTTCTAAAATGAAACTCATAAGGTGAGTGAGGTTGGAAACCTACTCATGACTCGGCTAACGGGACTTGCATGCACTCCTAGAGTAAATGTCTTCTCTATATTTTGGATTGTACTATACATATATTAAATTGGATACGCATTGGGCGTAGAAGATAATTTTCTAAAATCTTGATAAGTTCAAGATATGGCATGGTTACCTTGATCATCCTGGTATTGCGATGATGATAAAATTATTGGGTTCCACAAGACACAATCTAACGGTGTGAATTTTTCGAACTCATTGAATTGTGTATGCACAATGTGTGCAAATCGGGAAATTGGTCACAAGGGCATCTTATCTCGAAAAAGAGGATTATATGTGATCCAATTGAACCCGTTATATGGAATGTTTAGATATTCAACAGTGCTTTTGGATGCATCGGCAATATATTCCAATGTGTGTCTTACTTAAAGAACCATATTTTTACAAAGTTGATTGCTCAGATCATTAATTTGAGAGCATATTATCCCGAGAATGGGATAAAATCCGTCAGAATGGATAATGCTACGGAATTTAGTTCGTGAGTATTTGATGATTACTGCCTAGATTAATCAGGAACTGAGGAAACGTACGGTCTTGCAGGGAAAGCTGGGACCTCAACCATAAGCCTCGCCTCCAAGCATAGAAGCCATGCTGCTGCATGGGCCGTGCCATTACCACCAGCCCCATTAAGCTAATGCAGCTCACCACAACTTTTTGTGCCTACCTGCGTGCGTATCATCTTCTTAGTTTGTCCTGATCAGGTTCTTTGATTATTCAATCTACATAGCCGCCTGATCAGTTTTGTGACAGGGTTAGATCCATTGCTTCTGGATTGCTAATTCACGGCTTCATTGTTCTCTAACTCCGCTACATGAGTTTATGGGCCTATTACTTCACAGTAAACACATTTATCTGATTATGAGGTTTTAGATATGTTTTACATGTTCGTCAAATTACTGCGCTTAGTGTTAGAACACTCAATAGTGCACCCAAAAAAACAACATGCTGATAGTTGGTGTCTCGACACACAATAGCTAATTCATACATAATTTTTACCGATCCATCTATACTTCTCCTGTGTTATGTTTCTTTGTTATTTCCTATATACACATTCTGTAATCTTAAGGACCGGTGATGCATGAGAGAGATCCCATTTTTTTCATCACTACTAATTTTACCATCTCCAGTGATATATCAACATGACATAGTGGAGTTTCTCAATTTCCCTTGGAGAGTTTGTGCTTAGTATCAATCTTATGTCAAACTAGCAACATTATGTAATAACATGTATAGGTATGAAGAAGTTGTGATTTTTATATTAATATATGCTATGGGAACCCGCCTCTGCCAATTCTAGGATACATAGATGATCCGGGCCGAGATTGAGGATGAGGAGCTTGTCAAGTCTGCGCTGCCATGGAAGATTGACACTTTTCCGTGCAAATACCTAGGGCTCCAGCTAAGCATAAGACATTTGAAAAGATCCGAGTGGCAGCCGATAGTAGATGCGGCACTGCACATCTTGCCAGGATGGCAAAGGGGCCTGGTGACTAGACCTGGGAGACTTATCCTTGTCAACAAAGTCATGTGGGCGTGTGCCACCCATCACCTCATGATTGCGGAGGCGCCAAAATGGGCACTGGAGAGAGTGGACATAGGCTGTCGGGCCTTCTTCTGGGCTGGGACAGAGGAAGTGAATGGGGGCAAATGTGTTGTATCCTGGACTAGGGTATGTAGGCCAAAGCACATGAGAGGGTTGGGCGCCATTGACCTGTTTAAGCGCGACATTGCTTTAAGGCTAAGATGGGAATGGCTCCGATGCACAGATGAATCTAGGCCTTGGCAAGGTCTCAACGTGACCGCGGACAAAAAGGCGGACCAAGATTTTGGGAGCCTGGTTAAATTAAATGGAAGGTTGGATCGGGAGACAAGACCTGTTCTGGAAAGACCGATGACCACAGGGCACAACCATCACAGATATAGCCCCTTGGTTGTGACGACGGTACGTACGCAAGTGGCCAACTGGAGGCTGGTACGAGATGCTATGTGCATGCATACATGGATGAACGACATATTGGGTGACCTATGCACGGAGGGTTTAACCCAATTCATCAGACTTTGGGAGATCCTCTCGTAGGTTCAAATGAATGCTCAGTTAGAGGACTGCCCCATTTGGGCTTGGAACGTGTCCTGAATCGACACCGCGTCATCAGCATACAAGATGCTGTGTGAGGGAGGAGTTAGATTCCACTCGTTAGGGGCCATCTGGAAATGTTGGGCACCACTGCGTGTAAGATATTCATGTGGCTTGTAGTGCAATACCGACTGTGGACGTCGGATAGGAGGGCTAGACACGGATTGCAAGACCAGACATCAAAAAGCTACCTATGTGACCAGGAGGAGGACACGGTTGACCACATGTTGCAGCAGTGTGTGTTCTCGCGGCAAGTGTGGTACCGTTGCATTGCTAGGATGGGTTTGAGGACGGAGCTATGCCCAACAAATGACTCAAGGTTGGTGCAATGGTGGACGGAAGCTAGGAAACAAATATATAAGCAAACTCGAAAAGGATTTGACACATTCATGATGCTAATCTGTTGGACACTATGAAAGCAAAGGAACGCGGGGGTGTTCGGCTCGGGCCTGATCAAGAACGAGTGGGATACGGTGGACATGATCTTCGACGATCTGAGAACCTGGGCCACAGCAGGAGCGTTTGGTGGACAACTAGTATCAGAGTAGTCGAGTAGAATGAGGGAGTGGTGTGGAGGCTTGGTTAGGGTCGACTTGTGACACCTAACTAGCGCATTTGTAATCTCTTGTATATTTTTTCTCCTTTCTATAAAGCTAAGGTACGCCATTGACGTACCCTCGAAAAAAAGAACAAGGACGCGTCGTGGCGTGTATTCAACGCGATTATGTGGGCCAGCAGGAAGGGACGTAGCCCTGAACAGTGGGATACGGTGAGTCTACCGTTCGATTTGACGATGTCCTGACGGCAAGACGTATGTTCCAATGGTACACGATGCAGCTACCGGCGTCCCGACTGCTTCCTCTCCACCCCAGTGGCTCCCACTGCTGCTCGACGGCCGGCGGCTCCCGTTGCTGCTCGACGACCCGGCGCTTCCCTCTGCACCCCGATGGCTCCTGCTGTTGCTCGGTGGCCGGCGGCTCCCTCTCTACTGTTCGTCGGTGCTGCGGCCACTCAGCGACCAGGTGCCTCGTATTTCCTTTCCCTGCTCGACCCCCTTGCTCCTCTCGATTCCTCCGCACGGCAGCATGCAGCTTACAGCTGCGGAGGGATCTAGTGTTTGAGCAGTGCATTTTGAGCACTTCCCTCTGATCCCTCACGCTGAACTTGTATCAAGATAGGAGTCGTATCTCATACAATAGATGACTCTGTTCAAATCTTAGAATCAATGCAAATCGTCACACAAAATAGATGATTCAGAGTTCACACCTCACAATTTATCACAAATTGCCACACAAACGTAATGATGCTGAGTTCACATATCTGAATTTAAAACAAGTCATTACATCATTGAAATCAACATAGCATCTTAATGCAACAAAATCTCAGAGTTATTTCTTCTTTGGGGTCAATTTCTTCCTGGATGCTGTAGAGCTTGAAGGCATGTCAAAAAGAGGAGCTGCTGGAGAAGCACTAGTTATGCAACATGGATGAGATGCATCTTCTTGTTCTATGGCCATGGCAAGTCTCCTGCATGTTTACACATGAAGATTAAGAACCTGCCCATTTTTGCATCTAATGAACGTGCATATGAGTAGTATAAATTCTACCTCCTTGTGATTGGCCCGGGGCTTATGAAGGCTTGCTGGCAGTGTGATTTCTGTTGTTCTTGTAGGTGTCCTAGCAACAACTGTGCAAGGGACTACCTCTGGAGCAGCCACCAATCAGCAACCTCTTCAGCAGGTTGATTTTCACTCCTATCAACAAGTTTAGCCCTTCTCATTCTACTGCGGTTACACACAAATGGGACAAAAGTATAAATGTGATAGTAATAAAAATGTTACCAAGAAGCCATCAAGGCATGGCTTAAGTGCCATAAAAAAAACTGCGGAAGTAACTTCACCTCCTTCCATCTTCACATCAACCTCGACAATGCTACCTGAAGATCTCTTATCAATCTCAACTTTGAAGTTCAATAAGTTCTGAAAGCTCTTTCCCCATGTCCCATATAACATATTAGCGGCCCTTTCTTTTCCGTTTTGAACAGTATGATACCCGATAGTACATTTGTACGCGGCTTGGAGCTTTTTTAGCAACTCAGTGCCACCAATGTTTGGTTCAGCCTGAAGTATGCCAATTGCCTTTTCCGCCACCCATGCTTGGTCTGCCATACTTGTAGTCACTTTAGCAGTTGATGAACACTTATGAGGCTTTACTATCTTGTTAACCTGCATGAAAACATAATGCCGACCATTTATTGCTAGTAATTCTAAGAATAGCTACAAAATAAAAAAGGACGAATGTTGGATAAGTTAGTACCCTCAATGTTTTTCCATCTTCTCTCGTTCGAGTTGTTCTTCTCCAAGGGCATCCATTTTCTTTACAATGACCCATAAATCTAGTGGTGTCACTATCCTTGATTTTAATGTCAAACTTGCCCCTAATAGGAAATGTTCTCACGAACATCCTATACTCTTTCATTGAACGAAATAAGGATCCTTCCTCTATCACGGGATGTTCCTTATCATAGCAAAAGTGATCCTCTTCAGGCATATGGTCAGGCACAGGAAGAGCTACATCGGCAAGTAAATCCTTATCAATATCAGCCACACATGCATCAATATTTCCAATGGAGGCTTTGGTAGCTGCTTCGGATACAACTTTGTTCATGCCCAGGTTCATCATTAATTCCAAGCACTGAGCACATATTCTCTTCTGTTATAGGAACACCAGTTTCATAGTCATTCGTTGGTGCTATCTCATTCTGGGACCAGTCAATGCCTCCTCCTTCCATAGTTGATATGTATGTATCATTGCTAGCAAACACAACACAATTGCTTTTTCGTTGTAAAGAATATTTCATCTAGTTTCTTTTTCTTTTTTAACTGAATGTTGATTTATTCCTCCTGCACTTACTTATTTCACACAAGACAATTTTGTAATATCTGCGCTTTAACCTCAACATCCCATGGTCCCAACAATCTAATTATTTCTTTGTTTCAGTGTGTTGGTCAATCACAGGACGAGACATTCACGTTTTGTGGAGGAACATGTCAAAGAGATCCAGGACACCGGATTAGTCTCACCCATCTGGAGCGGCAGCCGTTGCAGGCTCGTTGTCCTCGCCACCGCCGTCACCGTCGAACATCGCGGCTCCTTGAAGTTGCCAGAGTCGCCTCGCCCCGCTGTGATCACAGGAGTGGTCGCGACTCGCGCCCAGATGTGGCTTGTTGTGGCCGGCGGCCCTTCCGCCTCTTGCACTTGAGAATGAACAAAGGGACGCGCGGGATATTGGTTGTGGTCTTGTGGATGACTCGGATGGCTTGTCGGGGTGAACTGGATGGGCCGGTCGAACCAGGTAGGGAGAAGATCAGGCAATGAAATTGCAAAACTGCCATAGGCACAAAAAGGTCATTCCACGTTGATTTTCTGAATTAAAATAATCAAGAACTCATTAGAATACTGATTAGGGCAAATGATCAAATGATTAAAGAAAAATGGGGCAAATCGTCTAAATAAAGTGGGCAAATCATCTAATCACCAAGTAAAACGTGGCAAATCATCCAATTTCCCCAAAGATTCCCATAACCTTGTGCACATTCTAGTTAACTGATATGTGATTGTGTTGACAGCATCAGTACGGAGGCAACTAATCAAACCATTCGAGGCCCTGGGTGTTCTCTGGGTTGTTCAAGTTTCTAATGCAGCAGGCCTTGGGTTCAGTGTTATTAACACTGCCTCTCCGTAGCCGGCGCACCTCGTTTTACACGCAGAGCTCGCTCCGTAGGCACGCCATCCCGGCGCGGCCAACTGTGATCAGATTCGTTCAGGGTTATGGCTCCTTCCTCCTTGGTCCACGGCTCGACGGGCTTCAGTGCCGCCGGCGATGCAGCAGCCGACGCGAGTTCTCAGGTCCGTTCTGCCTTTACTCATACTCGCTCGCCCTTTCCCTGTGTCCCAGTCCGACGCCGGCACCAGTCTCTCCTTTGTGCGGAGCGGTGGAGCACGGCCCAGGACGTATGCCCGTCCGTGTGCGGTTGGTACAGGATGCGGTCTGACGGCGTCCACCGTTCAGTTCAAACGGAATGGCGCTACGCGGTGGGGCTAACCCAGGTTTTTCCGTATACGGATACTCCCTCCGTTCCAATTTACTCGTTGTGGTTTTAGTTCATATATGAACTAAAACCACGACGAGTAAATCGGAACGGAGGAAGTACCTGACTAAGACACCCTCCAGCTCCGATCCCAACAGAAACGAGCGCGTGGAGATAACGTGAGTAGGCGACCTCGTCCGCTCCTACCAATTTTTGCATAGAGATGCTACTAAGCATATAACTAAACTATTCCGTGAGCAAAATGAAAACATGCATGTAGCTAGAAAAAAAGGAAGCAAACCTCGAGCAGCAGAACAGAGTTACAGCAAAGCAGAAGATCAAGATGCGGAAACACCGGAGATCACAGAACCTGCTAAATAAACAGAGATGAAGTAGTCAAAGCAGGTAAAGAAAAATTCAAGCGCCAAGGCATTAAAACCTTTTACAGTTCATTTTGCAAGTTCAAAATTGACACCATGGCAGCACAGAACTGTAGAGTAAAAGACCAGCATGCTATGCATGTCTACCATGTTTCACTTTGAAATGAAGCTGGATTGCAACTGAAATATCTCTCCTTGTATCTCCTATATCCAACACACCTAGATTAAACCAGCAAGTTAGCATGTCAATATTTACAAAGAAACACCACAGCAAGTTAGCATGTCATTATCCCTTCTTTAATAATTTCCTTTCTTCTCTGTAGTTCTAATTTTTCAACATGGCGCAATGATTTATCGCTATTTAATCTTACACTAAGATCTAAATTTAGTGTGTGGCATATATGTTAATACACCCAGCCTAAAATTGAGAAGAGCAAAAGCAACAAAACTGAAAGTTCCCTTGGTTATTCTAAGTTTCCGTCGAACTGGCAAAATCATCTGTAGGTAACTCAAGTTTTACGCCGCCTGCAAGAACTGAACTTCCTAGGCAACCTCACAAATGCAGGACAAGCCAGACAAGCAACAATATATTGAGGACTAAATGCTTATCAATACATGAGCTGAGAAACCGATATACCTTCAGATTCAACAACGCAATTATCCTAGAAAGATATTAAGCCTGGAGAGTCCCTTCAACTGAAGGAAAAACAGTAAGCCTGCATATCCATCAACAACACAAGAGACAGTTTGTTAGCAAATCCAGCAGTAAACAATAAAAACATGCTGCTAATTCTTAATATCATAAACGTTGTAAGAGTTGTACACACTAAGCTATGTCAGTGTCTCTTACACCAAATCAGTATACCACCGCCATAGTACTACACCATCTAATTACTATACGATGAACAGACTGAAGAAAATCATTGCATCATGAATCACACGGACCAGATACAAAACTAGAAGGGGTAATTAAGGTGGAAATGCAGGCACATACCTCTGCTTATAGAGGTGTCTCTTATAGTACTCTCTTCCCGGCTTGATTACATATCTAAGCTTCTACTCGTATGTAGCATGCACCTAAGAGCCAGACATGGCAATGATGAGTATAGATATATTAGCAAATATATTCCTTAAAAGTCATATAGGCAGTAAAAAGAGAACACTCATCCGGTTACCATTTTCTAGACTTAACACTTCCACTCATCTATCCTCTTCCACGAAAAGATGCTAACTGAATAATTTCGGTACTCCCGGTCATAAGAATGATATTAGTTAAAGACCAAGTAGTGTCAGGTTGCGGGATTAGTTTAAACTAAATGCTAAAAAGTGCACCTGCACTTTTTAGCTCTCACCGGCACACCCTCGCTCCACCATTAGACCGAGATCGATCGCGCGGCGGTGCGCCCAGGTGTTACCTGGTCGAATCAAAACGACGCGCGTGGTCGAAACGTCTAGGTTGGTGGGCCCCGCGCATTATCACTGTCTTCTCCCTGTCCCGCAACGGCAACTAGCACATTCGGCGGTTTCCTTCTCCCTCTCTCAACCAAATCGCCCGCAAATCCGCCTCACCTCATTCTGCCTTGCCGACGGCGCTGAACAAATCCCGCCTTGCCGCAAATCCAACTGGTGCTCTCGGGAGGGGTTCGGCGTCGTGAGGGGTCTGCGCGTCGAATTGCTCTTGCGCGCGGCACGGTGGCCGTGGGGAGCGGCTCGCGACGCGAGTTCCACGACCGTGCAGAGCGGTAGTTACGGGGGAAGGAGGCGAAGTGCGGTGGGCCTCGTTTGGGTCGGCGGGAAGGAAGTAGGCGGTTCATCATCGCGGACCAAGGTAACCCCCCTTTTGAATCTCTCCGTTGCTCGCGGTGTTTCCGTGCCGACAAGGGGGGGGGGGATACGTAGCGGCGCTCACGGCGATTCCTCGCCTTGTAGCGATTTTCAAGTAGTTCCTCGCGATTTTGACAGGGCGGTGGCGCTTAGGTTAGGTAATGGGCGAACAAATGCATGAATAGCATGGCGGGGGTGTCTAGATCTACATGCAAATACATGTTTCGTTCTCGTGTCGGATTTTGCGTGATTTTTGTGGTCGAACTAGTGGTGGAGGGGTCTTTCGTGGTCTTTTTTTCGCAACAGGCAAGTTTATGCTCACCATCAGGCAACTTTTGGGTATGAATTTTTTGCGATCTAGATCAGAGAGACCCGTGGTGCTGGGGGTTGTAGTGTTTTTTTTGGAACGAGGCAAGTTCATGCAAAAGGTCAGGCTAGTTTATGTTGTATATCAGACAACTTTTGGCATGTTTTTTTTGTGATCAGACCGTCCTACTGGGGTTAGGCAAGTCCATGCTAATGGTGAGGCAAGTTTATTGTCTGAAAACTGACTCTTGTGTGAAACTTATGATCATATTAGTATACTCCTTTCAATTCACCAGGCTTGAACATTTTATTTGATCGGTGATCATATTTACTATTCTCTTTTCCTTTGCTTTGTGATCGACCATCAAATAGTTTAGAAGCCAAACATACTGTCATCTGAAGCTTATTATCTCATTGGTGTAATTAGCATGCTTGAACATCATATAGTTGCTTTTGCTTTTGTGACCGATCATCATACTGTACTCTCCAGTTCTCCAGGCTTGAACATTTTGGTCAACGTAACCTGATCATTTTCTTAGCTTCTTCATAATTGATTAGATACTTTGTGTCGCGAATGCCTAATGCTAATGGTCAGGCAAGTTCGTGCTAACGGCCAGACAAGTTCATGCTGTAGACCACACAACTTTTGACATGTGTTTTTCTGTCATCTATAAGAGAGACCGTCCTGCTGGGGTCAGGCAAGTTCACGCTAACGGTCAGGCAAATTGATGCTGTAGATCAGACAACTTTTAGCATGCGTTTTTCTGTGACCTACAAGAGAGACCGTCTTGCTGGGGTCAGGCAAGTTCATGCTAACGGTCAGGCAAGTTGATGCTGTAGAATCAGACACGTTTACTGGGTATGAGATTTTGGGACGAGGCAAGATCATGCTAAATGGTCAGGCAAGTTCATGCTAAATGGTCAGGCAAGTTTTATGGCCAATTTTTTTGGTTGGGTTTAGGAGTGTTGTTAGGTACCGTGCAAAGGTCATGCTCACTATAAGCAAGTTTCTGGGCATGATTTGTTGTAGTAGGCAAGTTAAATTGAATTACCAGACACGAGCATTTTTTCCCATACTTTTTCTGTGTTGTGTGTAACTGTTCTTTTTCAGGTAAAAAGATAACTGAACCAAGCAAAAAGCGTGATCAATTGCAGTCAGCAGTGTCACAGCTTGACGGGGGTCACCCTGCCACTTCCGAAGCTACACTGGAGGTTTTCTTCACACATCATGTTTGTTCGTGTGTTTTTACTGTTTTTACACCTGTTCTTTTTTTTGTAAAGAACATGGTGACAACAATCAAGCATGTTTTTCGTTGCAGGAACCTATATCACAGGACCAAGGTGTTTCAACAACAGTTGTTTACAAGCGCCATCGCCGAAAGATGATGTCAAACCGGGGGAAGCGGCCTATGGATATTGCTACCTCTTGAGCACTGCGTTGGTTTTCCCTTGAAGAGGAAAGGGTGATGCAATAAAGTAGCGTAAGTATTTCCCTCAATTTTTGAGAACGAAGGTATCAATCCAGTAGGAGATCACACACAAGTCCCACGCACCTACACAAACAAATAAAAACCTCGCAACCAACACGATAAAGAGGTTGTCAATCCCTTCACGGTCACTTACGAGAGTGAGATCTGATAGATATGATAAGATAATATTTTTGGTATTTTTATGATAAAGATGCAAAGTAAAATAAACGGAAATAAAAATAGCTAAGTGTTGGAAGATTAATATGATGGAAAATAGACCCGGGGGCCATAGGTTTCACTAGTGGCTTCTCTCAAGAGCATAAGTATTACGGTGGGTAAACGAATTACTGTCGAGCAATTGATAGAATTGAGCATAGTTATGAGAATATCTAGGTATGATCATGTATATAGGCATCACGTCCGCGACAAGTAGATCGAAACGATTCTGCATCTACTACTATTACTCCACACATCGACCGCTATCCAGCATGCATCTAGAGTATTAAGTTCATAAGAACAGAGTAATGCTTTAAGTAAGATGACATGATGTAGAGGGATAAACTCATGCAATATGATATAAACTCCATCTTTTTATCCTCGATGGCAACAATACAATACGTGCCTTGCTGCCCTAACATCCACCGGGAAAGGACACCGCAAGATTGAACCCAAAGCTAAGCACTTCTCCCATTGCAAGAAATATCAATCTAGTAGGCCAAACCAAACTGATAATTCGAAGAGACTTGCAAAGATAACCAATCATACATAAAAGAATTAAGAGGAGATTCAAATATTGTTCACAGATAATCTTGATCATAAACCCACAATTCATCGGATCTCAATAAACACACCGCAAAAGAAGATTACATCGAATAGATCTCCAAGAAGATCGAGGAGAGCATTGTATTGAGATCCAAAGAGAGAGAAGAATCCATCTAGCTAATAACTATGGACCCGAAAGTCTGAGGTAAACTACTCACTCGTCATGGGAGAGGCTATGGTGTTGGTGTAGAAGCCCTCCGTGATCAATGCCCCCTCCGGCGGAGTGCCGGAAAAGGCCCCAAGATGGGATCTCACCAGCACAGAAGGTTGCGGCGGTGGAAATAGGGTTTTTGCTCCATCTCTGATGGTTTGGGGGAACGTAGGTATATATAGGAGGAAGAAGTACGTCGGTGGAGCAACATGGGCCCAACGAGGGTGGAGGGCGCGCCGGGGGGTAGTAGGCACGCCCCCTGCCTCGTGCTCTCCTTGAGTAGGTAAATTATAAATACGTTGGAGACGTATCAAGCATCCCCAAGCTTAATTCCCGCTCGTCCTCGAGTAGGTAAATGATAAAAACAGAATTTTTGATGTGGAATGCAACTTAGCATAATTTTCAATGTAATTCTCTTATTTGTGGTACGAATATTCAGATTCGAAAGATTCAAAATAAAAGTTTAATATTGACATAAAAATAATAATACTTCAAGCATACTAACTAAGCAATTATGTCTTCTCAAAATAACATGGCCAAAGAATGTTATCCCTATAAAATCATATAGTCTGGCTATGCTCTATTTTCATCACATAAAGTATTTAATCATGCACAACCCCGATGACAAGCCAAGCAATTGTTTCATACTTTTGATGTTCTCAAACTTTTTCAATCTTTACGCAATACATGAGCGTGAGCCATGGACATAGCACTATATGTGGAATAGAAGGGTGGTTGTGGAGAAGACAGAAAGGAGATAATAGTCTTACATCAACTAGGCGTATCAACGGGCTATGGATATGCCCATCAATAGATATCAATGTGAGTGAGTAGGGATTGCCATGCAACGGATGCACTAGAGCTATAAGTATATGAAAGCTCAACAAAAGAAACTAAGTGGGTGTGCATCCAACTCGCTTTCTCACGAAGACCTAGGACATTTTGAGGAAGCCCATCATTAGAATATACAAGACAAGTTCTATAATGAAAAATTCTCACTAGTATATGAAAGTGATATCATAGGAGACTCTCTATCATGAAGATCATGGTGCTATTTTGAAGCACAAGTGTGGAAAAATGATAATAGCATTGTCCCTTCTCTCTTTTCTCTCATTTTTTCTTTTTTTTCTTTGGGCCTTTTTTTATGGCCTCTTTTTTTTTTATTTTTATTTTATTTTCGTCCGGAGTCTCATCCCGACTTGTGGGGAAATCGTAGTCTCCATCATCCTTTCCTCACTTGGGACAATGCCCTAATAGTGATGGTCATCACACTTTTATTTACTTTACAACTCAAGAATTAGAACAAAATATGACTCTATGTGAATGCCTCCGGCGGTGTACCGGGATATGCAATGAATCAAGAGTGACATGTATGAAAGAATTATGAACGGTGGCTTTGCCACAAATACGATGTCAACTACATGATCATGCAAAGCAATATGACAATGATGGAGCATGTCATAGTAAACGGAACGGTGGTAAGTTGCATGGCAATATATCTCGGAATGGCTATGGAAATGCTATGACTGGTAGGTATGGTGGCTGTTTTGAGGAAGGTATATGGTGGGTGTATGATACCAGCGAAAAGTGCGCGATATTAGAGAGGCTAGCAATGGTGGAAGGAAGAAAGTGCGTATAATCCATGGACTCAACATTAGTCACAAAGAATTCATATACTTGTTGCAAAAATCTACAAGTTATCAAAGCAAAGTATTACGTGCATGCTCCTAGGGGGATAGATTGGTAGGAAAAGACCATTGCTCGTCCCTGACCGCCACTCATAAGGAAGACGATAGATAAATAAATCATGCTCCAACTTCATCACATAACGGTTCACCATACGTGCGTTCATGATGGATTATATCCTACTCATGCTTGCACTCAATGTTCATTAATTTTAATGCATGTTCATGACTGTTGTTGCTCTCTAGTTGGTCGCTTCCCAGTATTTTGCTAGCCTTCACTTGTACTAAACGGGAATACTGCTTGTGCATCCATTTCCATAAACCCCAAAGTCATTCCACATGAGTCCACTATACCTTCCTATATGCGGTATCTACCTGCCGTTCCAAGTAAATTTGTATGTGCCAAACTCTAAACCTTCAAATGAAATTCTGTTTTGTATGCTCGAATAGCTGATGCTTCAACTAGGGTTGTCCTTATCTTCCATGTTAGGTGGGTTATTCTCAAGAGGAGTGGACTCCGCTCCTCACTCATGAGAAAATGGCTGGTCACCAGGATGCCCAGTCCCATACTTTATGCAAATCAAATCAAAATAATTGCAAACATAACTCCCCCTGGGACTGTTGCTAGTTGGAGGCACTCATTGTTTCGAGCAAGCCATGGATTGATGCTTGTTGGTGGAGGGGGAGTATAAAATTTACCATTCTGTTTGGGAACCGCCTATAATGTGTGTAGCATGGAAGATATCGCCATCTCTTGGTTGTTATGTTGACAATGAAAGTATGCCGCTCAAAATATTATTTATCTCTATTTCAAAATCGAGCTCTGGGATCTCTACAAATCCATGCTTCCCTCTGTGAAGGCCTATCTATTTACTTTTATGTTGAGTCATCACCCTCTTATTAAAAGCATCAGCTGGAGAGCACTGCTGTCATTTGCATTCATTACTATTAGTTTATATTGGTTATGACTATGACTGGATCTCTTTTATCATGAATTACAATGTCTAGTCAGTCCTTGATCTTTAAAGGTGCTCTGCATTTATGTTTTGCGGTCTCAGAAAGGGCTAGCGAGATACCATCTTGTTATATCATATTATGATTGTTTTGAGAAAGTGTTGTCATCCGAGATTTATAATTATTTTATGCTAGTTGATTTTGCCATTGATATGAGTGAACATGAGACCTAAGTGTTATTGTGAATGTGGTTAGTCATAATCTTTGCTGAAAACTAGAATGCTGGCTTTACATATTTACAACAACAAGAGCAAACAGAGTTTGTAAAAGTTTTTATTTATCACTTTCAGCTTATCAACTGAATTGCTTGAGGACAAGCAAAGGTTTAAGCTTGGGGGAGTTGATACGTCTCCGTCGTATCTACTTTTCCAAAAACTTTTGCCCTTGTTTTGGACTCTAACTTGCACGATTTGAATGGAACTAACCCTGACTGATGTTGTTTTCAGCAAAATTGCCATGTTGTTATTTATGTGCAGAAACAAAAGTTCTCGGAATGACCTGAAACTCCATGGAACTTATTTTTGGAAAATATTAAAAATATTAACGAAATAATCAAGGCCAGGAGGCCCACCACCTGTCCACGAGGGCGGGGTGCGCGCCTGCCCCCCTGGGCGCGCCCCCTGCCTCGTGGGCCCCTGGTGCTCCACCGACCTTAACTCCAACTCCCTATATTCGTGTTCGGGGAGAAAAAAAATCAAAGAGAAAGATTCATCATGTTTTACGATACAGAGCCGCCGCCAAGCCCTAAACTCTCTCAGGAGGGCTGATTTGGAGTCCGATCGGGGCACCGGAGAGGGGAATCCGTCGCCATCGTCATCATCAACCATCCTCCATCACCAATTTCATGATGCTCACCGCCGTGCGTGAGTAATTCCATAGGCTTGCTAGACGGTGATGGGTTGGATGAGATTTATCATGCAATCGAGTTAGTTTTGTTAGGGTTTGATCCGTAGTATCCACTATGTTCTGAGATTGATGTTGCTATGACTTTGCTATGCTTAATGCTTGCCACTAGGGCCCGAGTGCCATGATTTCAGATCTGAACCTATTATGTTTTAATGAATATATGCAAGTTCTTGATCCTATCTTGCAAGTCTATAGTCACCTACTATGTGTTATGATCCGGCAACCCCGAAGTGACAATAATCGGGACCACTCCTGGTGATGACCGTAGTTTGAGGAGTTCATGTATTCACTATGTGTTAATGCTTTGGTCTGGTACTCTATTAAAAGGAGGCCGTAATATCCCTTAGTTTCCGCTAGGACCCCGCTGCCACGGGAGGGTAGGACAAAAGATGTCATGCAAGTTCTTTTCCATAAGCACGTATGACTATATTCAGAATACATGCCTACATTACATTGATGAACTGGAGCTAGTTCTGTGTCACCCTATGTTATGACTGTTACATGATGAACCGCATCCGGCATAATTCTCCATCACCGATCCAATGCCTACGAGCTTTTCACATATTTTTCTTCGCTTATTTACTTTTCCATTGGTACTGTCATAATCACTACAAAACCCAAAAATATTACTTTTGCTATCGTTACCGTTACTTCCATATTACTTTGCTACTAAATACTTTGCTGGAAATATTAAGTTATCCAGGTGTGGTTGAATTGATAACTCAACTGCTAATGCTTGAGAATATTCTTTGGCTTCCCTTGTGTCGAATCAATAAATTTGGGTTGGATACTCTACCCTCGAAAACCGTTGCGATCCCCTATACTTGTGGGTTATCACTTTGCTTGAAGAAAAATTGCTTAAAGTTGATGAATTAGCTAGGAACGTTGATAGAATTTCTCTGGATGTTAATTCTTTGAAACTTAGATCTATTTCTCCTAAGCATGATATCAATGAGTCTCTCAAGGCCATGAGAATTTCCATTGATGAGTGCAAGGAAAGAACCGCTAGGATGCGTGCTAAGAAAGATTGTTTTGTGAAAGCGTGTTCTTCTAGTTTCTATGAAAATAAAGATGAAGATCTAAAATTTATTGATGTATCCCCTATTAATTCTTTGTTTTGCAATATGAATCTTGATAATGATGGGACTGAATATGACCACCTTTACCTAGAAGGCATTCCAAAAATTTGGAGTTTGATTTTGATGCAAAAATTGGTAAAAGCAGGATTGAAGAGATCAAAACTCTAGATATTAATGAACCCACTATTTTGGATTTTAAGAAATTTAATTATGATAATTGCTCTTTGATAGATTGTATTTCCTTGTTGCAATCCGTGCTAAACTCTCTGCATGCTTATAGTCAAAATAAAGCCTTTACCAAACGTATTGTTGATGCTTTGATGCAATCTTATGAAGAAAAACTTGAGTTGGAAGTTTCTATCCCTAGAAAACTTTATGATGAGTGGGAACCTACTATTAAAATTAAAATTAAAGTTCATGAATGTTATGCTTTGTGTGATTTGGGTGCTAGAGTTTCCACGATTCCAAGACTTTGTGTGATTTGCTAGGTTTCCGTGATTTTGATGATTGCTCTTTAAACTTGCACCTTGCGGATTCCACTATTAAGAAACCTATGGGAAGCATTAATGATGTTCTTAATTTTGCTAATAGGAATTATGTGCCCGTAGATTTTATTGTTCTTGATATAGATTGCAATCCTTCATGTCCTATTATTCTTGGTAGACCTTTCCTTAGAAAGATTGGTGCAATTATTGATATGAAGGAAGGAAATATTAGATTCCAATTTCTCGGGCTCAGATTTGGATTTTCGATGGAGAGTGCGGCGTTTCGGTGCCCGGGTGCATCTGCACCCGTTCAAAAAAAAAATTCGTAAAAAATTCAGAAAAATTCAAAAAATTCCGAAAAAATTGTGGTGGTGGACAATTTGATGCGTGAGGTGCGCCCCAGTTTTCAAAACATTTGGACTTATGTGCAGCTCTCAGCAAAAAAGACAAATCAGACCAAAACAGTATATGAACAGTACACATTTTTACAGACCTCCGATTTGTCTTTTTTGCTGAGAGCTGCACATAAGTCCAAATGTTTTCAAAATTGGAGCGCACCTCACGCATCAAATTGTCCACCACCCCAATTTTTTTTGGAATTTTTTGAATTTTTTTAGTATTTATTTTGATTTTTTTGGTGAGCGCAGGTGCAGATGAGCTCGGGCTCAGATTTGGATTTTCGATGGAACACTTCCCTACAAAGAAAATAAAATTACCTTATGAATCTATTATGAGGGCCACTTATGGATTGCCTACCAAAGATGGCAATACCTAGATCTATCCTTGTTATTATGCCTAGCTAGGGGCGTTAAACGATAGCGCTTGTTGGGAGGCAACCCAATTTTATTTTTAGTTTTTTCTTTTTGCTTATGTTTAGGAATAAATATTTGATCTAGCCTTTGGTTAGATGTGTTTTTATGTTTTAATTAGTGTTTGTGCCAAGTTTAACCTATAGGATCTTCTTGGATGATAGTTATTTGATCTTGCTGAAAATTCTAGAAACTTTCTGTTCACAAAAATAATTGTTAAAAATCACCAACGTGATAAAATATTGATTCCAATTGCTACTGATCAATAAACAAATTGTCCAGGTCTTCCTAGTTTGGCTGAATTTTCGGAGTTCCAGAAGTTTGCGATGCGTCCTGAGGGGGCCAACAGCTGGAGATGTTCTCAGGACGAAGCTCCACCGTCACATCACTCTCAGCCGCCCACGGATTCAACCACCCACCCCGCACACGGCCAGCGATGGATCTAGTTAATTATGGTGGAACCACGACACCGACCACGTGTCACTGTAGATCCAGCACGAGCTGAGACCTTTGGTATGAAGGCCGGCAACTAGGAAAGGATCCTCGGTGTTGAGACCATCTTTTGTTTCCTCATTTTTTCTCTCTGAAAATTTTCTACTCGAATTTTGTCTCTTAAGGTTTCCTAGAATTTTTTGAGAACTTCTTTTTTTTCTTCTCATTTTTCTCTGAAAATTTTCTTTCCTCGATTTTTCTCTCTTAAGGTCTCCTAGAATTTTTTGAGAACGTCTTTTATTTCCTTGTTTTTTATCTAAAAAAAATTCTTCCCTCAAATTTTCTCTCGGAGGTTTCCTAGAATTTTTGAGAACGTATTTTGTTTCCTCGTCTTTTTTCTGAAAAAATTATTTCCTTGAATTTTTTCTCTTTATCTGAATTTTTGGTGGTTGATCAGTGCACATTTCATGAGTGAAATCCAACGGAGTCCTTTTTCGAGTAGTTATATTGCGTGATTAATGAGTTTTTGATGGATCTGTAATTATTATTATTATTTGATGTATATCTACCGTTTGGAATCTATTTGCTGATGAACATGTTTTTGAGTTGTATATGTTATGATGCTGAATCATGAAAAGTGAAAATGTAATCAAGTCAGTTTCAAGTAATTTTTGTGAATCAATGGGCAGTGAGCTTTATTGAGTATGTTTCACATGATTTTTTTTGGTAGTTAACAATGCCAAAGTTTTTCCATGTTGCCGATTTTTTTTGGCCGCGGCTTGATTGAATCATGTCTCTGTGACTGTCTTCCATGCTTTATACAGCAGCCATATTAGAGTGGAGCGTTTTTGAGGCCGAGCTGCCTGGAGGCCGCTATCCCGGGTGGACGTTGAGGGATTGGGATCCGTGCCTTCTTACCATTTAAGTTATATACAGATGCTAATACAGGGGTGCCATTCTCTCTTCTTCCGTATTTGTACGTGAGCCTCCGTCATGGGCGATGATGCAAGAACATGATGTGCCTCGTTGGGTGAGTTTGAATTTTGGTGCTGCTATCCCTCACCTGTAGTCGCTCTCAGCGCACGTCCGCACATGCAAGGCTTGTTGTTATTCCTTTTTTTCTTCTTAATTTTTCTCTCTAGCCGTACATATGCTGTAAAAGTTCTGTTTTTTTATATTTCATTCACTTATAAAAGAACAAAAGAGTGAAAAATATTTTGAAGGCACTGCTAAATTATTCGACTCATATTACAAACAATCTTGATCGTGTATTTGAAAAAAGTGCATCATGTATTTAAAATAATCACCGCGTATTCAAAACAAGTCCACCACATATTCAGAAAGAAAATGTTTGTCACATATATGAAAATTGTTCACCACGTATTTAGAAATTGTTCGTCGTGTATTTAAAAAATATTCACCAATTTTGAAGTGAAAACATGTATTTAAAATATTATCATCGCATATTGGAATACTATTCGTCGCGTATGCAAAAAAGTTCATCACATATTTGAAAATATTTTCATTATGTATTTGGATTATGTCCGTGACATGTATAAAAAATATTCATCTTGTATTTAAAATATGTTCATCGCATATTTTTTTTAAAAATCACCCCATATTCAAAAACAATTTAGAGAAAAAAATGATTATCTCTTTGTTAGTGACATCGCCGATATATCTACTCCTCCAGGGGAAAGTATCCAGTGCACCTATTCTCAATAAATCTCTTTTTTGTGGTTGAATATTCTTGAAGTTTTGTGGAGATGGAAGGTTAAAGTTGCATTCTAATTTTATTGTTTATGTTAAAAAAACAATACAAACACAAGCTGGTATTTTCGTGATGAGAGCCGGGCCGTGGATTCAGACCATTTTATTGGCCATGTAAATGTTTCTTATTATTGTTTCTACAACTATGTTTCATATCTAGAAGAGAATTAGAAGTGTTATTTTTTCTGAATAAAGACACTCAAAGGGTGTATTAGTTCTGAATTAATATCGAGGAGAACAAAGATCAGTACAATGGATAGACAATTGGATGTAGAAGGACCACAAAAAATAAATTACATTAAAAACATACTAGTATCCGTCCTTTGATTGTATGCCACCCGCCGAAATTTAAAAATTGCAGTCAACCAACAACAAAGAAAACTAACACCTGCAAACGCCCTCACTATACCGGGCTTTGAAGACGGCAATAGAGGCTCGCCCTTTGAGATAAGATCTATTAATCGCTGGAGCATCAACCCTCACACTTGCGAACTATCAAAATCTGAAGGGAGCCAAAAATCTGTGGGCAAAAACCCTCACAGGCCCTTCATCGGTGCCCGATCGAGCATCGTCAAGGTAGGGAGAGACCAGAGTGACCGTATTCTAACACGCCATCGTCGCCACCACCTCGTCGATGATGTTGGAGAAGCAAAAACGTAAGAAAAATTAAACGAGATGGATGAGCCCCCACTCCTCTTGCCGCCAATGAGGCCACCAGACGGGAAGATGAGGGGCACCGAGGGTGCGGCTTGGGTTGGGAGGCGGCGACATGATTCGTCTGGCCGGACTTAGGTACTTACTTAGGGTACTTAAAATTAGAAGTGTTGTTGTTGGTACTACAGAATTGTTTGCAGGGGCGGAGACGGAGGGGGGGGCAGGGGCTAGACCCCCCAACGATCGCCCCCTCAACAATATGGACGTACGTATGTGTGTACTAGCTAGCCTGACTTGTTTAGAATTAGGCCTAATCTATATTGGCTGGCCTGTAGCTACGTGCGTATGGCTAGAAGCCCACGAACATTTACAGCCCAGCTCACCGTTTTAATCATGCCATCGTAGACATTCCTTCCACCGCGTATCAATCTCCTCTCTCAAACCCTAAAAAAGGATCGAACTCCTGCTACGGCGTCCGCCGCCTGCCGCCGATCTCGCCCACTTGCCATCCGAAGGAGCCATCAGCCATGTGATCTGACTAAGGCAATGGGAGCGGTGCAGCCGTGCTAGCACCTTCTCCATCCACGCTGCGTTGATCCTGATGGACTGCCGCCTGCCGGCTAGCTCTATCCGCCTCGGTGCGGTGCCCCCGATTCTACCGGCCGTCACAGCATCGATCAAGTAGGTATGAACTTGTAGTACATGATTATCTTATTGAACACTCTGAAGTTACACAGTATATACAATCTGTAGCTAGTATCTAAAGCAATCGAATAATAATACTAATTAGATGTGTATTTTTTCTACTTATGCCATGCCTCAAGGATTAAAAGAACACACGAAGCCCCCGGTGATTGTTAAAAAAAAACATACCGACAATAAATTCCTTGGTTTATATACTAATATGAATGCACTTTCGTTTTTATAGACAAACATATGTTGCCATACGTTGCACATGTGGTAGAAAACTCCAAAATACATATCAAATGAAGATTTGTCTACCAGAAAATATATTAAACAAACGCTATATTGACACTCGATATGTTGTGGTTTATATGTCAGTTTTGCTGAAGCGCATCTAGGTATCAGCTTTTTATGTCTTAGTTGATCATTTTGCCTTTTCGCCCCCCCCCCCTATGTTCAAATCCTGGCTCCGCCCCTGATTGTTTGCATAACTTTTCATCAATTCTAAAATTGCGTTTTTTAGTGAGGTGACCACGTGGTAAAAAATAACAAGGTGCAATATATATTTGCTCAATCTAGTTGATTAAGGACTAGTCCAATAACCCATCCAAAAAAAGGACTTCACCCATTGGAACATGTACGGCATGTGAGTACCTGATGATAAATATGTGTGCACTAAATACAGACAATGGGCATTGCTTCTTGAACCCATGGGTAATTTATCCAAAATATTTTTTATGTTTGTAATGGAATGATTCTTTGGGGCAGTCTAATGATTAGTTCTGAATGAAGAAAGAAGATTCTTTTTGTACATTTGTTGCTGTTTTTAGTATGTTCTAAAACGATTTTGTACCAGTTGGGCCAAATCTACTATGGTTAGTGGCTTAATTATGAAAATCAAATGTAATCATCAGAAGAAATTGCAATTAGTTTATTCTTCTCAATCATGGGTAAATCTGAGGTGCCTGTAGCGAGAACTTTCCCTTAAGAACTAGTACTGCTAATCCCAAAACCAACGTAATTAGTGTATCATGGAGGATGGTCATGTTGTCAGAACTTGCATATTCCTGTGGCACGGAAGTGTACATGACGCACTGCCTGTACATGATGGGTGAGACGGTGGAACCTGTGAACAGCCTGGTTGGGCAGTGTCGTTAACATGGGATGACACTGTGAATAAAATGGAGAATACGGTGTGGTGTAAAAAAGGTGTCAGGTCAAATACGCGCGAGTCACAAGGGACTGCGCCCGATCCGTACGAACACCGACGAGCCAGATTACGGCCTGCATGGTGCTCGGCCACCAAACGGCATTTTCGAGCCATATTATTGGTATTAAATTTGTCATGGCAACTTTGACATCAATATTGTGACAACTTGGTAGTTGCAAATTTACCAAAAACTGAATGGCAACTTTTATGATGATTTTTCTCACTGAAGGATTGTCAATCAGGCGGTTTAAGTTGCCGAATAATTTTAATCATGTAGGAACACAAAACCCATGAAACGTGCATGCTTTATTGAATTTGATTGGTTACATCTTGCATGGTACTATTAGCGAATTAGAAAATTGACTTCGATGTACCATGAAGTGCGTGATGAGTTGGATGGCAAGTACCGTGTCAGCACACGAAAGAGATGGGTTTCCTCGGCATGTTTTTTGGATATTGACTAGAAAAATCAAGTGTTTGGCTTGAATCTAAGCTTTGCTTTTCTAGTTTGAGATTTCAAATCAACTAGAACAACGCAGAAGATATCATATCAATGAAATAAAAAAAGATAACATAAAATTACTTTCTCCAATCCATAATAAATGTCGTGGTATTTATGTCATGAAGGAATAAGTAGTAGTACTAAATTAACTCTGGAAGGAACAGCGCACACATACATGTTCTGATCAGCCAACTAGCACCTTAAAAAAATCAACGTGGAATTGGACGAACCTATCTATGAGTCTCCCACGTCCCTTTGTATCTTCGTCGAGGATGGGGAGGTCTTGAGTGAAACGGCAGAAAAGCAATATCCAAGACAAGGCAACAGGCATGCCTAAGATCCCCATGACTAACGCAACGACGGCGAGCTTGGTCCCCGGATAGGTGTACTGGAAGAGTTGGACTAGGAGTAAGGAGATGAATAGTAACACAAAACCAAAGAAGAGCAGCGTGCACATGGCCGCCATCCTGACGAACTTGCTCCGCTCCGTCACCATCACCACGAGGCCGTCCTTCTCGGGACCAGGATTCTCGATGTCGGCCATCGACCTCCTCCTTTTGCTAGGCTGACTCGCGATCGACGATCGATCTATCTAGTACGCAGGGGCGTCGATGATGCGATGCGATCGTTGATAAAGACAAGAGGTAGCCGTATATATATCCCTAACAACCTGAGTTTATTGGTTGTTTAAACCGATACTTTTCGGAACTCGTAACGTACTCCTCTACGTACTACTCCCAACCGTGCTCCAGCCGAACACGTAACGTGAATCTCAGTATTGTCCTTTTTCTTTTTTTCCTTCCTATTTTAACAAGAAACTTCTAATCTATTTATTTTTCATTCGTAGCAGTACAAAGAACAACAGAGATAATAAAAATTGTAACCATATACATGGACCACCCAGCGATGACTACAAGCACTCAAGCGATCCGAAGGCGCGCCGCCGTCATCGCCTCATTGGAGCCGAGCAAACCTTTTGCAGTAGATACGGGAAGTCGGCGTACTAAGGCCCCATAGGACCAGCTCACGGCAACCATCCCCGAAGAAGAAAGTCATAAATCAGAAGGATCAAATATGTAAACACTCAAACGAATACGAACGAAGACCGGATCCAAACAGATCCACCGAAGAGCAGCACCGACCGAATCTCGCGAGATCTGGCGGAGATACAGCTCCACATGCCCTCCGATGATACTGGACACACCATCGAGATGGGGATAGAACGTAGGAGACATTGTTCCTACTAAGGAACATCGCCACCACCACACAACCCTAACCAAGACGTTAAATCTAACAAGAACGAGAACAAGGTCCCTCCCGTCGGCGGGGGGCGTGATCCTCCACACCTCCATGGCCAAGAGCCCGTCGGAGATGGGGCGAACTAGCGGCGGCGCCGACAGGAGGATAATGGGTTTTTCTTGTGGAGGAGGAAAGAGATATGCTTTTAATGCACGAGTTCATTTTGGTAGAGCGGATGATGGTTACTTTATGTCATACAACGTTTCTCTCTTATCACTCCGATGCTTCTGCTGTGTTCATCTATGCCCACCTTGCAAAACTTGGGACTGAAATCACTACAACTATTGAGGGTTAACTCCTCTGTATAATTTAAATACTAAAAGGTTAGGAATAATGAAATTTCATAACTTAATAAATAATTATTCTAAAATCATGTTTCAAATGCCAAAATGCCCTAACTAGCTCTTACAAAGATTCCTTCCGGTTTGTCTGAAGTGGCAATTTCCAGCTATAAGTCCGGAAACTCACACTAGAGAGAAGGTGATGGCGGTGAAGCTAGTCACATCTTAGAGTGAGATCTTGGGGTATAAACCTATTTCTTCGCGTATGTCCCTTGCTTATTGCGCCGTAACGCTGAATAATCTTCATCATTTAACATGATGCTTGGGCCAGTCTTCACTCTGAAAGGCAGAATTTCATGAAACTTTTCATTATCTGTTGACACCGATTTTGGCCAAACTTAAACATGGTGGTTAGCTATTGGTCAAATAAAATCAATTACTTTCAAACAGTAAAAAAATAGTGATATGCCGAATATGCAGAGAGAAGGGTAATGATGAAATTCCGCCGCACCGCTCAATATAAAACAACAGACCCGGAAATAAAAGGGAAGGAGCAATATCGTCGCATAAATTAGAGGACATATGACTTTCATACACATACGCCATCATCAACAGCGAAATACCGACGTTGACACAGATTCAAAGTTTTATACATGACGCTAACATTGCCAAAATGCTATATCATATTTATGAGCATTATTCTGTTATCGCCAAAAAAATATTAGCACAGTAATGTTTGCGTAAAATGACATAACACGCGACAGTGTATATTGAAAAAATGTCAAGTCGTCATGAATTATATATCAGTGAAAAAATGCTTCCCCACAGTTTAAATCTGACCAAGTGCACTTATACGAAATAGCCACGTACACGCATGCATATCCAATTCCATCAGCCGATCACATGCAAGCATGCCCAAAGCCCACGCGTTATGTGGCCTAATTAAGCCCAGCTGATGGGACATTGCCGGTAATTAGTGATTAAACAAATAAAAAAATGGGATTACTATCCCACGATCAGAACCTCGGCAGGCGCGCGTCCAGCCGGCCCTCCGCTGCTTCCCTCCATCCCTATAAATACCAGGCCACTCGACTGCTCTCAGATCGCTCATTTTTTCCATCCACACGCCACCGCTGCCGCTGCTAGGTCATCATTTATCAACCACTCGATCATTCATCCATCCATCACTCACGCACATACATACGCTGCTAGCTTCGTCGCCACCAGCCGTCCGCTCGCCGTCGTCTACACACTCGTTTCCGGCCGTCCGCTCGTCGCCGTCGTCACCATCCGTCTGCTCGCCGTCATCTACATACGTCGCCGGCCGCACAGCTCAGCATTTGCACCGCCCACAAGCTGCTACACGCCGGCTGTGCTCGCCCGCATCACTTCCTCACACGCAAGGTGAGAATACATGGCTACCTCCTTGCTTCCTTCTTGATGCATTCCTCTTTCACCATATGTCTGAAGTAGTTGGTGTTCTACGATCGCTCCATATAGCACACCTAGTTTGGTCTCATGGGGTCTAGCACCCCTTGTTGATACAAACCATGGTTACATTATGGTTATCTTGTTTTGGTCTCATGAGATCATGCATCTCATGTTGATACAATTCAAGAATAAGAATATGTTCCTTCTTGTTTTGGTCTCATGGTGATCTTGCATCCCATGTTGATACAATTCAAGGATAAAATATACCCATTGACGATCCTTCTCTTTCACCGTACACCTCATATATGTTCGGTGCTACCCAAGTAATTTGTTCTTGTCTTGATTTCATTGCAATCTTGATCCCATGCTGATAAAAATCAAGATAATGCATAAGATTCCTAGTGATCATATATATATATGATGCAAACTAAGTGCACACGATGCAACTAAAATTCTTCTTGTTTTGGTCACATGGCGATCTTGCATCTCCATGTGGATAAAAGTCAAGACCAAAAATTACGCTCATCTTGTTTTGGTCTCATGGCGATCTTGCATCCCATGTTGATACAATTCAAGAATAAAAATATGTCCATCTTGATTAGGTCTCATGGTGATCTTGCATCCCATGTTGATACAAATCAAGGATAGAGATAGAAATAAACCTCATATTGATTTGGTTTCATAAAGTCCTATTTTGTTGGAAATTCACACATGTTTCTTCCATATAATTTATAGTCTGGCTAGACCCCTAAATTTATCAGTATAGGGTATAAACTTAGAGCATGCGTCTATATGTTCATTAGTCACAAGAAGTAGCATTATACGCTTGAATTTCGTACTAGTGAAAACCCATGTGAAACAAAGCCATGACAATTCAATATACATGACTTTGGCTCTTCATAGTTTAGGGTCATATATCTAGACTTTGAGAATTGTCATATACTTCATCATGTCCATGCAAAACATATATTGATATACACTTCTGTTTGGTTACACTACAAGCATACAATCTATGCTATGTGGTGATAATACAAGCAAGAAGAAGTCCCGATACTTCATTTGGTTATGCTACACATGGGAACAATGTTTCTACATGATGTTAGTACTAATACAAGTGAAGTGAAACTTCATAAAAATATTCTCATGCACCGCAAATCCGAAGTCATATAAATATTTGACTAGATTCACTTAGTCACATGCCCATATATGATATGTTTGACACTAGCAAAACTAATATTTAGGCATAACTCATATGTCACAAAAGAATCCCTTGTACAGATTAAAATTAAATCATGCATTCCTTTCATATAGGTGAATGCATCCACAAAAACTAAAATATAATTAGGGTCATAGCCCATGTCACTTGCACTAAACATAACATAGTTCTATTGAATATGTGATCACCAAATTTCATATAGCCCTCGCATATGATGGCTCGGTACAACGCTATATACTTTGAGATAAAGTAAACCAAATATTCCGCCATTTCAGGCATGCACATAGAAATCACATGCGTGTCAAAATTAACTCATAAAAAGAGTTATGCCCCATATTGCACATACGAACGTTAGCCCGGCTAGTTAACCATTAAATAGATCTCCATATGACTAAAAAGACAACCACTACATATTTGCAATGGTTAATGAGCTAGGTATGAACGTGCTATATGAATGAACATTGTCAAATCATGAATGTTATGCAACGCATATGTTAGCATAGGCGAAGTTCAAGGCTACCCGAGTACGCCGACGTCGAAGACAGCGAGGAGGACTTTTATTTCTACATTTTATAGTCTTCTTTTATTTCTACATTTTGTAGTACTCATGTCTTGCAATTCTATGTAATAGGATAGTTGGAATTCTTAATCTGGAATTTTCTCTACGGAGATGTAATTAACAGACCTTTTATGTAAATGTAAGAGTTCTGAAAATAATGTACCTGCAATGTTTGATCTCTATTTTATTCATGCATTTATGCACTTAAATTTATTCATTCTGTATCAATGACGTGGACGCGTATCTCACACGCCTGCCATTTTCCCGTCATCAGATTCTGGCACGCCTAGTGGGACATATTTCTCCCCTCATCTTTGAATTCCAACATAGCATTGCAACATATGAATTCCCATAGCACATAAATCATAAAACATTATGTCCCCATATACAAAAAAAATCAAAGAAAACTAATATATGGTTTTCTTTATTTTGAAGGTATGGAGGGCCAAGTGCAGCAGTTTGTGACCCTTCGCTTCGGTGAGCTTTGGCTTAATGTGCCAATTGGTCCTATCGTGACCTCACTAAGTGAAAGTTGGAAGACTACTGCCACATCTCCGGTTGTACCACATCAAGAAGAAGTCACTTCTCCACCAATGGAGGGGTTTACACCTGTTTTGTCAAAGTCTGCAAAGAGGAAAATGAGGGCTGCTAGAAAGAGGGTTGCTCAGAGTTCTGCAAGAAGGGTTACTCATGCTCCAGTGTCAGTAATGAAAGGAAAGATAGTTGAAGCAGAACCATCCGACCGCCAGCAGCTCAAGGACAAGGGAAAGAAAGTGGTGTTTGAGAAATCCGAGTTTCCGCCACTTGTTTACAAGGGAAAAGATAAGATGGTAGAGACACTCAACTCCAAGCTACCTGAGAAAAGAGGCGGCGTTGCGGTCATATTGCCGTCAGCGTCGTCTTCAACAGGAAAGCCCACCAACGCTCGGAATATACTTCGAGCCGATGCTCCTGAGTTTGTCCCCTCACTGGCCCATAAACCTAGTGAGGAACGCTTGGGAATAATGCAAAAACGTTCTGTGGAATGAAAGGGAGTGTGCCTTACATCTGGTGACCTCAAAATAGGCCACATAAATCCAACATCTGCACCATCATTTCCTATGTTTGAAGAAGCACCCATCTTACGAGAGTCCTTTGAAGGTTCGTTTGATGTCAGGGCGGCGTCAGGCAAGACCAGCAAAACATCCTCCACATCAACACATTTCAAGAGGAAGAAGGCATGCAAAACTGTCATAGAAGGTCCTCGTCATAGTACACGAAGCCAAAAAGGTTTAGATTATGAAGAACTTGGGTCCAGCTGTGTTGGGTCTTATAATCCCCTATCGGACAGTACCCCCTGTCCTTCTCAAAATGAGATAGAACTCCACCATGGTGCAGAGCATACAGAACAAGTCCTAGCCGCGAATGAAACTCGTTCGGTTGAGGAGCAATTAGCCAACCTTACAACATCGCTTCAGCAAAAGGAAGACGAGCTAGCAGCCCTTCGAATTTAGATGAGCAATAACCAGAACAAAGGAAATGAAGGGGATGATGGCGCGAGTGCTAGCAGCCAACATGGAGGAGCAGGGCTTAACCTTGAGGCGATCGACAGAATGATCACTGAGGGGGTAAAGTCCCAGTTGATGCAAACTCAGTACTCGATGCAGCCAGGGTATGTTAAGCCATACCCACCTGATGTGGACCTAGTTCCTTTCGCAACAAATTACAGGCAGCCACAGTTTAGTACGTTCAATGGGAGTGGATCTCCCCATGAGCATATAGCACACTTCCTTGCTGCTTGTCAAGATACAACCAACAATGGAGCACTTCTTCTTAGGCAGTTTGTACAGACTTTGTCCGAGCCTGCTTTCACTTGGTACAACAAGCTCCAAGCTCTATAAAAACCTTGGAGCAAATGCAAAATTCGTTCCTCGAGCAGTTTTATAGCACGCAGAGGATGGTGGGCATAACTGAGTTGACACAAACTGAACAAGGTTTCAATGAAAGGGCAGCCGAGCCGATTTCATAAATAGATAGAGAAACCTAAGTCTTCACTACCCACAACCAATCACCGAGCCAGAGGCAGTGCGCATGTGCATGAACAATCTCCGCTCAGAAGTGGCTGTCCAGTTACAAGGAGTGAGGCCCATCACATTTGAAGAATTAGCTTCAAAATCCACGGATATAGAAAATTTTATGCAGCTTGTCGCTCGTCGAACAAAAATGACGTTCAACAAGCCTACAGACAAAGGTGGTCAGCGTGAAAGGTTTCCGATGAAACCCAAGTCTGCACAAGCCATGGAGACAATAGCGGTAAAACCTCAGTTTCAGCCCGGAAGAGCACCTGTAGGGAACCAAGGACAGCGAGATGCACAGGTTGCTAGGAGGCCAACTCTTAGCAAACGATAAAACAAGGAGTATTCTTTTCCTGTAGAAGAAATTGATGACCTTTTCACTGATTTAAAGGAGTTGAGTCTTATAGAACTTAAAGGCGAGAAGAAGCTTCAAAATTTAATGACCCAAATTTCTGTCACTACCATCGCATTTTGGGCCATACACTCAAAGACTGCTTTGTTGTGAAGAATATCATCCAGAAAATGATTGATGAGAGGACTATTGATGCGGATCTCCTCAAAAGCATGACAAAGGGAAAGAAAAAGGCTTCAACAAATGTCGCCACCCTCCAAGATGATGCGGTGAGTTCTGCGTCTTCAAATATAATGGGTACTTATGATGATGCAGTACTGATTTCCAAATATGGATGTTCTCCTATGATAATTCCAGGCCTTGCCAAATCGCAAGATCAGCATAAAGGAGAGGCTTACATTCCCTTTCGCAATGGTGCAACCCAAGATTGGGGGCCGCGGCGGTCAAAACGCCGTGTACTACCCCTAGTGATGGAAGAAGCTCCTCCTCTGCGCTTCGCACCGAAGATATATCAGCACACCACGAAGCGCATGAGAATACCAAATGAAGAATTCAACGTTCTCACTATTGGTGTGTTCGAGGATGATGGAGAGTCTCTATGCTTCCCTGAAGAAGAACCATTAGAAGTTGACCAGGTTCATCTTAGATCAGGTCGTCAATTAGCAGACCCTCATCCCCCATCTAGAAAGGAACCAAATAGTAAGGATGCGGTTCCGAATGATTCGACGGACCCTGCCTATAGGGTGCCAGTCAAGTATGATGTAATTGCACATTTGAAGAAAATACCAGCCATGCTTTCTGTGTATGATGCTTTGTGTCTTTCATCTGATATGCGTAAAGCTCTTTTCACGGCACTCACGTTTCTAGAATACTAAGTATCTCAAACTGAGGTAGAAGAATCTGAAGTCCTAAATATGACGTTCACAGATGAGGATATGTTGTTAGGCCCCAAGAAGCACAACAGAACTCTTCTCATGTTTGGTGAAATTGATGTATTGCCGATAAGTCGCATAATGGTAGATGGTGGGTCCGCTATAAATCTGCTACCATTGCGTACACTCAAAAAGATTGGATATTCCAAGGGAGATTTGACCAAGTCTAATGTGGTTATACATGGATCTAACCAATCAGGGCAAGAAGCTATGGGTACCATTTCGTTGGTTTTAAAATTGGATACACTATCCACATATGTGAAGTTTCACGTGATTGATGCGGCCACATCATATAATGCATTGCTTGGACGCCCATGGTTACATGAGAATCAAGTTGTGCCATCCACATTACATCAGTGTATCAAATATATAGATCGGACAGGTGATATAGTCAGAATATTTTCTGATAAGAAGCCATTCACAATAGCTGAATCTTTCTATGCCGATGCAAAGTTCTATTTCGAGCCTGTTGATAAGGTGCAAAAGCCAAAATCCTGGAAAATACCCAAGTCAAATGTGGTAGAAAAGGAGGCCGCAGAATCCTCGTCAAAGAAAAAGACCTATCAGTATATACCAAGCAACCAAAGGAAGAAGGGTGGCCCAATATTTCGTGTCATAGACAAATCCCATGACATGAAAGGTACTAATTTCCCTACGCCTTTACCTCCTTTGGTACAATATAGAATAAAACAATCCCAAAAAGAGTTGCGTCGTTCAAACGTTGGTGAAAGTGAAAATAAAAATACAACACAAATATCTGTGTTTAACAAAGATGATGAATCTTTATCCATTTCTTTGTATGATAACAAGATCTTGTACATGATGCAACAAATGGGTCATGACATCGCCACTGGCCCGTCCCTATGTGATGGCAGGGGACAGCTAGCACCATTCGAAAAGGTGTTATCTCAAGAATAACTCGAAGCTCTGCACGAAGACCATGTTTTAAAAGAAATGAAGCATGGGTTAGGATATGAGGTTTGTGTGGCTTGGGCTGAGTATACGGACATAACGGAAGCATCTCCACAAATGGAGGATGGCAACCAATGCACCGTGGATGACTTGGAAGAAATAAATATTGGTACGACTGATGATCCCCGTCCAATTTTTATTAGCAAACATTCTTCCAAAGAAAATAAACTAAAATATCAGGAGTTCCTACGTGTGAATGGAGATGTATTCGCTTGGACTTATGAAGAAATGCCTAGGTTAGACCCAAACATAGTTGTCCATCGCCTTGCTGTGCGAGATGACGCCACACCAGTGAAGAAAGCTCAAAGAAAGTACCGGCCTGAAATACTTCCACAAATAGAAGCCGAGGTCGACAAACTTATAGCCGCAGGGTTCATTAGAGAAGTTAAATATCCCACATGGGTCTCTAGTATTGTACCCACTAAAAAGAAGAATAGTCAGACACGAATATGTGTAGATTTCAGGGATATGAATAAAGCATGTCCCAAAGATGATTTCCCAATACCCATCTCTGAAATACTAGTCGATGCTACTATGCGGCATGAAATATTTTCTTTCATGGATGGTTGTTCCGGCTATAATCAAATTAAAATGGCACAGATGAAGAGTTAACAGCATTCCACACACCTAAAGGCATATATTGTTATAAAGTAATGCCTTTCGGATTAAAAAATGCTGGGGCGACATATCAACGAGCAATGACAATCATCTTAGACGGGTTGTTATATGTGATTGTTGAATGCTATATAGACGACATAGTTGTGAAATCAAAGCACGAACAAGACCACCTGAAACACCTTGAAATGGTTTTTGAGCGTCTCAGGCAACATAATCTTAAAATGAACCCCATGAAGTGCACGTTCGGAGTTTCCGCTGGAAAATTTCTCGGTTTTGTGGTTACAAAAAATGGTATTCAGATCGATCCAAGTAAAATAAAGGCGATTGTTAAGATGCCACCACCCACTAACTTACATGAACTGAAGAGTTTCCAAGGCCACCTAGCATATATTAGGAGGTTTATCTGGAATTTATCCGGGAGGTGCAAACCTTTTTCACGGCTTATGAAAAAAGGAGTCCCTTTTGAATGGGATCAAGCATGCCAAAACACATTTCTAGAAATTAAGAAATATTTGATAAACCCTCCTGTTTTAGGAGCGCAGATTAAAGACCGACCACTAATTCTCTATACCGCCGCTATGCCTACTTCACTAGGTGCACTCGTGGCGCAAAATAATGATGTAGGGAAGGAAACGTCTCTGTATTATCTTAGCCGCACCTTGGTAGGGACCGAGTGCAACTATCCAGACATGGAAAAAATATGTCTCGCATTGGTGTTCGCTGCACAAAAATTGCGACACTACATGTTAGAACACACTGTACATTTAGTCTCAAGAGCAGACCCACTCAGATATATCTTAAGTAAAATGGTACTCTCAGGAAGACTAGCTAAATGGGCGATGCTTCTGTCACAATTTGACATCACATATATACCACAAAAGGCCGTAAAAGGCCAAGCTTTGGCTAACTTCCTTGCGGCGCATCCAATCCCAGAGGATTTTCCTATAGATGATGACTTGCCAGATGAGGACGTATTTGCCACAACGGTAACAAAATCAACATGGCAAATGTACTTCGATGGCGCTTGCCGACAATCTGGGTTAGGCACCGGAGTCGTTTTCATTACACCTAATAAAGGGGTGATCCCATACTCATTTACCCTAACTTCGGCGGTGTCAAATAATCTAGCCGAATATGAAGCTCTTATCATTGGGCTCGAAATAGCAATAAACATGGGGCTCGATACACTCTCTGTTTATGGGGACTCACAATTAGTGATTAATCTACTGATGGGGACCTACATGGTAAATAAACAAGAATTGTTGCCATATTTCAAAAGGGCAAAAGAGCTCCTAGCTATGTTCAAAGATCTAAATATTCAGCACATAGTTAGAAATCAAAACGAAAAGGCTGACGCTTTAGCAGGTTTAGCTGCAAGTATGTCACTAGACTCGCATGAAATGATGGACGTACACATAGAGGAGCAAAGAATATTGCCAATATTTGTTGAAGAAGAAGAAACGATAGTATCTTCTGCAATGACAGCTGATGTATGTGAAATCGAGGTAGGGGATTGGTGAGCACCATTCCTAGAATATCTGCTTCACGGATACCTACCTCTTGATGCTAGCGAAAGATCTAGAATCCGCAAAAGGTCAATTCATTACACATGCATCAACGCCATACTCTATAGGCGTTCTCATGATGGCATCTTATTGCGCTGCCTTGCTGGAAATGAAATTATGGAGGCCTTAAACGAGGTGCATGCTGGAATATGTGGCTCACACCAATCAGGTCCTAAATTGCACTACCAATTAAGGCGTCTACGTTACTACTGGCCCACAATGTTTGAAGATGCCACTAAATTTGCAAAGAAATACCATGAATGTCAAGTGCATGCTGACTTCATACATCAGCCGCACGAACCACTCCATGCGACAAATATGTCTTGGCCTTTTGAAATGTGGGGAATGGACATAGTTGGTCCAATTCATCCACCGTCCTCCAAAGGTCACAAATTCATTTTAGCAGCAACAAACTATTTCTCCAAGTGGGCTGAACTTACACCACTAAAGGAAGAGAAACCGGAGAATGTAGAACATTTTATAAGAACACAACTCATTTATCGCTTTGGCGTTCCTTCTTGGATTATGTCTGATAATGGAACTCCTTTTAAAAACAAACAAATGGAGAAATTATGCTCAAAATTTAAGATAGACCATCATTATTCCACGGCATATAACCCAGCCGCCAATGGACAAGCAGAAGCTTTCAACAAAACTCTTTGCAAGTAACTAAAGAAAGTTGTATAAAAAAATAAGCGTGACTGGCCTGAAAAGCTTCTCGAAGCCTTGTGGGCTTATAGAACCACAACACGCACGCCGACATGAATGACACCTTATTCCTTAGTACTTGGAGGAGAAGCCGTTCTACCTTTGGAGGTACATATCACGTCACTGAGAGTCACTACACATGAAAATTTGTCGGAGGAAAAATCAGTACAATTGCACCTCGATGAATTGGAAAGACTAGAAGGAAGACGAATTCAAGCTTTGCAAAATCTTGAGGCATACCAAGCTAGGATGTCGCGAGCATTCGACAAACGAGTCAAAAGAAGGTCATTCAAACAAGGAGATCTAGTACTCGCGGTCATTCGTCCCATGAATATCACGCGGCGGATTAAAGGAAAATTTGAACCAAAATGGGAAGGCCCTTTCGTCATAAGAGAGGTTTATTCTAGCGGCACGTACATAATCATATCACCAGATGGGAAATACTCGCCAGCACCGGTAAATGGGAAATTCCTTAAGCGTCACTATACATGAGAAAAAAAGAATATACTCCATACCCTCACGAGTCTAAACCGGGGCACATAAAAAAAGTACTCCATACCCTCACGAGTCTAAACTGGGGCACATAAGAAAAAAAAGAATATACTCCATACCCTCACAAGTCTAAACTGGGGCACAAAAAAATAATTACTCCAACGACTTACGAGTAGAAACTGTGATGCAAAGAAAATAAATCATCGAGCATACTCCATACCCTCACGAGTCTAAACTGGGGCACATAAAAAAAATACTCCATACTCTCACGAGTCTAAACTGGGGCACATAAGAAAAAAAGAATATACTCCATACCCTCATGAGTATCAGCTGGAGCACACAAAAAGGAAACACAATCCATTACCTCACGAGTATAAACTGTGCTGTACAAATAAATATACTCCAATAACTTACGAGTCTAAACTGTGATGCAAAAAGTATATAATTAAATGTACTCCAAAACCTCATGTATATAAACTGCGACATAAAAAAATATACTCCGACAACTTACGAGTCTAAACTGCGGAAAAAGGTCGTATTACTCCAACATCTTAGGAGTATAATCTGTGCGGCCAAGAGTCGGCCAGGAGTCTAACAAAATGATTTTTTTCCAAAATTTGAAGTTCACACACGAGCATGTAGGAGTAAAATTAATACTCCTAACACAGTGTTTGATAAACATATAGAAAAATGCTCCAATGCTTCAAGAGCCAAAACTGCAAGCATAAACTCTCCTTTTGAGGAAAAACACAAGACTGGTCGCATTCCTTCAAATATCTATGTCAATGCACGTGCCTCCAAATATCTCGGCGAAACGGTACTTGATGACCTCAAACCATTATCTCGATCGTGTCATATAAAGGCCAAGGGTGTTATAATGCAACCAGATATGAAGCCCAATGGTCTTCAGGTGCATATATATGGCAGGGTTGACGAGTGACTTCCGTAGAGGAGCGGTTGTCTCAACTAAATACTTTCTACCACAAAAGGAGGAAGAAACAACAAACCTTGGAAATCAATTAGCTAATAAGGCTAATAAGGAAAAGAAAAAGATGCATTCTCAAGCAAGGGAAATTATATATATTCTCATGTCACTCATGATATAATTCAACAGGAAATTGCCATAGGGGCTAACACTCAAGATAGGGAAGCATAACACGCCAAGTGGACAGGGTATGTCAAACCATACACCCCATATACTGGATTGCTTCCCTGTCCGGCCAAATGTCAACAAATTGCTCATATCATACCAAGATACGACATGTAGTTTGTTTTGGCACTTTGTTCAAAATTTATCGGGACGGATCGTTTGCTTGGTACAACTAAGTAATCACCATGTGTAATGAAGACTCAAAAAGGAATTTGAGATATCTGGCTTGGATAGTTTGTGACACCACACATATCATAGTTTTAGCAAATTGACCCAAACTAAGTAAATGCTCAACAAAAGTATTTTTTCCAATTTGTTACTAGCTGGTTAAGTTTCAGCCTGAAGAACATATCATGGAGGCATAAGCAGTAAAGATGTCCATGAGTAATCTGCTACCAAATGTGGTCGGTCACTTTTGAGGACTTTTCCCCGAAGCCACTGACATAGGAAACCATAAAAAAGGGGTTGCTCACCAAAATCATTTTAGTGAATGGCCCATGACCACAAACCATCAGAGTTAAAAATGAAATGAATAATAATGCCAAACCCCAATACAAACTATTGGCACCGTGCAAACACATCGACCGAAAATACTTTGATGTTACATCAAACATGATCCTCTGCCACATGACTACACAAGCATGATGTGTGTCAATTTCATATGAAAAATATATTTTCTAAGGCTATACGAGTATAAATTGCTAGCCTCATAAAAAAGGGTACTCCAAGGTATATGAGCAAAAACTGGTACTCTCATTTGATTAAAGAAATATAATACTCCAAAGCTATATGAGTATAAACTAATAGCCTCATTCAATTACAGAAATATAATACTCCGAGGCTACATGAATAGAAAGCTAGACGCACCCAAAGAGAAATCTAAACAACCCAACATATTATGGGTATAAAATCAAGTATCATATACTAACATTTTAATAAATTCTCGTGGAAACTGCTACTCCAAAATCTTACTAGCACAGCCCGTGACATCATATTGAAAACTAAATAGAAAATAAAAACTCCCGGACTGAATGAGTATAAACTTTTGGCCTCACAAAAAAAATCTAACACTCTAAGCTATGAGTATAAATGATTAGCTTCACGAGGATAAATTATGACTTCATGTTTTAAATAGTGCTCCAATGCTATATGAGCCTAAACTATAAGCATCGTGTGAAATTTTAACAAAAAAAGATGCTCCAATGCTATATGAGCTTAAACTATAAGCAATGTTGTAAAAAAATTAACACTCATAAAGATGCTCCATTGCTACGCGAGCATAAACTCTGAGCGTCATGTAAAATTTTAACACTCGTAAATTGATCCAAGCATGATTAAGGAACGTTAAAAGCGCTCCATCCGCAAATACCAAGCTTAAGGGTGCTCCAACAATCCATGAGCCTAAGCTGTAATCACAAAAATGTAGATATGATACAATATCTCGCAAACAACTGCAGATCTCATACAAATGTCGCGCTCCAAGTATATCTGGCCATGGGTCGGGCTGGGCCGGGCTTTGGCCGGGTCTAAAAAAGCCCACGGCAGAAAACTGAGACCCAGGCCCTTCCAGGCCCTACCATCGGGCCTACTTTTCAAGCCCAAGCCCAGCCCATCTGGTAAAAAGCCCTTAGGGCTTAGGGCCGTGGGCCGGGCCTCTTCCTTAAAATGCTAATATGCCAAGCCCAAGCCCGTCCAGGCCCTACTGATGGTCTCAAAACTCAGTCCCAAGCCCGGCCCACGAGCAAGCCCATCGGGCCTAGGCCCTAAATTTTTGGGTCGGGCATGGGTGGGCCGACAGGGACGGGCCTGAGATGGCCAGGACTAGCTCCAAATATGCCTATATGATACTTGGATCAAAAAATAGTTTTCGAGCTTTGAATCCAAATCATAAAAAATAAATTCACATCCAGACCTCGAGGGGCATCTGTTGACACCGATTTGGGCCAAACTAAAACATGGTGGTTAGCTATTGGTCAAATAAAATCAATTACTTTCAAACAGTAAAAAAACAGTGATATGCCGAATATGCAGAGAGAAGGGTAATGATGAATTTCCGTCGCACCGCTGAATATAAAACAACAGACCCGGAAATAAAAGGGAAAGAGCAATATCGTCGCATAAATTAGAGGGCATATGACTTTCGTACACATACGCCATCATCAACGGCGAAAGACCGATGTTGACACATATTCAAAGTTTTATACACGACGCTAACATTGCCAAAACGCTATATCATATTTATGAGTATTATTCTTTCATCGCTAAAAAAATATTAGCACAGTAATGTTCCCATGAAATGACATAACGCGCGACAGTGTTGAAAGTGCGTTATATCGACTAGAGGGGGGGGGGTGAATAGGCGATTTTTATGAATTCTTCACTGAGGAATTTGCTGGTGAGGAAATTCCTTGGCGAAGAACTACTTGCAGCGGAATAAGTACTCAGAAGTAAACATAACAGGATACAAACATAGTCATCATGATGAAATGAAGACTAGCACAGAGTACAGAAAGAGTAAACACAGGATAACAAGATGAAGATGAACAGACTAAAGAAATTGAACTAAGGAATTTGTGAAAGTCTTCAGTCAAAGTCTTCAAGCACAGATATGAACAATGTACAACACAGTAATGAGGAAATGAAAGAGTTGAGGAAATAGAACCAGTTAGTTGGTGAAGACAATGATTTGGTAAACCAGTTCCAACTCTTTGTCTCGGTTATGCGTCTGGTTGGAGCGGTGAGTATTTAAACTCGAGGACACACATCCGGACACCCGATCTCTAAGCGCAACTCAGGACACCCAGTCCTCACCGTATTCTCCTTGAACTAAGACCACGCAGGCCTCGTCCAATCACTCATGGTAAGTCTTGGTGACTTCCAAACCTTCACAGACTTGGTCACTCGGCGATCCACAATTCCTCTTGGATGCTCTAGACCTTGGCGCCTAACCGTCTGGAAGAAGCACAGTCTTCAAAGGTAACAAGCATCGGATCCACGCGGATCAATTTCTTCTGATGCTCAATCACTTTGGGTTTGTGGGGTTTGGTTTTGGGATTTCCTCACTTGATGATTTTCGCTCAAAGTCCTCGGAGGATGGGTTGCTCTCGGATGACAAGTGTCAAGTTCTCTCGAGCAGCCAACCAACTAGTGGTTGTAGGGGGCGGCTATTTATAGCCTAGGGAGCAGCCCGACATGATAAGACATAAATGCCCTTCAATGATATGACCGTTAGGTGGATAAGATATTTTGGACAGCCGGCGCGCCAGACAAAGAATGGTCGGAAATTTGAATCTCAAATTCCTCGTGGCTATCATGTTCCTCATCAGTAGGCAATTCGACCGGCGAATTCCTAACTCCTCGATTAGAGAAAGTCCTCGATGACGGAAGAACTGCGTCTCATCCTTCAAGAAATTGACTGAATGTATGAGATTTCCAATGGCTTTACTCAAGGATTGGTAGGTGTAGGATTTTGAGTTGAGCATCACATGGAAATTTTTCCTTAGTATTTCCTCGACCCCCTTTAACAGTACGGTGTTTCCTATGACTCAAGAAAGAGAAAATGAAACAGCGAAAACAAAAGTCTTCACGCTTCATATTCCTCGAGTGAATATCAAGTCTTCAAGGTCACACCAATTTCTTCACTTTCAAAGTCTTCAGAAAGTCTTCAGAATATCAAAGTCTTCAGTTGAAGAACTTCATTTTTAGGGGTCGACTTTCTCTGTAAATATCAAACTCCTCATAGACTTATAGACCTGTGTACACTCACAAGCGATCAGCCATTTAACCTATAAGTCTTCAATACACCAAAATCACTAAGGGGCACTAGATGCACTTACAATCTCCCTCTTTTTGGTGATTGATGACAACATAGGTTAAGTTTTCAACGGGGATAAACATATGAAGTGTAAATACTGATATTGAGGAATTTGATTGCAAGATATAGAAGAACTCCCCCTGAATTTGTGCATAGTGAGGAATTTGCTTTTGAGGCAATGCACATTTGAAGAATTGAATCATGGAGATCTCCCCCTATATCTTGTAATTCATACACAGATTTGATATATAATATGAAGAATTTGAAATGCATGATGAATTATGGTGCCTGATGAGATTCAGCATGCGTGCAATAATATTAACGAGGAATAGGCATGCAGAATAACACATCAAAAGTGTCAGAATACAGTGCATCAGTCAGAGCACAATGCACCGTTCAAAAGTATCATGGCACCATCGGATTTAAGATTACAACTCGATCCAATAAAAGTTTCAGAAGAACGAGAGTTGTAACTTAACAAAAACGCCCATAATATAAGCCCGCTTGAAGACTAACTCAGATTTCTCCCCCCTTGTCATCAAATGACCAAAAGGGTGGCGAGGACTAACGCCTCAAGATTTTCAAGTCGATGGAGGAGCCCAGCGTTGTCGGGGTTGTTTGTTGAAGTAGGGCCTGCCGCATGTCGTCCAAATCTTCATGTTCATCAGTTTCACGCGATGAAGAATAAGAACTCGCCACCGATCGGGAACTTTGACTCTCTTGAATTTCTTCGAGGTGGTGCGACACCAAATGCTGCCTCGAGACCCATAGTCTTGATTCTTCCGTGGAATATACATGAGTGAGAACAGCCAGTGCGGTTGAGGGTTTCATGAAGGTGATACTGATTTTTCTTCACTGCATTATGGGTTGAGGTCATGTTGTGAAGAATTGCAGCAAATTGGCGTTTCACCCATTTGTGATTACGATCAACCTTCTGATGAAGACTGAGGAGTAACTCACGGTCACCATCACCACAGGTCTTTGTTGCTTGAGGCTTTTGCTTAGCTGAGGTATTTGCGGCGGTGTCATGTGTTGCGTAATCGTCATTGGTGGAGTAAGATGTAGCTAGACGGAATTGACCATCCAATGGACGAGTGCCTTCATCGATCACAAAGAGCTGCCTTGCCCTTATCATCGATGATGAAACCGGTCGCTGAGGACTTCAATGGGCGGCAAGTAGCTACCATGGTTCGAGTGTCACTTTGTAATTCAAAGGAAGATCTTGCCCTTATGAATCTCATAATCCAAGGCGATAGGGCTTCAGCTCAAAAGGTGACATTGCAACATTAGCCAGAGTCCTCATGAAGAAATCATGGAAGTTGACGGGAACGCCATGAATGATGTTAAAAATCATGTTCTTCATGATGCCAACAACATCTTCATCATTTGAGTCGTGGCCTTTGATAGGACTCATTGTCTTCGTCAGGATTCGATAGACAGTCCGAGGCACATACAGCAATTCCTTGACGAGGAATTTGGTTCGAGGGGCCTGCCCTGGCTTCAAAGGCTTCATGAGCACTTGCATATAATGATCTGTCAGTTCGCGGTCATTGTAGATGCATCGTGCACTGTCATGGGGAGGATCAAGAGGAAGGACACGAAGCAATTCAGTTGCTGGTGCCTTATAGTGAGTGTTTTCTGTCATCCAATCCAGCACCCATGAATTGATATCTTCAGCATCTCCGGTGATATGCAAAGTGGCATAGAACTTAAGAATGAGTTCTTCATTCCAATCACAGATATCAGTGCAGAAATTCAGGAGTCCTGCATCGTGAATAACTCGGAGTACTGGCTCGAAGCACGGCAGAGATTCCATATCCACATGAGGAACGTGCTCATGATCGAAGATTTTGTCCTTGTCAAAGAGCACTGAGGAATAGAAGTTGGCTTGAGTAGCAGTCCAGAAGCGTCTTTTCCTTATGCGAGCAGAGTCATATGGATTGTAATCGATGAAGAACATATGCTCGTAAAAGAAGTCTTCACCTTGAATTTTTGCTTGCTAGAGAACGGATTCTTCGGTTTGGGCAGAGGAGTATCGGTGATTTGCAAGACAACCTCGAGAATCGCGATCTCGTGTACTTGGTGAGGAATTTCTAGTTCCTCTTCTTGTGCAGTTTGGGGATCAAGAAGAGGTTCTTCAAAGACTAGCGGCTGGAATCTCTTCATGAGCAGACGATGTGGGATGAGTTTCTTGAGCCCATTTGAACAGTTGTGGCGGGGGTGAGGAATTTGTTGAATAGGAGTGAAGAGAGGAGTATTGGGATGCTGACTTTCCCAAAAGTCATCGTTCATCACTGGTGTAGTGCATCCAATATCCACATCTTCGTCTTCTTTTTCAATTTCCTCAACACCAGCCTCTTCAGCTGTGAACTGAGGCATTGGTGAGGAAACGACTGGCGTTGAAGGGAATGTTTCCACTTCAATTTCTTCATCAAACTGCTCTGAGGTAGCAACAGAATGATTTTCTTCATCAGATCCACTTGGGATCTTGTAGTCTTCTCCATAAGGAACAATTTCCTTAGACGACATGGAGGAAATGGGAACGGCATCAATGGGATTTTCAAGCGAGCTGGTCATTGGCTTCATTTTCTTCGCGGGCGAAGAATTTGACACAGCTGATGCCTTCCTTTTCTTCACTGCAGCTCGCTCTGCAGCCTTTGTCTTCTTCACTTCATAAGCAGAAGGAAGAATTGGAGTTGGTGTTGGCGCAGGAGGAGCTGAGGACTATGGTTCGTTTTCTTGGTAGCGCAAGTGCGCAAATGTTGCCTGATCTCTTCGCTTCTTCAGCGCACCACTAGTGGATGCCCAGGAATTTCTTCACGGCTGGAATGGAGTCATCAGCCACGAACTTGTAGTCTCATCGGCGGTTGAAAGTCATCAGCGATCTTGGCATGTTCTTCAAAGGAGCCGAGCAGAGTCTCGCAGCTCGAGGATTTGCTTGTTGCGATGGGGCTGCAATAGTTGTCATTTTCTTCGTCAAATTGATTTAATCTCACTTTGGCTCCTTGCCAATCAGCCTGGTATGCATCGAAGTCTTTGCTGAGGGCTTGGATCTCAGATTGAGCCTTGAGAAGTTCTTTAGGTGATAGTCTGGCAACGTTCTTCTTCAGAAGCTTCTCCTTTCTAGCTTGTGCTCTCTTTATCTCACGAGCCTTCTCAAACTTCCATTTCTCTTGAGCGATGAAATGGGTTAGCATATGACTTTGACCAGAGTCGAGGCGATCGAACCTTCGGAGTGTTTGGATCCTTATGCCATAAGTCAATGTTGTCGAGGATCTTCTTCGGATTCAGAAGCAGAGGCACAGGTGTTCCTTTGGCTCTAGCGGCCTTTGCTTGTCTATCTCTGATGATTTCTGCAAGTTCTTCATCAGAGGCCTCATCATCAGAGGGCACTTGGAAAGCAACTTTCTTTCTTGGACTTGGCCGAGGACCGCGTCCAGCTGTTGCTTTTGTCTTCAGCAGAGTGGGGCCTGATGAGGACATTGGTGCAGCTGAGGAACTTGCTGAGACACCAGAAGCAATTGAGAAACCCCGAGTCCTTTGACATGTAGCCGATGCACAGGAGTTGAGGACTTGGAGGGAGCTGCTGAGGACTTTGGTGGAGCAGCAGCAGTCTGAGGAATTTGCCGTGAGGGCGCGGCTGAGGAACTTGGCCGTGAGGGTGCTGATGGTGAAGCACTTGGCTTGCGAGCAGGCGTCTTCGGCATTGATTTCCTCGGTTTGACCGAGGTCTCAGCGGCAGCAGCAGAATCCTCATTGAATTTCCTCACTGCCTCCTTGGCCTATCTTGCCAATTTGGCTTGGCGCCTAGCCCATTCTTCAGGAAAGTCTTCACCACTTTTGATGCTAGTGGGATCAGCGACTTGGCCAGGTGCCAATGGAGCTCTTGGGCATGGAGGATTTAAGGCGAATTTCTTCATGTACTTTCGAGTAACATATCGATATTCTCGCCATTCTCGTGCCCATCTTCGTTCAATCCTCTGAATGCGCACTTTGCGCTGATTTTTGTTCTCTTTGCCAAATTTGGCTTCATCAGGTGTGCAATAATCCTTGTGTATGTCATCAGGGATTTCGAAAGCAGTCCTCAGGCTTCTTTCCTCCTTTCTGCGGTCTCTTTCCTTCTGCCATTTTCTTCAGATGAGGAATTTGAACAATAGAACACTCTGAGGAAGTATGCAGTTTTTCTTTGAGGAACGCTGCAAATGAGTTAAGTTGATGAGAACCTAGTGATTCAACAGCGGACATGAGTACCTGTGAACAGAGTGTAGGTGCGAGGAATTTGGAGAGATCATATGCGTTCTCAGAAGATTTTTCGAAAAAAAACAAGTTTTGAGGAATTTGACCAGTTGAGCCTTGAGGAATTTCACTAAGCGTTCTTGTCTTAGGTTCCAGAGTTCTACAGATTGAAAATCCGCACAATTGAGGAATCTTGAAGAAATGAGTGCTTAGAGAGATGGATCAAGAGCATACAGTGTGTGAGGTGTTCATATGTGAAGATTTGAAGAATAAAACACCTTTGAAGATTTTCAGAAAAGTTTGAGAATCAAAGCGAGTAAATAAAAGTGACTTTTAATTACTCGAACTGAAGAACACGACGAACAGAGATGAACAGTGGTGAAGTTCGTCAAGTTAGATCTCCCACGCTCTAACTTGGCAGAGGGAGATAGCTACGGCGGCGGCGGAGTGAAGATTTCCGCAGCCGGCGCGAGTACGACGGCGACGAGGTCGAGGCAGTGAAGCTCTTCCTCACCGGCGGCGATGGAGTAGCGGCGGCGCTAGGGTTTGAGGAGAGCTCGAGTGGGAGACAGCGATCGAGCGGAGTAAATGAAGTAAGGAAGGGGAGAGGGGTATTTATAGCCACGGTAAAAACTGTTCGCCCGAAGATTTTGGGACGAACATGCCCCTGCCCTTTCTTCTTCACGCGATATGTGTCACCCACGTACTGTGCAGATGAGATCGTGTAAGATCGTGGGTGAGCAAAATAATGCATCGTGGGATGCGGAACGGTTTGAGCGGTAAAACTGAAAATCTGGATAAGATTTGTTTTAAAATTTCGTTCGCAATTTCTTCAGCTGACAAGGACACAAAGAAGACTTTGAACGAGTTTCAATCAGAACGCACATGAAGAATTTGTGAATAGATTGGGTTGAGTTTAGCACAGAGGGGGAAGGGTCCGATCACATTCACTTAGCAGAAATCGCAACTTGAAGAAATAGCAATAAGTGAATGCTGTAGAGGACATAAACTCATATATATATAGTCAATGAAGAAAAACATCGGAAACAGTGAAGATTTTGCAAAGTTGAAGAATTAAAAAAAAAGCTGAGGAATTTCAAAAAGAGGAAAAACTCAGATTGAAGATTTTCAACTTTTGTGGTGGCGTGACCCACCATATAAGAATGATGATTTCAGACACCGCGTACAATTGTCGTAGGGTTCTGGGAATCAAATTCTTCATTAATTTCTTCACACTTAGAGTGTTATTCTTCATTGATTGAATAAAAACGTTTCTTCATGTGTTGCACATCTAAGTCATCAATTCTGCATAAGGGTTAGGATGTGTGTCCTTTTCAAAGAACATTCGAAGATTCTAAGATATTTAGCTCACACCGCAACTTGCTAAATCTCTTCTCATCCAAGGGCTTAGTGAAGATATCAGCTAGCTGTTCTTCAGTCTTCACATGCTCGATGGAGATGTCACCCTTCAACACATGATCACGAAGAAAATGATGACGAATCTGGATGTGCTTAGTCTTCGAGTGCTGAACTGGGTTGTGAGCAATCTTGATGGCACTCTCATTGTCGCAGAGGAGAGGCACATTCTTCACGTTGACGCCATAGTCCTTGAGGGTTTGCTTCATCCAAAGCAGTTGAGCACAGCATGAGCCAGCAACAATGTATTCAGCTTCAGTGAGAGCGGTGATACGCAGCTCTGTTTCTTCGAGGACCAACGCACCAAAGATCGTCCGAGGAAATGACAAGTGCTAGATGTTGACTTGCGGTCCACGATCACCAAAGATAGTCGAGTCGAATATCCAATGAGGTCAAAAGCAGAGCCCTTGGGGTACCATAATCCTAGTGTTGGTGTGTGAGCTAGATATCAAGAATATGCTTCACAGCCTTATGGTGTGATTCCTTCTGCAGCTTGAAATCGGGCACACATGCAAACACTAAGCATTATATCTGGCCTAGATGCACATAAGTACAATAAAGAACCAATCATGGAGCGGTATACCTTGTGATCAAAGTCAATACCATTTTATCGATTGCATAGATGGCCATTTGTGGGCATAGGAATTTTGACGCCTTTGCAATCTTGCATGCCGAATTTCCTCAATACATCTTTGAGGTATTTCTCTGAGATATGAATATGCCATTGCGCTTTGATTTAATTTGAAGACCTAAGAAGAATTTCAACTCTCCCATCATAGACATTTGATATTCTTCACTCATCATATAGGCAAATTCATCACTATATCGTTGGTTATTACAGCCAAAAATAATATCATCAACATATATTTGGCACACAAATAGTTCACCATCATATGATTTAGTAAAAAGAGTAGGGTCGAGTGAACCGGCTGTGAAGCCATTCTTCACGAAGAATTCCTTCAATGTATCATACCACGCCCGAGGGGCTTGCTTGAGGCCATAAAGAGCCTTATTGAGTCTGAAGACTTTGTCAGGATTCTTTGGATCTTCAAAACCTGGGGGTTGAGCAACATACACTTCTTCCTCAATCTTACCATTGAGGAATGCACTTTTCACATCCATTTGATATAAGATGATATCATGATGGTTAGCGTAAGCAAGTAATATGCGAATAGCCTCAAGTCTAGCAACAGGTGCAAAAGTTTCATCGAAATCAATTCCTTCAACCTGTGTGTAGCCTTGAGCTACTAGTCGTGCCTTATTCCTCACCACAAGGCCATTTTCATCTTGCTTGTTGCGGTAGATCCACTTTGTGCCAATGATATTATGCTTGCGAGGATCTGGGCGATTGACCAATTCCCAGACATTGTTCAACTTGAACTGATGTAATTCTTCTTGCATAGCCCGAATCCACTCCGGCTCTAGAAATGCTTCATCTACCTTAGTGGGCTCTGTGATAGAGACAAAGGCATAGTGCCCACAAAAATTAGATAAATGTGATGCTTTTGAGCGTGTGAGAGGACCTGGTGCGCTAATGTCATCGATGATCTTCTCCACTTGCACTTCTTTTGCGACGCGTGGATGAGTTGGTTGTCGCTGAGGATTTTGATCAGCATTTTCTTCAGCACCATTTTCCTCATCTTGTTCTTCAGGTGCATCAGTTCGACGTTCTTTATGAACAGGAATGAATTCTTCACAGATTCTTCAAGAGGAATGACATCTTCGCTTGCCTTGAGCTTGATAGCATCTTCAAAAGCTGGTTCATCTAACACAGTAGGTAGGTGCTCTCTTTGCGAGCCATTAGTTTCATCGAACCGCACATCTACAAAGGTCAACAATCTTGTGAAGAACAATGTTGAAGACTCTGTAGGTGTGCGAGTCCTTTCCGTAACCAAGCATAAAACCTTCATGTGCTTTCCGTGCAAATTTAGAGTTGTGGTGAGGATCTCTAATCCAACATTTAGCACCAAAGACTTTGAAATAACTCACATTGGGTTTCTTGTCAGTGAGGAGTTCATAGGCAGTCTTCTTGAAGAATTTGTGAAGATATACTCTGTTGATGATGTGGCAGGCAAGATCAATTGCATCAATCCAAAACGCCGAGGCGTTTTGTATTCATCAAGCATAGTGCGAGCGATCTCAACAAGAGTTCTGTTCTTGCGCTCCACGACGCCATTCTGCTGAGGAGTATAGGGAGCGGATAACTCATGAGTAATACCAAGTTCATCAAGATAAGCATCAAGACCGGAATTCTTGAACTCAGTTCCATTGTCACTTCTGATATGCTTGATCTTCACACCAAAGTTGGTTGAAGCCCTCGAGGAAAATCGTTTGAAGACTTCCTGCACTTCATGTTTGTAAGTAACAATGTGTACCCATGTATATCGAGAATAATCATCAACAATGACAAAACTGAAGGAAATATGCCCTAGAGGCAATAATAAAGTTATTATTTATTTCCTTATTTCATGATAAATGTTTATTATTCATGCTAGAATTGTATTAACCGGAAACATAATACATGTGTGAATATATAGACAAACAGAATGTCACTAGTATGCCTCTACTTGACTAGCTTGTTAATCAAAGATGGTTATGTTTCCTGACCATGAACAAGGAGTTGTTATTTGATTAACAAGGTCACATCATTAGTAGAATGATCTGATTGACATGACCCATTCCATTAGCTTAGCACACGATCGTTTAGTATGTTGCTACTTGCTTTCATCCATGACATATACATGTTCCTGTAACTATGAGATTATGCAACTCCGTTTACGGAGGAACACTTTGGTGCTACCAAACGTCACAACGAATCGGGTGATTATAAAGGAGTACTACAGGTGTCTCCAAAGGTAGATGTTGGGTTGGCGTATTTGAGATTAGGTTTTGTCACTCCGATTGTCGGAGAGGTATCTCTGGGCCCTCTCGGTAATGCACATCACTTAAGCCTTGCAAGCATTACAACTAATGAGTTAGTTGCGAGATGATGTATTACGGAACGAGTAAAGAGACTTGCCGTAACGAGATTGAACTAGGTATTGGATACCGACGATCGAATCTCGGGCAAGTAACATACCGATGACAAAGGGAACAACGATGTTGTTATGCGGTCTGACCGATAAAGATCTTCGTAGAATATGTAGGAACCAATATGGGCATCCAGGTCCCGCTATTGGTTATTGACCAAGAATAGTTCTAGGTCATGTCTACATTGTTCTCGAACCGTAGGGTCCGCACGCTTAAGGTTTCGATGACAGTTATTATGAGTTTATGTATTTTGATGTACCTAAGAAGTTCGGAGTCCTGGATGTGATCACGGACATGACGAGGAGTCTCGAAATGGTCGAGACATAAAGATTGATATATTGGAAGCCTATGTTTGGAGTTCGGAATGGTTCCGGGTGAAAACAGGAATTTACCGGAGTACCGGGAGGTTACCGGAACCCCCCGGGAGGTAAATGGGCCATAGTGGGCCTTAGTGGAAAAGAGAAGGGGCTGCCCTAGATGGTCTGCGCGCCTCCCCTTCCCTAGTCCTGTTAGGACTAGGAGAGGTGTGGCCCCCCTCCTCCTCTTTTCCCCTCAGGGAATCCTAATTGGAATAGGATTGGAGGGGAGTACTACTCCCGGAAGGAGTAGGACTCCTCCTGCGCCTCTCTCTCCTGGCCGGCGCCCCCTCCCCCCTTGGCTCCTTTATATACTGAGGTAGAGGCACCCCAAGACACACAAGTTAGATCTACGGATCGTTCCTTAGCCGTGTGCGGTGCCCCCCTCCACCATATTCCACCTCGGTTATACCGTCGCGAAGCTTAGGCGAAGCCCTGCGCCGGTGAAACATCAAGATCGTCCTGCACGCCGTCGTCTTGACGGAACTCTCCTCGACACTCGGCTGGATCGAGTCGAGGGACGCCATCGAGCTGTACGTGTGTCAAGAACTCGGGCGCCGAGTAACGGCGCCGGATCGGTCGGATCGCGAGGAGAACGTCGACTACTTCCTCTACGCCAGATCGCTTCCGCTTCAGGTCTACAAGGGTATGTAGACAACACTCTCCCCTCTCGTTGCTATACATCACCATGATCTTGCGTGTGCGTAGGAAATTTTTGAAATTACTACGTTCCCCAACAAAGGGTATCGAGCCTAGGTTTTATGGTTTGATGTTTTGCACGAGTAGAACACAAGTGAGTTGTGGGCGATACAAGTCATACTACCTACCAAAGATGTCATACTTTGGTTCAGCGGTATTGTGAGATGAAGCGGCCCAGACCGACATTACGCGTGACGCTTACGCGAGACTGGTTTCACCGCCACGAGCACTCGTTGCTTAAAGGTGACTGGTGGGTGCTGCTCTCTCACTTTAGTTGAACTGAGTGTGGCTACGCCCGGTCCTTGAGAAGGTTAAACGGAGTCTATTTGACGAAGTATCGTTGTGGTTTTGATGCGTGGTGAGACCGGATCTTGCTTAAGCCCGTAGCAGCCACGTAAAATTTGCAACAACAAAGTAGAGGACGTCTAACTTGTTTTTGCAGGGCATGTTGTGATGTGATATGGTCAAGACGTGATGCTATATTTTATTGTATGAGATGATCATGTTTTGTAACCGAAGTTATCGGCAACTGGCTGGAGCCATATGGTTGTCGCTTTATTGTATGCAATGCAATCGCCCTGTAATGCTTTACTTTATCACTAAGCGGTAGCGATAGTCGTAGAAGCATAAGTTTGGCGAGACGACAACGATGCTACGATGGAGATCAAGGTGTCGCGCCGATGACGATGGTGGTGATCATGGTGGTGCTGCAAGATGGAGATCATGAAGCACAAGATGATGATGACCATATCATATCACTTATGTTGATTTGCATGTGATGTTTATCCTTTTATGCATCTTATCTTGCTTTGATTGACGGTAGCATTATAAGATGATCTCTCACTAAATTATCAAGAAGTGTTCTCCCCGAGTATGCACCGTTGCCAAAGTTCGTCGTGCCCAGACACCACGTGATGATCGGGTGTGATAAGCTCTACGTCCATCTACAACGGGTGCAAGCCAGTTTTGCACACGCGGAATACTCAGGTTAAACTTGACGAGCCTAGCATATGCAGATATGGCCTCGGAACACGGAGACCGAAAGGTCGAGCGTGAATCATATAGTAGATATGATCAACATAAGATGTTCACCATTGAAAACTACTCCATTTCACGTGATGATCGGTTATGGTTTAGTTGATTTGGATCACGTGATCACTTAGATGACTAGAGATGTCTGTCTAAGTGGGAGTTCTTAAGTAATATGATTAATTGAACTTTAATTTATCATGAACTTAGTCCCGGTAGTATTTTGCAAATTATGTTATAAGATCAATAGCTTGCGTTGTTGCTTTCATATGTTTATTTTGATATGTTCCTAGAGAAATTGTGTTGAAAAATGTTAGTAGCAATGATGCGGATTTGATCCGTGATCGAGGTTTATCCTCATTGCTGCACGTAAGAATTATGTCCTTAATGCACCGCTAGGTGACGGACCTATTGCAGAGCAAATGCGGGGCGTTATGAACGTTTGGCTAGCTCAATATGATGACTACTTGATAGTTTTGTGCACCATGCTTTATGGCTTAGAATCGGGACTTCAAAGATGTTTTGAACATCATGGACCATATGAGATGTTCCAGGAATTGAAGTTAAATATTTCAAGCAAATACCCGAGTTGAGAGATATGAAGTCTCTAACAAGTTCTATAGCTAAAAGATGGAGGAGAATCGCTCAACTAGTGAGCATGTGCTCAGATTGTCTGGGTACTTCAATCGCTTGAATCAAGTGGGAGTTAATCTTCCAGATAAGATATCGATTGACAGAATTCTCTAGTCACCATCACCAAGTTAGTAGAACTTCGTGATGAACTATAGTATGCAAGGGATGATGAAAATGATTCCCGAGTTTTTCATGATGATGAAACCGATGAAGGTAGAATTCAAGAAAGAACATCAAGTGTTGATGATTAACAAGACCACTAGTTTCAAGAAAAGGGCAAAGAGATAGAAGGAACTTCAAGAAGAACGGCAAGCAAGTTGTCGCTCAAGTGAAGAAGCCCAAGTCTGGACCTAAGCACGAGACTAAGTGCTTCTACTGCAAAGGGACTGGTCATTTGAAGCGTAACTACCCCAAGTATTTGGCGGATAAGAAGGATGGCAAAGTAAACAAAGGTATATTTGATATACATGTTATTGATGTGTACTTTACTAGTGTTTATAGCAACCCCTCGGTATTTGGTACTGGTTCGCCACTAAGAGTAGTAACTCAAGCGGGAGTTGCGAATAAATGAAACTAGTTAAGGGTGAAGTGACGATGTGTATTGAAAATAGTTTCAAGATTGATATGATCATCATCGCACACTCCCTATACTTTCGGGATTAGTGTTGAACCTAAATAAATGTTATTTGGTGTTTGCGTTGAGCATGAATATGATTTTGATCATGTTTATTGCAGTACAGTTATTCATCTAAGTAAGAGAATAAACTGTTGTTCTGTTTACATGAATAAAACCTTATATGGTTACACACCCAATGAAAATGGTTCATTGGATCTCGATCGTAGTGATACACATATTAATAATGTTGAAACCAAAAGATGCAAAGTTAATAATGATAGTGCAACTTATTTGTGGCACTGCCGTATAGGTCATATTGGTATAAAGCACATGAAGAAACTCCATGCTGATGGGATTTTGGAATCACTTGATTATGAATCACTTGATGCTTGCGAACCATGCCTCATGGGCAAGATGACTAAGACTCCGTTCTCCGAACGATGGAGCGAGCAACCGACTTATTGGAAATAATACATACCGATGTATGCAATCCAATGAGTGTTAAGGCTCATGGCGGTATCGTTATTTTCGACCTTCACAGATAATTTGAGCAGATATGGGTATATCTACTTGATGAAACATAAGTCTGAAATAGTTGAAAGGTTCAAAGAATTTCAGAGTGAAGTGGAAAAATCATCGTAACAAGAAAATAAAGTTTCGTGATCGATCACGGAGACGAATATTTGAGTTACTGAGTTTGGTCTTCAATTAAAACAATGTGGAATAGTTTCACAGATTCATGCCACCGAACACCACATCATAATGGTGTGTCCGAGCGTCATAACCGTACTTTATTGGATATAGTACAATCTATGATGTTTCTTACCGATTTACCAATATCGTTTTGGGATCATGCATTAGAGACAGCTGCATTCACGTTAAATAGGGCACCATCTAAATCCGTTGAGACGACACTGTATGAACTGTGGTTTAGCGAGAAACCAAAGTTGTCGTTTCTTAAAGTTTGGGGCTACGATGCTTATGTGAAAAAGTTTTCATCCTGATAAGCTCAAACCCAAATCGGAGAAGTGCGTCTTCATAGAATACCCAAAGGAAATTGTTGGGTACACCTTCTATCACAGATCCGAAGGCAAAACATTCGTTGCTAATAAATGGATCCTTTCTAGAGAAGGAGTTTCTCTTGAAAGAAGTGAGTGGGAGGAAAGTAGAACTTGATGAGGTAATTGTACCTTCTCCTCATTGGAAATTAGTTCATCACGAAATCTGTTCTGTGACTACTACACCAATTAGTGAGGAAGCTAATGATGATGATCATGTAACTTCAGATCAAGTTACTACCGAATCTCATAGGTAAACCAGAGTGAGATCCGCACTGAGTGGTACGGTAATCCTGTTCGGAAGTCATGTAACTAGACCATGATGAACCTACGAACTATGAGGAAGCGATGATGAGCCCAGATTCCGCGAAATGGCTTGAGGCCATGAAATCTGAGATGAGATCCATGTATGAGAACAAAGTGTAGACTTTGGTGGCGTTGCCGATGATCGACAATCCATAGAAAATAAATGGATCTTCAAGAGGAAAGACGGACGCCGATAGTAGTGTTACTATCTACAAAGCTCGACTTGTCGCAAAAAGGTTTTGACAAGTTCAAGGTGTTGACTACAATGAGATTTTTTCAAGCAGTAGCGATGCTTAAGTCTGTCTCAATCATGTTAGCAATTGCCACAATTTATGAAATTTGGCAAATGGATGTAAAACTGCATTCTGAATGGGTTTTAGGAGGAAGAGTTGTATATGATGCAACCGAAGGTTTTATCAATCCAAAGGGAGCTAACAAAGTGTGCAAGCTCCAGCGATCCATCTATGGACTGGTGCAAGCATCTCGGAGTTGGAATATACGCTTTGATAAGTTGATCAAAGCATATAGTTTTATACAGACTTACGGTGAAGCCTGTATTTACTAAAAGGTGAGTGGGAGCACTACAGCATTTCTGATAAGTATATGTGAATGACATATTGTAGATTGGAAATAATGTAGAATTATTCTGCAAAGCATAAAGAAGTGTTTGAAAGGAGTTTTTCAAATAAAGACCTCGGTAAAGCTACTTACATATTGAGCATCAAGATCTACAGAGATAGATCAAGATGCTTGATAAGTTTTTTCAATGAGTACATACCTTGACAAGATTTTGAAGTAGTTCAAAATGAAACAGTCAAAGAAAGAGTTCTTGCCTGTGTTACAAGGTGTGAAATTGAGTAAGACTCAAAACCCGACCACGGCAGAAGATAGAAAGAGAATGAAAGTCATTCACTATGCCTTGGCCATAGTTTCTATAAAGTATGCCATGTTGTGTACCAGATCTATTGTATACCCTGCCTTTGAGTTTCGCAAGGAGTACAATAGTGATCTAGGAGTAGATCATCGACAGCGGTCAAAATTATCCTTAGTGGAATAAGGATATGTTTCTCGATTATGGAAGTGACAAAAGGTTAAATGCGTAAAGGGTTACGTCGATGCAAGTTTTGACACCGATCCGATGACTCTAAGTCTCGATCTAGATACATATTGAAAGTGGGAGCAATTAGCTAGGGTAGCTTCGTGCAGAGCATTGTAGACATAGAAAAATTGCAAAAATACATAACGGATCTGAATATGAAAGACCCGTTGACTAAGACTCTCTCACAAGCAAAACATGATCACACCTTAGTACTCTTTGGGTGTTAATCACATAGCGATGTGAACTAGATTACCGAATCTAGTAAACCCTTTGGGTGTTGGTCACATGACGATGTGAACTATGGGTGTTAATCACATGATGATGTGAACTATCGATGTTAATCACATGGTGATGTGATCTAGATTATTGACTCTAGTGCAAGTGGGAGACTGAAGGAAATATGCCCTAGAGGCAATAATAAAGTTATTATTTATTTCCTTATTTCATGATAAATGTTTATTATTCATGCTAGAATTGTATTAACCGGAAACATAATACATGTGTGAATATATAGACAAACAGAATGTCACTAGTATGCCTCTACTTGACTAGCTTGTTAATCAAAGATGGTTATGTTTCCTGACCATGAACAAGGAGTTGTTATTTGATTAACAAGGTCACATCATTAGTAGAATGATCTGATTGACATGACCCATTCCATTAGCTTAGCACACGATCGTTTAGTATGTTGCTACTGCTTTCATCCATGACATATACATGTTCCTGTAACTATGAGATTATGCAACTCCGTTTACGGAGGAACACTTTGGGTGCTACCAAACGTCACAACGTAACTGGGTGATTATAAAGGAGTACTACAGGTGTCTCCAAAGGTAGATGTTGGGTTGGCGTATTTCGAGATTAGGTTTTGTCACTCCGATTGTCGGAGAGGTATCTCTGGGCCCTCTCGGTAATGCACATCACTTAAGCCTTGCAAGCATTACAACTAATGAGTTAGTTGCGAGATGATGTATTACGGAACGAGTAAAGAGACTTGCCGGTAACGAGATTGAACTAGGTATTGGATACCGACGATCGAATCTCGGGCAAGTAACATACCGATGACAAAGGGAACAACGTATGTTGTTATGCGGTCTGACCGATAAAGATCTTCGTAGAATATGTAGGAACCAATATGGGCATCCAGGTCCCGCTATTGGTTATTGACCGAGAATAGTTCTAGGTCATGTCTACATTGTTCTCGAACCGTAGGGTCCGCACGCTTAAGGTTTCGATGGCGGCTTATTATGAGTTTATGTATTTTGATGTACCGAAGAAGTTCGGAGTCCCGGATGTGATCACGGACATGACGAGGAGTCTCGAAATGGTCGAGACATAAAGATTGATATATTGGAAGCCTATGTTTGGAGTTCGGAATGGTTCCGGGTGAAAACAGGAATTTACCGGAGTACCGGGAGGTTACCGGACCCCCCCGGGAGGTAAATAGGCCATAGTGGGCCTTAGTGGAAAAGAGAAGGGGCTGCCCTAGATGGGCTGCGCGCCTCCCCCTTCCCCTAGTCCTGTTAGGACTAGGAGAGGTGGCCGGCCCCCTCCTCCTCTTTTCCCCCTCCGGGGAATCCTAATTGGAATAGGATTGGAGGGGAGTACTACTCCCGGAAGGAGTAGGACTCCTCCTGCGCCTCTCTCTCCTGGCCGGCGCCCCCTCCCCCCTTGGCTCCTTTATATACTGAGGTAGAGGCACCCCAAGACACACAAGTTAGATCTACGGATCGTTCCTTAGCCGTGTGCGGTGCCCCCCTCCACCATATTCCACCTCGGTTATACTGTCATGAAGCTTAGGCGAAGCCTCGCGCCGTGAAACATCAAGATCGTCACCACGCCGTCGTCTTGACGAACTCTCCTCGACACTCGGCTGGATCGAGTACGAGGGACGTCATCGAGCTGTCGTGTGTCAAGAACTCGGGGCGCCGAGTAACGGCGCCGGGATCGGTCGGATCGCGAGGAGAACGTACGACTACTTCCTCTACGTTGTGATCGCTTCCGCTTCAGGTCTACAAGGGTATGTAGACAACACTCTCCCCTCTCGTTGCTATACATCACCATGATCTTGCGTGTGCGTAGGAAATTTTTTGAAATTACTACGTTCCCCAACAAAAACCATATAAAGATGCATCATTAGTGACTGCTGAATAATGATTAGGTCCGAAGAGGTCCATGTGAAGCAATTCGAATGGACGTGTAGTGGTCATGATAGTCTTCGCTGGATGCTTGGCCTTGGTCATTTTTCCGGCTTCACATGCTCCGCATAAGTGATCCTTGAGGAATTTGACATTCTCAATGCCAATGACATGCTTCTTCTTCGCAAGCGTGTTCAGATTCCTCATGCCTGCGTGACCAAGTCGTCGATGCCATAGCCAGCCTTCTGAAGCTTTTGCAAGTCGACACACGGCTGGTTGTGGTCCTGTAGAGAAATCAACAATATACAGATCTCCTCTCCTAAAGCCTTCGAACACTTTGGAATTGTCAGCTTCCATAATCACAACACAGCGATATTTGCCGAAGACAACAACCATATCGAGATCACAAAGCATTGAGATCGACATGAGATTGTATCCTAAGGACTCAACAAGCATGACTTTGTCCATGTGCTTATCCTTAGAGATAGCAACCTTACCAAGACCCAATACCTGACTTTTGCCTTTGTCAAGAAAGATGATATGCTTGAGAGGTGACGTGTTAAGGGAGCATCCATCAATAGATTCTTGTCACCAGTCATGTGATTTGTACATCCACTATCAAGGACCCATTCAGTGGTTTTGGGTTGATCATCCTGCAGATGAATTAGTGTAACTTACAATCTCATATGCTTCATCAGTGAAGAATATGATATCAAGTTCATCAGATGAATTTCATCAAGCAGTAAACAGATATAGCAGTAGGAGGACGTGTGAAATGAATGTTCATTTCATCATGATTCGCCTGCGTCCTTTCAGGCAATTTTTGTCAGGTCCCCAGCAAATTCTTCAGACGTTAAGGCACGTCTGGAGACCTGACCCTGCAGAAGAGATTAGTTCTTTTTCTTCACCACCCACATCTAGAGGGGTGGCAAAGAGTTCATCATTCTGCGAGCACCATATGAGAAGGGTGGCAAAGATGCCAAACCATTTCATTTCACATAAGAGGGGTTAGGGTAAGCATATGAATAAGCAGAGTAATTCTTCGAGGACTTATGAACATAATGGTTTGAAGAATAATGCACATATTCATAGCCCTTAGCTCTACCCTGCGAAACAGAGTTGTTAGCATGATGATAATCATATGAGGACTTTGATCCAGTTGAGGAATTTGATCCATGTGAAGAATTTGATCTGGGGTTCCTGTTCTTCACAGGTGGTGTCATGAGGACATTCACCTGAAGACTTTCAACACAACTTTTGGGAACCCAGATTTTCTTCATGGGGGAACCGTTCCTGCAGTTAGTGCCAACATATCTAGCAAATACTTCACCATTCTGATTTTTGAACAGTTTATAGTTGGAGTCAAATGACTCATCAGAAGAATGAGGAGATTCACATGTAAATCCAGATAAGTTAGATGGATCAATTGGAGGTCCCTTTGCAGCAACCCATGAGGTTTTGGGATACTGCTCAGGCTTCCAATATGTTCCATCGGCATTGAGTTTCCTCTCAAAGGCAATACCCTCTTTCCTAGGGTTTCGTTGAGGATCTGCTTTTGAGCACATCACAAAGTGTCGATGCCCTTTGAGGCTTTTGTACATGCTGTCATGTACAATTCCTTCAACCTGCATTGTCGGTGATACTAGCAATGTCCTCGGATGAGGAATTAGTGATAGCAGAGGCGATGAAGAATTTGTAACATTTGAAGCATTTGAACATTCAGGTGAAGAATTAGCAGATTCACGTTCAATGCACTTTAAGCATGGAGGAACAAATTCTTCCTGAGAAGCGCTGATTTGTTGAGCTAGTAATGAATCACGCTCCTTCTGAAGATCTTCATAACACACTCTTAGCTTTTCAAGATCTTCCTTTCTTTGAAGAGATTCAAGAGAAAGCTTCTCGTGATCTTGCTTTTCTTGAAGAAATTCATAAGAAAGTTTCTCATGATCAGACAAGAGGAGTTATGATGACCTTGAAGGTTATCAAACCTAGATCAAGTCTCTGAAGATTTTCACCAAGGCTTTAGTGCGATCCATTTCTTCACCCAACATATCATCACTTTTATCTAGCATGTTTTGAACCTTTTCAAGAGCTCGTTGTTGTTTCACAGCAATCTTAGCAAGTTTAGAGTAGCTGGGCTTGAGATCCTCATCAGATTCATTTTCACTAGAGTCAAAGGAGTTGTATTTGAGTACCTTAGCACCTTTCGCCATGAAGCAATAGGTGGGAGCGTAGCCATCATTATCTTCATCGGGCTTGTCGGTGGAGTCGGTTTCTTGATGTTGAAGATGGACTTGTCGACAAAAGCGATAGTAACGCCGACTCGCCACACCGCACTCAGATTCTTCAGACGCCTCCTCTTCATCATCTTCCTCAGATTCAGCTTCAGAGTCCATTTCCTTGCCAATGAATGCCCGAGCCTTCTTGGAGCTGCTCTTCTTGTGAGATGAAGACTTTGAGGATTTTGATGACGAAGATTTTGACGATTTCTTCTTCTTCTTCGCATCATCAGAACTGTAATCCTTGTATTTCTTCTTCTTCATTTCCTTTTCCCACTGAGGACAATCTTGAATGTAGTGACCGGGCTTCTTGCATTTGTGGCAAAGCCTTCTCTTGTAGTCACTGGATGTGGAATCATTGCCTCTTGAGGGTTTTCCAAAGCGACCACGTCTTGTGAACTTCTGGAATTTCTTCACAAGCAGTGCTAGATCCTGGCTCAGTTCTTCAGGATCACCCAGGCTACTACCAGAATCCTCATATTCAGATTCAAACACAGCCTTGGCCTTCAGGGCACGTGGTTTGCCATAGTTTGAGCCATAGAGATCTCTCTTTTCAGCAAGCTGGAACTCGTGAGTGTTTAGCCTTTCGAGGATATCAGCAGGATCAAGCGACTTGTAGTCGAAGACGTTCTTGTATCATCAGTCCCAGTATCAAATGAGGAATCAGCGATCTTAACAGTTTCTTCACAACTTCATGATCAGTGATGTCAGTGGCACCGAGGGCTTGAAGCTCATTTGAGATGTCAGTGAGGCGATCAAAGGTTTGTTGGACGTTCTCATTGTCGAGTCTTTTGAAGCGGTTGAAGAGATTCCGAAGAACATCGACTCGAGAGTCACGCTGAGTTGAAACTCCTTCATTTACTTTGGACAACCTATCCCGGATAAGCTTAGCGGTTTCCAAAGCACTCACTCTTCCATACTTGTCCTTTGCTCGATGACCACATATGATATTCTTCGCTTGAGAATCGAGTTGTTTGAATCTCTTCACATCGGTAGCGTTCAGTGAGGGAGTGACAGAGGGGACACCATTTTCCACAACATACCAGAGATCATTATCAATTGCCTCAAGATGCATTCGCATCTTGTTCTTCCAGTAGGGGTAGTCCGTTCCATCAAAGGTAGGACACCCAGCCAAGACCTTGATCATACCTGCGGTCGACATAACTAAAACTCCAGGCGGTTAAACCAAAATCACACAAAACAAGGGAGTACCTTGCTCTGATACCAATTGAAAGTGCGTTATATCGACTAGAGGGGGGGGTGAATAGGCGATTTTTATGAATTCTTCATTGAGGAATTTGCTGGTGAGGAAATTCCTTGGCGAAGAACTACTTGCAGCGGAATAAGTACTCAGAAGTAAACATAACAGGATACAAACATAGTCATCATGATGAAATGAAGACTAGCACAGAGTACAGAAAGAGTAAACACAGGATAACAAGATGAAGACGAACAGACTAAAGAAATTGAACTGAGGAATTTGTGAAAGTCTTCAGTCAAAGTCTTCAAGCACAGATATGAACAATGTACAACACAGTAATGAGGAAATGAAAGAGTTGAGGAAATAGAACCAGTTAGTTGGTGAAGGCAATGATTTGGTAAACCAGTTCCAACTGCTGTCTCGGTTATGCGTCTGGTTGGAGCGGTGAGTATTTAAACTCGAGGACACACAGTCCGGACACCCGATCTCGAGCCGCAACTCAGACACCCATCCTCACCGTATTCTCCTTGAACTAAGACCACGCAGGCCTCGTCCAATCACTCATGGTAAGTCTTGGTGACTTCCAAACCTTCACAGACTTGGTCACTCGGCGATCCACAATTCCTCTTGGATGCTCTAGACCTTGACGCCTAACCGTGCGGAAGAAGCACAGTCTTCAAAGGTAACAAGCGTCGGATCCACGCAGGATCAATTTCTTGATGATGCTCAATCACTTTGGGTTTGTGGGGGTTTGGTTTTGGGATTTCCTCACTTGATGATTTTCGCTCAAAGTCCTCGGAGGATGGGTTGCTCTCGGATGACAAGTGTCAAGTTCTCTCGAGCAGCCAACCAACTAGTGGTTGTAGGGGCGGCTATTTATAGCCTAGGAGCAGCCCGACATGATAAGACATAAATGCCCTTCAATGATATGACCGTTAGGTGGATAAGATATTTTGGACAGCCGCGCAGCAACAAGAACGGTCGAAATTTGACTCTCAAATTTCTCGGGGCTATCATGTTCCTCACTATGTAGGCAATTCAGATTTGGCGAATTGCTAACTCGATTAGAGCAAAGTCCTCGGTGACTGTAAGAACTGCGTCTCATCATTTGAAGAAATTGACTGAACTGTATGAGATTTCCAATGGCTTTACTCGAAGGGATTGGTAGGTATAGGATTTTGAGTTGAGCATCACATGAAAATTTTTCCTTAGTATTTTCTTGACCCCCTTTAACAGTACGGTGTTTCCTATGACTCAAGAAAGAGAAAATGAAACTGCGAAAACAAAAGTCTTCACGCTTCATATTCCTCGAGTGAATATCAAGTCTTCAAGGTCACACCAATTTCTTCACTTTCAAAGTCTTCAGAAAGTCTTCAGAATATCAAAGTCTTCAGTTGAAGAACTTCATCTTTAGGGGTCGACTTTCTCTGTAAATATCAAACTCCTCATAGACTTATAGACCTGTGTACACTCACAAACGCATCAGTTACTTAACCTATAAGTCTTCAATACACCAAAATCACTAAGGGCACTAGATGCACTTACAAGTGTATATAGAAAAAATGTCAAGTCGTCATGAATTATATATCAGTGAAAAAATGCTTCCCCACAGTCTAAATCTGACCAAGTGCACTTATACGGAATAGCTACGTACATGCATGCATATCCTATTCCATCAGCCGATCACGTGCAAGCATGCCCAAAGCCCACGCGTTATGTGGCCTAATTAAGCCCAGCTGATGGGACATTGCCGGTAATTAGTGATTAAACAAATAAAAAAATGGGAAAGGAGCCAGCCACGCTCTCACATTCGTGGACACGATCCCATGATCAGAACCTGGGCAGGCGCGCGTCCAGCCGGCCCTCCATGCTTCCCTCCATCCCTATAAATACCAAACCGCTCGACTGCTCTCGGGTCGCTCATTTTCCCATCCACACACCGCCGCTGCCGCTGCTAGGTCATCATTTATCAACCACTCGATCATTCATCCATCCATCACTCACGCACATACATACGCTGCTAGCTTCGTCGCTGCCGGCCGTCTGCTTGCCGTCGTCTACACACTCATTGTCGTCGTCACCATCCGTCCGCTCGCCGTCATCTACAAACTTCGCCGGCCGCACATCTCAGCATTTGCACCGCCCACAAGCTGCTACACGCCGGCTGTTCTCGCCCGCATCACTTCCTCACACGCAAGGTGAGAATACATGGCTACCTCCTTGCTCCCTTCTTGATGCATTCCTCTTTCACCATATGTCTGAAGTAGTTGGTGTTCTACGATCGCTCCATATAGCACACCTAGTTTGATCTCATGGGGTCTAGCACCCTTTGTTGATACAAACCATGGTTACATTATGGTTATCTTGTTTTGGTCTCATGAGATCATGCATCTCATGTTGATACAATTCAAGAATAAGAATATGTTCCTTCTTGTTTTGGTCTCATGGTGATCTTGCATCCCATGTTGATACAATTCAAGGATAAAATATACCCATTGATGATCCTTCTCTTTCACCGTACACCTCATATATGTTCGGTGCTACCCAAGTAATTTGTTCTTGTCTTGATTTCATTGCGATCTTGATCCCATGCTGATAAAAATCAAGATAATGCATAAGATTCCTAGTGATCATATATATATATCACTCCTCAATCCTATAATGATGCAAACTAAGTGCACACGATGCAACTAAAATTCTTCTTGTTTTGGTCACATGGTGATCTTGCATCTCCATGTGGATAAAAGTCAAGACCAAAAATTACGCTCATCTTGTTTTGGTCTCATGGCGATCTTGCATCCGATGTTGATACAATTCAAGAATAAAAATATGTCCATCTTGATTTGGTCTCATGGTGATCTTGCATCCCATGTTGATACAAATCAAGGATAGAGATAGAAATAAACCTCATATTGATTTGGTTTCATAAAGTCCTATTTTTTTTGGAAATTCACACATATTTCTTCCATATAACTTATAGTCTGGCTAGACCCCTAAATTTATCAGTATAGGGTGTAAACTTAGAGCATGTGTCTATATGTTAATTAGTCACAAGAAGTAGCATTATATGCTCGAATTTCGTACTAGTGAAAAACCATGTGAAACAAAGCCATGACAACTCAATATACATGACTTTGGCTCTTCATAGTTTAGGGTTATATATCTAGACTTTGATAATTGTCATATAATTCATCATGTCCATGCAAAACATATATTGACATATACTTCTGTTTGGTTACACTACAAGCATACAATCTATGCTATGTGGTGATAATACAAGCAAGAAGAAGTCCCGATACTTCATTTGGTTATGCTACACATGGGCACAAGGTTGCTACATGATGTTAGTACTAATACAAGTGAAGTGAAACTTCATAAAAATATTCTCATGCACCGCAGATCCAAAGTCATATAAATATTTGACTAGATTCACTTAGTCACATGCCCATATATGATATGTTTGAGACTAGAAAAACTAATATCTAAGCATAACTCATATGGCACAAACGAATCCCTCATACAGATTAAAATTAAATCATGCATTCCTTTCATATAGGTGAATGCATCCACAAAACTAAAATATAATTAGGGTCATAGCCCATGTCACTTGCACTAAACATAACATAGTTCTATTGAATATGTGATCACCAAATTTCATATAGTCCTCACATATGATGGCTCGGTACAACGCTATATACTTTGATATAAACTAAACCAAATATTCCAACCATTTCATGCATGCACATAGAAATCACATGCGTGTCAAAATTAACTCATAAAAAGTGTTATGCCCCATATTGCACATACACACGTTAGCCCGGCTAGTTAACCATTAAATAGATCTTCATATGACTAAAAAGACAACTACTACATATTTGCGATGGTTAATGAGCTAGGTATGAACGTGCTGAAGGAAATATGCCCTAGAGGCAATAATAAAGTTATTATTTATTTCCTTATTTCATGATAAATGTTTATCATTCATGCTAGAATTGTATTAACCGGAAACATGATACATGTGTGAATGCATAGACAAACAATATGTCACTAGTATGCCTCTACTAGACTAGCTTGTTAATCAAAGATGGTTATGTTTCCTAACCATGAACAAAGAGTTGTTATTTGATTAACAAGGTCACATCATTAGTAGAATGATCGGATTGACATGACCCATTCCATTAGCTTAGCACACGATCGTTTAGTATGTTGCTCTGCTTTTATCCATGACATATACATGTTCCTGTAACTATGAGATTATGCAACTCCGTTTACGGAGGAACACTTTGGTGCTACCAAACGTCACAACGAATCGGGTGATTATAAAGGAGTACTACAGTGTCTCCAAAGGCGATGTTGGGTTGGCGTATTTCGAGATTAGGTTTTGTCACTCCGATTGTCGGAGAGGTATCTCTGGGCCCTCTCGGTAATACACATCATCAAGCCTTGCAAGCATTACAACTAATGAGTTAGCTGTGAGATGATGTATTACGGAACGAGTAAAGAGACTTGCGTAACGAGATTGAACTAGGTATTGGATACCGACGATCGAATCTCGGGCAAGTAACATACCGATGACAAAGGGAACAACGATGTTGTTATGCGGTCTGACCGATAAAGATCTTCGTAGAATATGTAGGAACCAATATGGGCATCCAGGTCCCGCTATTGGTTATTGACCGAGACGTGTCTCGGTCATGTCTACATTGTTCTCGAACCGTAGGGTCCGCACGCTTAAGGTTTCGATGACGGTTATATTATGAGTTTATGTATTTTGATGTACCAAGGAGTTCGAGTCCCGGATGTGATCACGGACATGACGAGGAGTCTCGAAATGGTCGAGACATAAAGATTGATATATTGGAAGCCTATATTTTGAGTTCGAATGGTTCCGGTGAAATCGGATTTTACCGAAAACCGGGGTTACGGAACCTCCCGGAGGCTATTGGGCCTTAGTGGGCCTCGAGGGAGAAGAGAAAGGGCGGCCAGGGCAGGCCGCGCCCCCCCCCCTAGTCCGAATAGGACAAGGAGAGGCGGCGCCCCCTCCCTCTTCCCTCCCCAATCCTACTCCAACTAGGAAGGGGGAGTCCTACTCGGTGGGAGTAGGACTCCTCGGCGTCTCCTCCCTTGGGCCGGCCGCACCTCCCCTTGCTCCTTTATATACGGGGCAAGGGGCACCCTAGGACACACAAGTTTGATCTACGGATCGTTCCTTAGCCGTGTCGGTGCCCCCTCCACCATATTCCACCTCGGTCATATCGTCGCAAGCTTAGGCGAAGCTTCTGCGCGATAGAACATCAAGATCGTCACCACGCCGTCGTCTTGACAAAACTCTCCCTCCCCGGCTCTCTGGATTGGAGCCGAGGAGCGTCATCGAGCTGTCGTGTGTCAAGAACTCGGGGCACCGGAGTAACGGCGCCGGATCGGTCGGATCGCGAGGAGAACGTCGACTACTTCCTCTATGTTGTGATCGCTTCCGCCTTCGGTCTCACGAGGGTACGAGACAACACTCTCCCCTCTCGTTGCTATACATCACCATGATCTTGCGTGTGCGTAGGAAATTTTTTGAAATTACTACGTTCCCCTACAGTGGCATCCGAGCCTAAGTTTTTATGGTTTGATGTTTTGCACGAGTAGAACACAAGTGAGTTGTGGGCGATACAAGTCATACTACCTACCAAAGATGTCATACTTTGGTTCAGCGGTATTGTGAGATGAAGCGGCCCGGACCGACATTACGCGTGACGCTTACACGAGACTGGTTTCACCGCCACGAGCACTCGTTGCTTAAAGGTGATCGGCGGGTGTCTGCTCTCTCACTTTAGTTGAATCGAGTGTGGCTACGCCGGTCCTTGAGAAGGTTAAAACGGAGTCTATTTGACGAAGTATCGTTGTGGTTTTGATGCGTGGGTGAGACTGGTTCTTGCTTAAGCCCGTAGCAGCCACGTAAAATTTGCAACAACAAAGTAGAGGACGTCTAACTTGTTTTTGCAGGGCATGTTGTGATGTGATATGGTCAAGGCGTGATGCTATATTTTATTGTATGAGATGATCATGTTTTGTAACCGGTTATCGGCAATCGGCGGGAGCCATATGGTTGTCGCTTTATTGTATGAAATGCAATCGCCTTGTAATGCTTTACTTTATCACTAAGCGGTAGCGATAGTCGAGAAGCATAAGATTGGCGAGGCGACAAACGATGTTACGATGGAGATCAAGGTGTCGCGCCGGTGGCGATGGTGATCATGGTGGTGCTGCGAGATGGAGATCACGAAGCACAAGATGATGATGACCATATCATATCACTTATATTGATTTGCATGTGATGTTTATCTTTTATGCATCTTATCTTGCTTTGATTGACGGTAGCATTATAAGATGATCTCTCACTAAATTATCAAGAAGTGTTCTCCCTGAGTATGCACCGTTGCCAAAGTTCGTCGTGCCCAGACACCACGTGATGATCGGGTGTGATAAGCTCTCGTCCATCTACAACGGGTGCAAGCCAGTTTTGCACACGCAGAATACTCAGTTATACTTGACGAGCCTAGCATATGCAGATATGGCCTCGAACACGGAGACCGAAAGGTCGAGCGTGAATCATATAGTAGATATGATCAACATAAGATGTTCACCATTGAAAACTACTCCATTTCACGTGATGATCGGTTATGGTTTAGTTGATTTGGATCACGTGATCACTTAGATGACTAGAGAGATGTCTGTCTAAGTGGGAGTTCTTAAGTAATATGATTAATTGAACTTAAATTTATCATGAACTTAGTACCGATAGTATCTTGCTTGTTTATGTTTGTTTGTAGATAGATGGCTCGTCTTTGTTGTTCCGTTGAATTTTAATGCGTTCCTTGAGAAAGCAAAGTTGAAAGATGATGGTAGCAATTACACGGATTGGGTCCGTAACTTGAGGATTATCCTCATTGCTGCACGTAAGAGTTACGCCCCGGATGCACCGCTAGGTGCCGTGCCTGTTGCAGGAGCAACACCGGATGTTATGAACGTCTGGCGAGAGCAAAGCTGATGACTACTCTATAGTTCAATGTGCCATGCTTTACGCTTAGAACCGGACTTCAACGACATTTTGAGCGTCATGGAGCATATGAGATGTTCCAGAGTTGAAGTTAATATTCCAAAGAATGCCCGGATTGAGATATATGAAGTCTCCAATAAGTTCTATAGCTGCAAGATGGAGGAGAATAGTTCATTAGTGAGCACATACTCGTAATGTCCGGGTACTACAATCACTTGACACAATTGGGAGTTAATCTTCCGGATGATTGTGTCATTGATGAATTCTTCAATCACGCCACCAAGCTACAAAGGCTTCGTGATGAACTATAATATGCAAGGGTTAGTAAAGACTATACCGAGCTCTTCGCAATGCTAAAGGCTGGAGGTAGAAATCAAGAAGGAGCATCAAGTGTTGATGGTCAATAAGACCACTAGTTTCAAGAAGAAAGGCAAAGGGAAGAAGAAGGAACTTCAAGAAGAACAGCAAGCAAGTTGCTGCTCAGAGAAGAAACCCAAGTCTGGACCCAAACCTGAAATCGAGTGCTTCTACGCAAGCGACCGGTCACTTTGCGGAACAGCCCCAAGTATTTGGCGGATAAGAAGGATGGCAAGGTGAACAAAGGTATATGTGATATACATGTTATTGATGTGTACCTTACTAGAGCTCGCAGAGCACTGGTATTTGATACTGGTTCATTGCTAATATTTGCAACTCAAAGCAGGACTACGGATTGCGAACACGGCAAAGGACGAGGTGACGATCTTGCGTGGGAAATGGTTCCAAAGTCGATGTGATCGCGGTCGGCACGCTACCTCTACATCTACCTTCGGATTAGTTTTAGACCTAAATAATTGTTATTTGGTGCCTGCGTTGAGCATGAACATTATATCTGGATCTTGTTTGATGCGAGACGGTTATTCATTTAAATCGAGAGAATAATGGTTGTTCTATTTATATGAGTAATATCTTTTATGGTCATGCACCCTTGAAGAGTGGTCTATTTTGATGAATCTCGATAGTAGTGATACACATATTCATAATGTTGAAACCAAAAGATGCAGAGTTGATAATGATAGTGCAACTTATTTGTGGCAATTGCCGTTTAGGTCATATCGGTGTAAAGCGCATGAAGAAACTCCATGCCGATGGACTTTTGGAGTCACTTGATTATGAATCACTTGGCACTTATGAACCGTGCCTCATGGGCAAGATGACTAGAACCCGTTCTCGGTACTATGGAGAGAGCAACAGATTTGTTGGAAATCATACATACAGATGTTTGTGGTCCGATGAATGTTGAGGCTCGTGGCGGATATCGTTATTTTCTCACCTTCACAGATGACTTAAGCAAATATGGGTATATCTACTTAATGAAACATAAATCTGAAACATTTGAAAAGTTCAAAGAATTTCAGAGTGAAGTTGAAAATCATCGTAATAAGAAAATTAAATTTCTACGATCTGATCGTGGAGGTGAATATTTGAGTTACGAGTTTGGTCTACATTTGAAACAATGCGGAATAGTTTAGCAACTCACGCCACCCGGAACACCACAGCGTAATGGTGTGTCCGAACGTCGTAATCGTACTTTACTAGATATGGTGCGATCTATGATGTCTCTTACAGATTTACCGCTATCGTTTTGGGGTTATGCTCTAGAGACGGCCGCATTCACACTGAATAGAACACCGTCAAAATCCGTTGAGACGACATCTTATGAACTATGGTTTAGCAAGAAACCAAAGTTGTAGTTTCTTAAAGTTTGGGGATGCGATGCTTATGTGCAAAAACTTCAACCTGATAAGCTCGAATCCAAATCGGAGAAATGTGTCTTCATAGGATACCCAAAGGAGACAGTTGGGTACACCTTCTAACACAGATCCGAAGGCAAGACATTTGTTGCCAAGAATGGATCCTTTCTAGAGAAGGAGTTTCTCTCGAAAGAAGTGAGTGGGAGGAAAGTAGAACTTGATGAGGTAATTGTACCTTCTCCCTTACTTGAAAGTAATTTGTCGCAGAAACCAGTTTCTGAGACATCTACACCAAGTAGTGAGGAAGTTGATGATGTTGATCATGAAACTTCAGACCAAGTTACTGCAGAACCTCGTAGATCAACCAGAATAAGATCCGCACTGAGTGGTACGGTAATCCTGTTCGGAAATCATGCTACTAGATCATGATGAACCTACGAACTATGAAGAAGCGATGGTGAGCCCAGATTCATAAAATGGCTTGAGGCCATGAAATCTGAGATGGGATCCATGTATGAAAACAAAGTATGGACTTTGGTTGACTTGCCCGAGGGTAGGCAAGCAATAGAAAACAAGTGGATCTTCAAGAAGAAGACCGACGACGGTAATGTTATCGTCTACAAAGCTCGACTTGTCGCAAAGGGTTTTCGACAAGTTCAAGGGATTGACTACGATGAGACCTTCTCACCCGTGGCGATGCTTAAGTCTGTCCGAATCATGTTAGCAATTGTCGATTTTATGATTATGAAATTTGGCAAATGGATGTAAAGACTGCATTCCTGAATGGATTTACGGAAGAAGAGTTGTATATGATGCAACCGAAGGTTTTATCGATCCAAAGGGAGCTAACAAAGTGTGCAAGCTCCAATGATCCATTTATGGACTGGTGCAAGCATCTCGAGTTGGAATAAACGCTTTGATAGTGTGATCAAAGCATTTGGGTTCATACTGCACTTTTGGAGAAGCTTTGTATTTACAAGAAAGTGAGTGGGAGCTCTGTAGCATTTCTGATATTATATGTAGATGACATATTGCTGATCGGAAATGATATAGAATTTCTGGATAGCATAAAGGGATACTTGAATAAGAGTTTTTCAATGAAAGACCTCGGTGAAGCTGCTTACATATTGGGCATTAAGATCTATAGAGATAGATCAAGACGCTTAATTGGACTTTCACAAAGCACATACCTTGACAAAATTTTGAAGAAATTCAAAATGGATCAAGCAAAGAAAGGGTTCTTGCCTGTGTTACAAGGTGTGAAGTTGAGTAAGACTCAATGCCCGACCACTGCAGAAGATAGAGAGAAATGAAAGATGTTCCTATGCTTCAGCCATAGGCTCTATCATGTATGCAATGCTATGTACCGCACCTGATGTGTGCCTTGCTATAAGTTTAGCAGGAGGTACCAAAGTAATCCAGAGTGGATCATCGACAGCGGTCAAGAACATCCCGAAATACGAAAAGGACTAAGGATATGTTTCTCGATATGGAGGTGACAAAGAGCTCATCGTGGCGGTTACGTTGATGCAAGCTTTGACACCGATCCGGACGATTCTAAATCGCAGACCGGATACGTATTTACACTAAACGGAGGAGCTGTCGGTTGGTGCAGTTCTAAACAAAGCGTCGAGCGGGATCTACATGTGAAGCGGAATACATAGCAGCTTCGAAGCAGCTAATGAAGGAGTCGGATGAAGGAGTTCATATCCGATCTAGGTGTCATACCTAGTGCATCGGGTCCAATGAAAATCTTCGTGACAATCTCGAGCAATTGCCTTAGCGAAGGAATCCAGATTTCACAAGAAGACCAAGCACATCAAAAGACGCTTCAATTCCATCCGGACTTAGTCGGTGGGAGACATAGAGATTTGCAAGATACATACGGATCTGAATGTAGCAGACCGTTGACTAAGCCTCTTCCACGAGCAAAACATGATCAACACCAAGACTCCATGGGTGTTAGAATCATTACTATGTAATCTAGATTATTGACTCTAGTGCAAATGGGAGATCAAGGAAATATGCCCTAGAGGCAATAATAAAGTTATTATTTATTTCCTTATTTCATGATAAATGTTTATCATTCATGCTAGAATTGTATTAACCGGAAACATGATACATGTGTGAATGCATAGACAAACAATATGTCACTAGTATGCCTCTACTAGACTAGCTTGTTAATCAAAGATGGTTATGTTTCCTAACCATGAACAAAGAGTTGTTATTTGATTAACAAGGTCACATCATTAGTAGAATGATCGGATTGACATGACCCATTCCATTAGCTTAGCACACGATCGTTTAGTATGTTGCTACTGCTTTTATCCATGACATATACATGTTCCTGTAACTATGAGATTATGCAACTCCGTTTACGGAGGAACACTTTGGGTGCTACCAAACGTCACAACATAACGGGTGATTATAAAGGAGTACTACAGGTGTCTCCAAAGGCGATGTTGGGTTGGCGATTTCGAGATTAGGTTTTGTCACTCCGATTGTCGGAGAGGTATCTCTGGGCCCTCTCGGTAATACACATCATCAAGCCTTGCAAGCATTACAACTAATGAGTTAGCTGTGAGATGATGTATTACGGAACGAGTAAAGAGACTTGCGATAACGAGATTGAACTAGGTATTGGATACCGACGATCGAATCTCGGGCAAGTAACATACCGATGACAAAGGAACAACGTATGTTGTTATGCGGTCCGACCGATAAAGATCTTCGTAGAATATGTAGGAACCAATATGGGCATCCAGGTCCCGCTATTGGTTATTGACCGAGACGGTGTCTCGGTCATGTCTACATTGTTCTCGAACCGTAGGGTCCGCACGCTTAAGGTTTCGATGACGGTTATATTATGAGTTTATGTATTTTGATGTACCAAGGAGTTCGAGTCCCGGATATGATCACGGACATGACGAGGAGTCTCAAGTGGTCGAGACATAAAGATTGATATATTGGAAGCCTATATTTGGAGTTCGGAATGGTTCGGGTGAAATCGGATTTTATGAAAACCGGGGTTACGGAACCTCCCGGAGGCTATTGGGCCTTAGTGGGCCTCGAGGAGAAGAGGAAGGGCCGCCAGGGGCAGGCCGCGCCCCCCCCTAGTCCGAATAGGACAAGGAGAGGCGGCGCCCCCTTCCTCTTCCCTCCCCCAATCCTACTCCAACTAGGAAGGGGGAGTCCTACTCCCTGGGAGTAGGACTCCTCCCAGCCGCCTCCTTGGGCCGGCCGCACCTCCCCTTGCTCCTTTATATACGGGGCAAGGGGCACCCTAGACACACAAGTTTGATCTACGATCGTTCCTTAGCCGTGTGCGGTGCCCCCTCCACCATATTCCACCTCGGTCATATCGTCGCTGAAGCTTAAGCGAAGCTCTGCGCCAAGAGAACATCAAGATCGCCACCACGCCGTCGTCGACGTGAAACTCTCCTCCCGAAGCTCTCTGGATTGGAGCCCGAGGAGCGCCATCGAGCTGTACGTGTGTCAAGAACTCGGGGCGCCGAGTAACGGCGCCGGATCGGTCGGATCGCGAGGAGAACGTCGACTACTTCCTCTACGCCAGTGATCGCTTCCGCTTCGGTCTCACGAGGGTACGAGACAACACTCTCCCCTCTCGTTGCTATACATCACCATGATCTTGCGTGTGCGTAGGAAATTTTTTGAAATTACTACGTTCCCCTACACGTGCTATATGAATGAACATTGTCAAATCATGAATTTTATGCAACGCATATGTTAGCATAGGCGAAGTTCAAGGCTACCCAAGTACGCCGACGTCGAAGACAGCGAGGAGGGCTTTTATTTCTACATTTTGTAGTCTTCTTTTATTTCTACATTTTGTAGTACTCATGTGTTGCAATTCTATGTAATAGGATAGTTGGAATTCTTAATCTGGAGTTTTCTATACCGAGATGTAATTAACAGACCTTTTATGTAAATGTAAGAGTTCTGAAAATAATGTACCTGCAATGTTTGATCTCTATTTTATTCATGCATTTATGCACTTAAATTTATTCATTCTGTATCAATGACGTGGACGCGTATCTCACACGCCCGCCATTTTCCCGTCATCAGATTCTGGACCGCCCAGTGGGACATATTTCTCCCCTCATCTTTGAATTCCAACATAGCATTGCAACATATGATTTCCCATAGCACATAAATCATAAAACATTATGTCCCCATATACAAAAAAAATCAAAGAAAACTAATATATGGTTTTCTTTATTTTGAAGGTATGGAGGGCCAAGTGCAGCAGTTTGTGACCCTTCGCTTGAGCGAGCTTTGGCTTAATGTGCCAATTGGTCCTATCGTGACCTCACTAAGTGAAAGTTGGAAGACTACTGCCGCATCTCCAGTTGTACCACATCAAGAAGTCACTTCTCCACCAATGGAGGGGTTCACACCTGTTTTTTCAAAGTCTGCAAAGAGGAAAACGAGGGCTGCTAGAAAGAGGGTTGCTCAGAGTTCTGCAAGAAGGGTTACTCATGCTCCAGTGTCAGTAATGAAAGGAAAGATAGTTGAAGCAGAACCATCCGACCGCCAGTAGCTCAAGGACAAGGGAAAGAAAGTGGTGTTTGAGAAATCCGAGTTTCCGCCACTTGTTTACAAGGGAAAAGAGAAGATGGTAGAGACACTCAACTCCAAGCTACCTGAGAAAAGAGGCGGCGTTGCGGTCATATTGCCGTCAGCGTCGTCTTCAACAGGAAAGCCCACCAACGCTCGGAATATACTTCGAGCCGATGCTCCTGAGTTTGTCCCCTCACTGGCCCATAAACCTAGTGAGGAACGCTTGGGAATAATGCAAAAACGTTCTGTGGAACGAAAGGGAGTGTGCCTTACATCTGGTGACCTCAAAATAGGCCACATAAATCCAACATCTGCACCATCATTTCCTCTGTTTGAAGAAGCACCCATCTTACAAGAGTCCTTTGAAGGTTCGTTTGATGTCAGGGCGGCGTCAGACAAGACCAGCGAACCATCCTCCACATCAACACATTTCAAGAGGAAGAAGGCACGCAAAACTGTCATAGAAGGTCATCGCTGTAGTACACGAAGCCAAAAAGGTTTAGATTATGAAGAACTTGGGTCCAGCTGTGTTGGGTCTTATAATCCCCTATCGGACAGTACCCCCTGTCCATCTGAAAATGAGATAGAACTCCACCATGGTGTAGAGCATACAGAACAAGTCCTAGCCGCGAATGAAACTCGTTCGGTTGAGGAGCAATTAGCCAAACTTATGGCAGCGCTTCAGCAAAAGGAAGACGAGCTAGCAGCCCTTCGAATTCAAATGAGCAATAACCAGAACAAAGGAAATGAAGGGGATGGTGGCGCGAGTGCTAGCAGCCAACATGGAGGAGCAGGGCTTAACCTTGAGGTGATCCAAAGAATGATCGCTAAGGGGGTAAAGTCCCAGTTGATGCAAACTCAGTACTCGATGCGGCCAGGGAATGTTAAGCCATACCCACCTGATGTGGATCTAGTTCCTTTCCCAACAAATTACAGGCAGCCGCAATTTAGTAAGTTCAATGGGAGTGAATCTCCCCATGAGCATATAGCACACTTCCTTGCTGCTTGTCAAGATACATCCAACAATGGAGCACTTCTTCTTAGGCAGTTTGTACAGACTTTGTCTGGGCCTGCTTTCACTTGGTACAACAAGCTACCTCCAAGCTCTATAAAAACCTGGGAGCAAATGCAAAATTCGTTCCTCGAGCGGCTTTATAGCACGCAGAGGACGATGGGCATAACTGAGTTGACACAAACTGAACAAGGTTTTAATGAAAGGGCAGCCGAGCCGATTTCATAAATAGATGGAGAAACCAGGCTTTAATGACGCTGAGTCCGGCGCGCAGATTGTCTTCAGCATTGCAAGACGGGTTCTCCTTCAAATCCAGAGTACCTGTTGTAGCGAGTAGTGTCCGGCTTCCCATTAAGGTTGTACAATTTTGTATACATCAGAAACATTTTATATATACACATTTAATACTTTTCAATTTTATGGTCAACATTTTTCAAAACATATTTATTTTTTATGTCTACTTTTTTTCTACACATTCTATATTTTATGTAAACATCAGAAACGTTTTTTATATACATGTTTAACATTGTACAAATACATGATAATATTTTTGAAAACTTATAATTTTTTTATATGTACGTTGTTCCATACATATTATATATGTTTGCATACATTTTCTTATAGATCAGAAACATTTTTTCTGTGCACATCTGACATTTTAAAAGGCGTGCTTAACATTTATGAAAGAATTAATTTTTTTTCTATACACACTGTACTTTTTTTGCATATAATGGAAAGATTCTTTCTATACAAGTTTGACATTTCTTTAGTGCATGATTAATATTCTCTCAAAGTCTGCATATAAGTGGTTTCTATGATTAAAATATTCATAGTATTTTGAAATAAAGCCAAAAGAAAGAAAATACAAAACATATGTAAAAAAGTGAAAAAAAGTAAGAAAAATAAGTGCCGAAGGCCGCGCTGGGCGGCCCAATTGGGCATTGGAGAGTAAAAAGGGAAGACTATAGGATCGAACCTGGGTCTTCTAGGTGGAAGAGGCAGGGTCCAGCCAGGCAATTCCTAAACGGCGCCTTAAGCGTCCGTTTTTGTGTCTTCTAGGTGAAAGAGGCAGGGTCCAGCTAGGCAATTCCTAAACGGCGCCTAACGTTTTAGGTATATACGCAATCGGGCGCACACCCTCCCGCCGCACTGGCCGGGCCATTTTGATATTTCTTTCTGGGTTTTTAAAACGCAAAAAATGCTAGCGAGCACGCGATTCGAATAAGCGATCTCCCTAATATGCGACCACTAGGCAAACTCAACAGTTCGTGTAAACTTAGAGCTTTCTTACCCTTTTCTTGTTCTTCTTTCTTTTTTTGTTTTTCTTGGAAATTGGTTTGTTTCGTTTTTTCTTTTTTCTTCCTTTTCTTTCTTTCTTCTTTTCTGGTAAGTGCATGAAATTTTTTTTTTGATATTTTGTGAAATTTTTCCCAAATTCCTGAACTTTATTTCAAATCAATGTTTTTTTTTCAATCAATGAACTTTTTTCAAAATTGATGAACCTTTCTCCAAATCGATGAACCTTTTTCCAAATCGATGGCTTTTTTCAAATTGATGAACTTTTTTTCAAATTCAATGAACTTTTATCAAGTTTGATGAACTTTTTTTCAAATTCGATGAACTTTTCCAAGTTTGATGAACCTTTATTCAAATAAATGATTTTTTTTCAAAATCAATGAGCCTTTTTCCAAATTGATGATTTTTTTCAAATTCGATGAATTTTTTCCATATTCGATGATTTTTTTTTTCAAAATGAATGAACTTTTTTTCAATTTTGTGAAAATTTCTTCAAAAATGATGAATTTATTCAAATTCACAAATTTTTATAAATAATTCAGAAAATTGAGTGATGCAAGACACATGCAGTAAATAGCACAGCCGCATGTTCTGATATTGTTGGCGCTTTTATCATTCACAATAGTTGAGTTGGTCTTGTGTTTAAGCGCACTTGTTCAGTAAGGCAGTAGCTTGTGTTCGAATCCTGAGAGAGGGCACCTTTTTTTTTTTTTGCAGTTTTATAACTCTAATAAGTTCGCTGCACAGCGTCCCGAGCGTTCTTAGCAAACCGGGCAGCCTTGTTGAGCCAGGCCTAGGTGGGCAACGAGTGGGCGGCAGTACGCGTCAGCAGCGCTAAAGGCATGGCTTAGGAGCTCCCGTATAGCCAGTCCGACTGGCCAAGCACTTGCAATTTGTTGGGGGGTCATTGCCTATTGAATCAAAAACAAGGGCCGACTTAAAGAAAAAGCCAAATCGTTTTTTTCCACTTAGCAACGGCATAGGTGGTAATTTATGCAAACTCTAGGGGCAAATTCAGTGATGTACGACAAGAAGCTCTGCGTGCTTTATTATTAGGGAAAGCGTTTTCACATGATTTTTTTGGTAACAATGCCGATTTTTTTGGCCGGGGCTTGCTTCAATCATGTCTCTGTGACCGTCTTCCATGCTTTATACAGCTGCCATATTATTCGTATTAAATTTGTCATGGCAACTTTGACATCAATATTGTGACAACTTGGCAGTGGCAAATTTATCAAAAACTGAATGGCAACTTTTATGATGATTTTTCTCACTAAACATAGTCAGATGGATCGAGCTCTCATCGGTGGTGAGAAGGATTGTCGATCAGGCGGTTTAAGTTGCCGAATAGTTTTAGTCATGTACGAACACAAGACCCATGAAACATGCATGCTTTATTGAATTTGATTGATTACATCTTGCATGGTACTAGTATTAGCGAATTAGAAAATTGACTACTATATATCACGAAGTGCGTGCAGTACATCTGACTTGTATTAGGTTGGTCAAATTGATGACCTAAGGGTACACGCATGTAAAGAGAGGGAGTAATGGATTGGATGGCAAGCACTGTGTCAGCACGCGAAAGAGATGGAGCGAATCATTCGTTTTTAATAAGTTCCAAGAGGATATGTGATCTCCGCCGCGCCAGGTCATATCGCCTTCCAGTTCGATGGCCGTGTTCAAGTTTGTGCGTCCTATTGGAGCACCGGAGAACGCCTCCGCCACACACCAAAAGATACGGCCCGTCGTTCGACGACTTTCGGCCATCGACGATGCCCAAAACGGCGGGCATGTGATGGTTTCTTCTTCTGCTACAAATCAATTCCCGTGAGTGCATAGATGTACATAGAAATAATCAATTGGTTGATTACGAGTGATAAGATGAGCAAATCTTTTGGCTTTATTCCCTTCTTCTTATCAGACGGAGAAGTGCTTTGAGCGTCCGCTGCCGCGTCTTGCAGCCGGTGGGGAGTCTGGGAGTCTGGGAGCGCCATGAGCGCGCACTGGGAGTCTGGGAGTCGACAGGCCGATGGGGAGCGGTCGTCCCGTTTTGCACCTCCGCGGTGTGCCGCCGTCGTTCCTTAAGGAGACGGGGCTGGCTGGAGCGCCGTCGTGTGTGCCCTCATCTTGCCGCCGATGCCAATTCGCCAATGGCTTGGTCGCAGCGTCAACGCTTAGCTCCTCTCGTGTGGCCTTTCTCTCAACGGAGAGCAAAAGTGCTGATAACGTGTAAAGAAACGAACGCAATGAACAACAAATGATCTCTGTCTCTCTTATTGATGATGACTGTTACATATATATAACCCCTGGGGAATGTATCCGGTGCACTCGCACTTGTGGTGCTACCGGTGCACCGAATGCTATAAAATATTTTAAAAAAAACTGAAAAAAAATCTAGCACGTTAACGCAACATCAATGCATGATGTCACAAAATTTCGTATACAAATTCAAAATATTTTTTGAGATACAAAAATGACAAATTTGACATCAGTTTGATAATGGGCCAAATCTAAAGCCCAAGATATGTTATGTACTATTTAGTATTGAATTTGTCATTTTTGTTTTTCAAGTTATGTTTCAAATTTTGACTTGAAATTTTGTGACAACCTACATTGATGTTGTGTGAGTGTGCTAACTTTTTTTTTAGAATTTTTTAAACATTTTTAAAGCATAATGTGAGTTTGGTGCACGGGTAGCACCACAAGCTTGGTGCACGAGATATTTCCCCAAAACCCCCGAAGGGGTGCGTCCGAAGGGACGTGACTGTTACATAGAGGGAGGAGGGGATGCGACGACTCCCGAAGTGGTGTCGCTAGTTTGTTGGGATAAGTAGAGATTATCTCTAATTAATGTCAGGATTAATTAAATCCTAACAGTTTTTAATAAGTTCCAAGAGTCATTTATTGAAACTCACATAGTTTATGTCACCCAACTGTGTTAATTAAACTCACATAGTTTAGGATTTAGGATAGTTTATGTGATCTCCTCATGTTTATTGGATATTGCCTTAAAAATCAAGTGTTTGGCTTGAATCTAACCTTTTCTTGTTGGATTTAAGATTTCAAATCAACTTGACCAACACAGAAGATATCACATCAACAAAATAAAAATAAAAGATAACAACATAAAATTACTACTTTCTCCGATCCAAAACAATTGTCGTGGCATTTATGACATGAATTCGATACAGTGAAGGAATAAGTAGTAGTACTAAATTAACTCTGGAAGGAACAAGCTGTCAAAAAATAAAAAGTTTTGGAAGGCACAACACACACATAGATGTTCCGATCGACCACGAACTTTGGATCGATCTACTCCCTCCGTTTTAAAATAGATGACCCAATTTTATACTAAAGTTGGTACAAAGTTGAATCATTTATTTTGGAATGAAGGGAGTAGCGCCTTAAAAAAATCAACGTGGCGAACCTATCTACGAGTCTCCCACGCCCCCTTGTGTTTTCGACAACGGGGTAGTACTCGTACTCGTGAAAGAACAGTACCAAAGCACTACACAGGCCGAGGCAACACAGATGCCTATGCCCCCCGCGACGGACGCGCCATGGTCGAGCTTGGTCCCAGGATAGTTTCTCTGGGAGAACGCCATGAGGCCGATTGAGATGAGGATTAGCGCGACAGCGAAGGAGAACAGCATCCACGTGCACGCGAACCCGATGTACTCGCTCGGCTCCGCCACCATCGCCGCGAGCTCGTCGTCGTCCTTCTTGGGAACAGGATTCTCGACGTCGGCCATCGAGGTACCTCCTTCTTTTGCTAGGCTGTCTCTCGATCGACGATCGATCTATCAAGTACGCAGGGGCGTCGATGATGAGATGCGATCGTTGAAAAAGAGAAGAGGTACTCGTTTCAAAAAAAAAAAAAAGAGAAGAGGTAGCCTGCGTCCTAGGCTTCTTTCGGTTTATATATTCACAAGCGAAGAGGTAACTTGCGTCCTAACAACGTGTATTTATCTGTTGCTTAAGCCGATACCTCTGGGAACACGTAACTAAAAGGCAGGAATTGTAACGGACATCACGCGAGAGCAGAGACCTGCTCTTGTACGTACAGTGTCTACTCCTGTCCGTGCTCTGCTGCAGCCGCCGAATTTTGGTCCCAGTTGGAGTCCTTCCATTCGATAATACTACGTCCACGGAGAGACAACGGACCTTTACGGGCTCCCTTCACACTAAATTAACCTCCCCCCCTCCACCCCACACCGCGGACCTCCTATGTGCCGCGCTCTGCGGCAAATTGCCGCCGCGACGCACACCCGGAGCCCCGACTGGGCCGGCCCATTTAGCCGTCCTGACGATGTAAAAATATAGCAATAAATCAGACGGAGGTGGGAATCGAATTGCCTAGATAGAGACTGAGTGGAGATGGCTCGCTCTCCCCTCCTCTCCCCCTCTCCCCTCGCATCGGGTGAAGCGCCATTGACGCCATTAAAGCGCACCAACTCTCAGCGTCCCACCCACCCCCGCGCCTCGTCGAGCTCTCCCCGCCCCAGATCCCCACCTCAGAGCCCTCATGGTTGGAGCGCGCCGCGTGTGAGGGTTCGCCCGGCTTCTTGCCGGTGGCAAGGTGGCGGAGCATGGCGCCCCATCGCCTGCAGCGCGCCACGCTCCGAGATCGACCCTCACTCGCCGAAGGCTCGCCGCGAGATGCGCCGGGTGGTGATGGAGCGCTTCCCCGACCGGGACGAGTGGGGGGAGATCCACCTCCACATCCTCCGCCACGCGAACTTCGTCGAGCGCACGCGCTTCATCGGAGACGATGGCTGCGAGGATCTAGAGCTCCTCTTCTGGGCGATCCCGGAGGCGGAGTCGTCGGACCCGCGCCAAGCTGCGCGGTGGGAGAACTTCAGGACGGCGAATCCATCCAGGCTCAACATCAGGCCGCCGTCGTGGGTGGGCATCGCCAACATCCCGCCGGAATTTCTTCCGCCGGACACCGTTTGGCCTCCACGCCGCCAGTAGACCGTCGTCCCCAACTGATTCAAGCTCAGCGACAACCCATCGAACCCCCGCCGTGGCCAGGCGAATCAGGTATGCATCGGATTCGTGCTGATTCAATTTTGAAATCTCGATTGAGGAACTTCCGTTCACGGCAGAGGGGGGACGTGTTCTCGTGCGTTTCGATTGATAAATCGTTAGGTAACTTTGCTGGTATCGGATTGGGGGTTCTCCCTCATCGGTCTGTTAATCGGGAGGGATTGGGCGCTGTTTGTGCAGCTGGGGGGGGGGGCCTCACCGGAGGTGTGCTCCGACGAGGTGCCTCTCCGTGAAGGTAGTTCCGAAGCCGTGCCCGGGGCAGCGACGCCGTGACGTTTCCCCCGTTCGAATCCAGCGTTGACAGGGCCCACTTTCAAAGTGCGTCTCTCTGGGAAGAAGACGGGGAATAAAGGTGGGTTACGTATTCCTGAAAACCTAGAAAGTGTGGAGGAGCATTTTGGCCAGCTTTGGCTCATTCCTTCCCCCCTCCCCCGCCGTCTCAACCCTAAATCTCACCTTCCCCACCCTAGAACCGAAACCAACTCCGGGTTCATTTGTTGGATCCGGAAAGACCTGATCGACAGCAACACATTTACCGCCACCGACTGCTTCCCAGCTTCGATTCGTCCGTTCGATCCTCCACCAAGAAAAATCAAGGTTACGAGAGAGGGGATTGGACCCGGTTCCCTGTCGTTTGCGGAGGTAGTGAAGCGTGGTGCTATGATGGCTGATCGTCGGGCTGGAAGCAGCGGCAACCCTACCGCCGGCCAGTCTAAGGTGCCGGTGCAGAAGGCTACCTCCTTTGCTGGGCGCAAGCAGCCATCTGCTCCGCCGGCAAAGGAACAAGTCCATGCACCAAAACCAGCTAGATCCACTACTTCGATCAAGGGCTCACTCGTGCATCATCCCAATCAGGAAGTGGAGGTTGAGCAAGCCACGGATCCAAGGTATTAGGATATGATATGTTTTAATTGTGGGGGTCCAGGCCATTATGTGGGGAATCGTGTCAAGCCAAAACCTGCTTCATTTGCCAAAAAACCATAATGTTAACAATCTGTGCGGCTTGGACAAAAGTTCAGCCCATCGCTTTCTTTTGGTAGTGGGGCGCGAGGACTTGGTTTCTACCATGTAGATGTGCCTATTGCTAATGAGTCGAAGTGGTTAAACTTTCAGAATTGTGCTGTGGTTAATATACTGAAAGGAGAAGTGGACTGTCCCAAGTTGATGGAATTACTTACTGCAACCTTTTGCAAAACTAGACAGTGGCCTTGGCAGATCAGAGGACTGTCTAGTAAGACCTTTTTGGTCAGGTTTCCCCCATGGAAGAAAGTGGAGGATCTCATTGAGTTGCCTGGGTTCTCTCTGCCTCAGGATGTTAATGTCACTCTAACTGAATGGAAAGGAGGATGTGAGCCTTTTGGTGAACTGGTTGAAGCTTGGGTACTAGTGGAGGGCATCCCTCCCAAGTGGTGTACATGGAAAGTTTTTGCTCAGATTGCTTCCCTATTTGGGGCTCTAACTGATGTTGACTGGAATGGTATGTTTAGGACTTTCTTTGAAAATGTCAGGATTAAGATTGCTTGCAGAGATCCAACCAAAATACCTTTTGAGAGGTTAATTGAGATGAAAAAGAAACTTTTCCTGCTTGGATTTACTGTTGAGGGCTTTGAGCAGGTGGGTGGGATTGATTCTGTCATTGATATTGAAGATGATGAGGATGGTAATGAAGAGGGAGAAGAAGGTGGAGAGGATCAACTGGAAGAAGGCAAGGAGACCCATGAAGAACATAATTCTGATGGGTCAGAGGATGGAGGGCTGGCCATTGATGAATTGGACAAAGCTAACTTTCCTTCAAAACATGGATCTGCTGGCAATAAAAGTGCAAAAGACTTGGTGTTCTCACCCATGGAACCCTACCATGACTCTGATCAGGACAACTTTGTTCTGGCATGTGCTTCTGCTAAAACTGTCAAAGCTTCTACATCTTCTGATGTGCTTGTGGAGCTATGTGACCAAAACAAACAAATGGTGGGCCCACAAAATAGAGCTGGTCCATATGTTGATCAGGGGAGTGAGGATGTGATCCAAGGAACTCCTGCTACTATCTGGAGAAAGGGGAGTGCAACATTGGATGGGGAAAAATCTGGGAGTATGGACTATTGTGAGGACCTACTTAAATCTGTGGACTTATCTGAGTCTGAAAATGAGGAGATGGCAGAGGAGGATTTGGGGGTTCTTCCTCCTGAAGCCATCCATATCTTGCAAAGTGAGACTCTGAAGAGATCTCTGCTGGATTCACTGAATCAAGCCCAGAAGGAGGGAGTTATCCCAGAGAGAGGTGTCAAGTGGGGGCCTGTGGTTGCAAAAAAACCTAACACAAGAGGACATGGGAACATCAACATCATGGAGAAAGCTGCTGCATACAAGAGGAAAAAGAATCTGGAGGTTCCTGAGACTTCTAAAGGTAAATCTTTTTCCACTGTTGATAAGACTGTTCTTGCTGACCACCTAGGGCAAATGAATTTAATTATTGGTGGTGATGATTCTTACAAAATTAAAGTCATTAATGATATGGTGGCTGAGGAAAGAGAGAGGTGTCTGGTTTTTGCCAGTAATAATCCTGAGATTGTTCTCCCTGAGAATCTTGATATTGAAGTTGATGAGTTAGTTAGTACTCCTGTGAGTGTTTCTTCTTGTAAGCCAGTTGGCACTGCTGTTGCTTGCAGGAGAACACCCATTGTTCTGACTAAGGCTAAGCCTTGTGGCTTATCTCACCCTTTTAAAGTTACTTAAATGATAGGTCTTGTTTGGAATATTAGGGGTCTTGGGCAACCTGGGAAAATTCAGTGCCTTTGTGATACTGTTGCTAAAACTAATCCTGACTTTATTGGGTTTCAAGAAACGAAAAGGGAGGTTATTTCTGAGGGTTTCCTCAAATCTATTGACAAGTTTAATGAATTTGTTTGGCATTTCTTGCCTGCTGATAATACTGCTGGTGGGATTCTTCTGGGTTTTAAGGACAATGTTTTTGAGGTTATTGGCTTTATTAACCAGAGGTTTTCTATTGTAGCTACTGTCAAGAATAAGAATGATAACTTTACTTGGCAGATGCTAGTGGTGTATGGTTCTGCATACCTAGAATATAAGTTGGATTTTATAGCTGAACTGCATGATACCCTGAATGTAGCTACCTACCCTGTTATGATTTGTGGGGACTTCAATTTAGTCAGAAATGATGCTAAGAAAAGTAGTGGGCAAATTAACCAACAGACTACCTTCCTTTTTAATGATTGGGTCAATATATGGGCCCTGATGGAAATTTCTGTTTCCAATAGAGTCTTCACATGGTCTAATAATCAGAGTTCTCCCATTTTTGCTGTTCTTGATAGAGTGTTCACCTCTGTGGACTGGGATGCTCACTTCCCCTTTTCAACACTAACTGCCCTCCCTAGGGTGGGAAGTGATCACACACCCTTGGTCCTTGACACTGGTGCTAGGGCACCAACTAACCCCAAACCATTTAGGTTTGAGAAATGGTGGCTGTCTCAACCTGGGTTCCACCAGGTGGTTGCAGAGGCTTGGAACTCTGTGGCCTCTTCGACTTCATCTTCTGACAATTGGATGATTAAGGCAAGGATGCTTAGGAAAAAAACCAAAGGGTGGAGTATTAATAGAGAAGCTGATTTGAAGAAAAGGAAAAAGGCACTCCTTGTGGAGTTTGATAGCCTTGATGTCCTCTCTGAATCTCAGCAGCTTTCTGCTGTGGATTTTGAGAGGATGAAGAATGTTAGGAATGAATTGGATGACATTTGGAAGAAAGAAGAGACTGCCTTATGGCAAAGATCTAGAGACAGAAAAATCTTGGAGGGGGATAGAAATAATGCCTATTTTCAGGCTCTTGCTAATCATAGACACAGGAAAAATCATATTGCTGAGTTGAATAGTCCTTGGGGGGGGGGGGGTAGTCACCTCTACCAAGGATATGCTGGATGTGGCCACTTCCTTTTATAAGGAGCTGTTTGCGTTTGAACCTAGACCTGACATTCACCTGGATTCTGATTTCTGGGCTGATGATGAAATGGTGAGTGTGGAGGAAAGAGAACACCTGGAGAGATCTTTTTCTGAAGATGAAATAAAACAGGCCATAATGAGCTCCTATGATAGTGGTGCTCCAGGTCCTGATGGCCTATCCTTTTTATTCTACCAAACATTTTGGGATTTGATTAAAGAGGATTTTATGTGTATGGTTAGAGATTTTGAGGATGGGGTGTTGGATATGTATAAACTGAACTATGCCATCATTACTCTCATACCTAAAGTGCCTTTGGCTAGAGATATGAAAAACTTTAGACCTATTAGTTTAAGTAACTGTGCTGTGAAAATTTTCTCTAAAGCCATGACTACTAGGGCTTCCCCTCTATGTGACAGGCTTATTTCTTCTAATCAAACTGCCTTCATCAAGGGCAGGTTTATTTTGGAAAGTGTGGTTATGGCCCATGAGGTCATCCATGAGATTCATAGATCTGGTTCAAGCGGGTTAATCCTTAAACTTGACTATGAGAAAGCCTATGATAGAGTTAGTTGGGATTTTCTGAAAGAGATGCTTCTTTCTAGAGGCTTTGGTAACAAGTGGGTAGGGTGGGTGATGTCTACTATCCACCAAGGGACTTGCCAGGTTAGGATTAATGACACTAATGGCCCTCAATTTGTGGGGGTCAAGGTTTAAAACAAGGTGACCCCCATTCCTCCTTGCTGTTCAATCTGGTAGCTGATGTCTTTTCTAAAATGCTACATAAAGCTGTCAATAACAACTTGATTTGTGGGCTTCTGCCTAATGCAATTCCTGGGGGTGTGGTCAGCCTGCAGTATGCTGATGACACCATCATTTTCTTGGATTACTCTATTGAATATGCCAAGAACTTGAAATGGATCCTATCATGCTTTGAGAAGCTTTCTGGTTTGAAAATTAATTTTCATAAAAGTGACTTGCATACCATAAATGTTCATGAACAAAGGGCTAAAGATTTTACTCAGGTTTTTTGCTGCCAGCTGGGGGATTTCCCCTTTAAATATCTAGGTGTCCCTCTGCATTTTAAAAAACTTAGGAAAGAAGACCTGCAACCCATCATAGATAGGATTATTAAGAATATAGCTGGATGGTTAGGGAACGTAGTAATTTCAAAAAAATTCCTGTTGGGGAACGTAGTAATTTCAAAAATTTTCCTACGCACACGCAAGATCATGGTGATGCATAGCAACGAGGGGAGAGTGTTGTCTCACGCACTCGCAGACCAAGCGAAGCGATCACAACGTAGAGGAAGTAGTCGACGATCTCCTCGCGATCCAACCGATCCTAGCGCCATTACTCGGCGCCCCAGTTCTTGACACACGTACAGCTCGATGACGCCCTCGGCTCCAATCCAAGAGAGCTCGGGGAGGAAGAGTTTACGTCGACGATGGCGTGGTGGCGATCTTGATGTTCTACGGCGCAGGCTTCGCCTAAGCTTTGCGGACGATATGACCGAGGTGGAATATGGTGGTGGGGGCACCGCACGGCTAAGGAACGATCCGTAGATCAACTTGTGTGTTCTAGGGTGCCCCCTGCCTCAGATATAAAGGAGCAAGGGGGTGCGGCCGGCCCTTGGAGGCGGCCGAGGAGTCCTACTCCCACCGGAGTAGGACTCCCCCTTCCTAGCTGGATTAGGATTGGGGGAGGAAAGAGGAAGGGGCGCCGCCTCTCCTTGTCCTATTCGGACTAGGGGGGGCGCGCGGCCTGCCCCGGCCGCCCTTCCTCTTCTCCCTCATGGCCCACTAAGGCCCAATAACCCCGGAGGGTTCCGTAACCCGGTGTTCCTAAAAAATCGATTTCACCCGGAACCATTCGAACTCCAAATATAGGCTTCCAATATATCAATCTTTATGTCTCGACCATTTCGAGACTCCTCGTCATGTCCGTGATCACATCCGGACTCAACTTCTTCGGTACATCAAAATACACAAACTCATAATATAACCGCCATCGAAACCTTAAGCGTGCGGACCCTACGGTTCGAGAACAATGTAGACATGACCGAGACACGTCTCGGTCAATAACCAATAGCGGACCTGATGCCCATATTGGCTCCTACATATTCTACGAAGATCTTTATCGGTCGACCGCATAACAACATACGTTGTTCCCTTTGTCATCGGTATGTTACTTGCCCGAGATTCGATCGTCGGTATCCAATACCTAGTTCAATCTCGTTACGCAAGTCTCTTTACTCGCTCCGTAATACATCATCTCACAGCTAACTCATTAGTTGTAATGCTTGCAAGGCTTAAGTGATGTGTATTACCGAGAGGGCCAGAGATACCTCTCCACAATCGGAGTGACAAAACCTAATCTCGAAATACGCCAACCCAACATCTGCCTTTGGAGACACCTGTAGTACTCCTTTATAATCACCCGATTCGCTGTGACGCTTGGTAGTACCAAAGTGTTCCTCCGTAAACGGAGTTGCATAATCTCATAGTTATAGGAACATGTATAAGTCATGGATAAAAGCAGTAGCAACATACTAAATGATCGTGTGCTAAGCTAATGGAATGGGTCATGTCAATCGATCATTCAACTAATGATGTGACCTTGTTAATCAAATAACAACTCTTTGTTCATGGTTAGGAAACATAACCATCTTTGATTAACAAGCTAGTCTAGTAGAGGCATACTAGTGACATATTGTTTGTCTATGCATTCACACATGTATCATGTTTCCGGTTAATACAATTCTAGCATGAATGATAAACATTTATCATGAAATAAGGAAATAAATAATAACTTTATTATTGCCTCTAGGGCATATTTCCTTGATCTCCCACTTGCACTAGAGTCAATAATCTAGATTACATAGTAATGATTCTAACACCCATGGAGTCTTGGTGTTGATCATGTTTTGCTCGTGGAAGAGGCTTAGTCAACGGTGCTGCTACATTCAGATCCATATGTATCTTGCAAATCTCTATGTCTCCCACCGGACTAAATCCGGATGGAATTGAAGCGTCTCTTGATGTGCTTGGTCCTCTTGTGAAATCTGGATTCCTTTGCTAAGGCAATTTCTCCATATTGTCACGTAAGATTTTCATTGACCCGATGCACTAGGTATGACACCTAGATCCGATATGAACTCCTTCATCCGCACTCCTTCATTAGCTGCTTCGAAGCTGCTATGTACTCCGCTTCACATGTAGATCCCGCCACGACGCTTTGTTTAGAACTGCACCAACCGAGAGCTCCTCCGCTTAGTGTAAATACGTATCCGGTCTGCGATTTAGAATCGTCCGGATCGTGTCAAAGCTTGCATCAACGTAACTGTTCTTTATGAGCTCTTTGTCACCCCCATATACGAGAAACATATCCTTAGTCCTTTTCGTATTTCAGATGTTCTTGATCGCTGTCCATGATCCACTCTGGATTACTTTGGTACCTCCTGCTAAGCTTATAGCAAGGCACACATCAGGTCTGGTACACAAGATTGCATACATGATAGAGCCTATGGTCAAGCATATGGAACATCTTTCATTTTCTCTATATCTTCTGCAGTGGTCGGGCATTGAGTCTTACTCAACTTCACACCTTGTAACACAGGCAAGAACCCTTTCTTTGCTTGATCCATTTTGAACTTCTTCAAAATTTTGTCAAGGTATGTGCTTTGTGAAAGTCCAATTAAGCGCCTTGATCTATCTCTATAGGTTTTGATGCCCAATATGTAAGCAGCTTCACCGAGGTCTTTCATTGAAAAACTCTTATTCAAGTATCCCTTTATGCTATCCAGAATTCTATATCATTTCCGATCAGAATATGTCATCTACATATAATATCGAAATGCTACTGAGCTCCCACTCACTTTCTTGTAAATACAAAGCTTCTCCAAAAGTCTCAGATGAACCCAAATGCTTTGATCACACTATCAAAGCGCTTATTCCAACTCCGAGATGCTTGCACCAGTCCATAAATGGATCGCTGGAGCTTGCATACTTTGTTAGCTCCTTTGGATCGATAAAACCTTCGGTTGCATCATATACAACTCTTCTTCCGTAAATCCATTCAGAATGCGTCTTTACATCCATTTGCCAAATTTCATAATCATAAAATGCGGCAATTGCTAACATGATTCGGACAGACTTAAGCATCGCTACGGGTGAGAAGGTCTCATCGTAGTCAATCCCTTGAACTTGTCGAAAACCCTTTGCGATAAGTCGAGCTTTGTAGACGAGAACATTACCGTCGCCGTCGGTCTTCTTCTTGAAGATCCACTTGTTTTCTATTGCTTGCCGACCCTCGGCAAGTCAACCAAAGTCCATACTTTGTTTTCATACATGGATCCCATCTCGATTTCATGGCCTCAAGCGATTTTATGGAATCTGGGCTCACCATCGCTTCTTCATAGTTCGTAGGTTCATCATGATCTAGTAGCATGATTTCCGAACAGGATACCGTACCACTCAGTGCGGATCTTACTCGGTTGATCTACAAGGTTACAGAGTATCTTGATCTGAAGTTTCATGATCAACATCATCAACTTCCTCACTATTTGGTGTAGATGTCTCAGAAACCGGTTTCTGCGACAAACTACCTTCAAGTAAGGGAGAAGGTACAATTACCTCATCAAGTTCTACTTTCCTCCCACTCACTTCTTTCGAGAGAAACTCCTATTCTAGAAAGGATCCATTCTTGGCAACAAATGTCTTGCCTTCGGATCTGTGATAGAAGGTGTACCCAACTGTTTCCTTTGGGTATCCTATGAAGACACATTTCTCCGATTTGGGTTCGAGCTTATCAGGTTGAAGTTTTTTCACATAAGCATCGCATCCCCAAACTTTAAGAAACGACAACTTTGGTTTCTTGCTAAACCATAGTTCATAAGGTGTCGTCTCAACGGATTTTGACGGTGTTCTATTCAGGTGAATGCGGCCGCCTCAAGTGCATAACCCCAAAACGATAGCGGTAAATCAGTAAGAGACATCATAGATCGCACCATATCTAGTAAAGTGCGACACGACGTTCGACACACCATTACGCTGTGGTGTTCCGGTTGGCGGAGTTGCTAAACTATTCCGCATTGTTTCAAATGTAGACCAAACTCAGAACTCAAATATTCACCTCCACGATCGATCGTAGAAACTTAATTTTCTTATTACGATGATTTTCAACTTCACTCTGAAATTCTTTGAACTTTTCAAATGTTTCAGACTTATGTTTCATTAAGTAGATATACCCATATCTGCTTAAATCATCTGTGAAGGTGAGAAAATAACGATATCCGCCACGAGCCTCAACATTCATCGGACCACATACATCTCGTATGTATGATTTCCAACAAATCTGTTGCTCTCTCCATAGTGCCGAGAACGGGTTTTAGTCATCTTGCCCATGAGGCACGGTTCGCAAGTGCCAAGTGATTCATAATCAAGTGACTCCAAAAGTCCATCGGTATGGAGTTTCTTCATGCGCTTTACACGATATGACCTAAACGGTAGTGCCACAAATAAGTTGCACTATCATTATCAACTCTGCATCTTTTGGCTTCAACATTATGAATATGTGTATCACTACTATCGAGATTCATCAAAAATAGACCACTCTTCAAGGGTGCATGACCATAAAAGATATTACTCATATAAATAGAACAACCATTATTCTCTCGATTTAAATGAATAACCGTCTCGCATCAAACAAGATCCAGATATAATGTTCATGATCAACGCAGCACCAAATAACAATTATTTAGGTCTAAAACTAATCCCGAAGGTAGATGTAGAGGTAGCGTGCCGACCGCGATCACATCGACTTTGGAACCATTTCCCACGCGCATCGTCACCTCGCCCTTTGCCGTTGTTCGTTAAATCCGTAGTCCTGTTTGAGTTGCAAATATTAGCAATGAACCAGATCAAATACCAGTGCTATGCGAGCTCTAGTAAGGTACACATCAATAACATGTATATCACATATACCTTTGTTCACCTTGCCATCCTTCTTATCCGCCAAATACTTGGGGCAGTTCCGCTTCCAGGACGGTCGCTTGCAATAGAAGCACTCGGTTTCAGGTTTAGGTCCGACTTGGGTTTCTTCTCTGAGCAGCTACTTGCTTGCTGTTCTTCTTGAAGTTCCCTTCTTCTTCCCTTTGCCTTTCTTCTTGAAACTAGTGCTCTTATTGACCATCAACACTTGATGCTCCTTCTTGATTTCTACCTCCGCAGCCTTTAGCATTGCGAAGAGCTCGGTATAGTCTTTACTAACACTTGCATATTATAGTTCATCACGAAGCCTTTGTAGCTTGGTGGCGTGATTGAAGAATTCATCAATGACACAATCATCCGGAAGATTAACTCCCAGTTGAGTCAAGTGATTGTAATACCCGGACATTTTGAGTATGTGCTCACCGATGAACTATTCTCCTCCATCTTGCAGCTATAGAACTTATTGGAGACTTCATATCTCTCAATCTGGGCATTCTGTTGGAATATCAACTTCAACTCCTAGAACATCTCATATGCTCCATGACGCTCAAAACGTCGTTGAAGTCCCGTTCTAAGCCGTAAAGCATGGCACATCGAACTATAGAGTAGTCATCAGCTTTGCTTTGCCGACGTTCTTAACGCCGTCGGTTAGCATCAAGAAGAGGCACGGCACCTAGCGGTGCATCCAGACGTAACTCTTCCGTGCAGCAATGAGGATAATCCTCGAGTTACGGACCCGATCCGTGTAATTGCTACCATAATTGAACTTTGCTTTCTCAAGGAACGCATTAAAATTCAACGGAACAACAAAGACGAGCCATCTATCTACAATCAAACATAGACAAGCAAGATACTATCAGTACTAAGTTCATGATAAATTTAAGTTCAATTAATCATATTACTAAAGAACTCCCACTTAGACAGACATCTCTCTAGTCATCTAAGTGATCACGTGATCCAAATCAACTAAACCATAACCGATCATCACGTGAGATGGAGTAGTTTTCAATGGTGAACATCTTATGTTGATCATATCTACTATATGATTCACGCCGACCTTTCGGTCTCCGTGTTCCGAGGCCATATCTGCATATGCTAGGCTCGTCAAGTATAACTGAGTATTCTGCGTGTGCAAAACTGGCTTGCACCCGTTGTAGATGGACGAGAGCTTATCACACCCGATCATCACGTGGTGTCTCGGCACGATTTAACTTTGGCAACGGTGCATACTCGTGGAGAACACTACTTGATAATTTTAGTGAGAGATCATCTTAAAATGCTACCGTCAATCAAAGCAAGATAAGATGCATAAAGGATAAACATCACATGCAATCAATATAAGTGATATGATATGGCCATCATCATCTTGTGCTTGTGATCTCCATCTCCGAAGCACCGTCGTGATCACCATCGTCACCGGCGCGACACCTTGATCTCCATCGTAGCATCGTTGTCGTCTACGCCACCTATTGCTTCTACGACTATCGCTACCGCTTAGTGATAAAGTAAAGCAATTACAGGGCGTTTGCATTTCATACAATAAAGCGACAACCATATGGCTCCAGCCAGTTGCCGATAACTTCGGTTACAAAACATGATCATCTCATACAAAATATAGCATCACGTCTTGACCATATCACATCACAACATGCCCTGCAAAAACAAGTTAGACGTCCTCTACTTTGTTGTTGCAAATTTTACGTGGCTGCTACGGGCTTAAGCAAGAACCAATCTCACCTACGCATCAAAACCACAATGATACTTCGTCAAATAGACTCCGTTTTAACCTTCTCAAGGACCGGCGAGCCACACTCAGTTCAACTAAAGTGAGAGAGACAGACACCCGCCAATCACCTTTAAGCAACGAGTGCTCGTGAGCGGTGAAACCAGTCTCGCGTAAGCGTCTGGCGCTAATGTCGGTCCGGCCGCTTCATCTCACAATACCGCTGAACCAAAGTATGACATGCTGGTAGGTAGTATGACTTGTATCGCCCACAACTCACTTGTGTTCTACTCGTGCAAAACATCAAACCATAAAAACCTAGGCTCGATACCACTTTGTTGGGGAACGTAGTAATTTCAAAAATTTCCTACGCACACGCAAGATCATGGTGATGCATAGCAACGAGAGGGGAGAGTGTTGTCTACGTACCCTCGTAGACCGAAGCGGAAGCGATCACAACGTAGAGGAAGTAGTCGTACGATCTCCTCGCGATCCAACCGATCCTAGCGCCATTACTCCGGCGCCCCCGAGTTCTTGACACACGTACAGCTCGATGACGCTCCTCGGCTCCAATCCAGAGAGCTCGGGAGGAAGAGTTTCACAAGATGACGGCGTGGTGGACGATCTTGATGTTCTATCGCGCAGGCTTCGCCTAAGCTTTGCGGACGATATGACCGAGGTGGAATATGGTGGTGGGGGCACCGACACGGCTAAGGAACGATCCGTAGATCAACTTGTGTGTTCTAGGGTGCCCCTACCCCGTATATAAAGGAGCAAGGGGGGCGGCCGGCCCTTGGAGGAGGCGGGCGAGGAGTCCTACTCCCACCGAGTAGGACTCCCCCTTCCTAGTTGGATTAGGATTGGGGGAGGGAAAGAGGGAAGGGGCGCCGCCTCTCCTTGTCCTATTCGGACTAGGGGGCGCGCCTGCCCTGCCGCCCTTCCTCTTCTCCCTCATGGCCCACTAAGGCCCAATAACCCCGGAGGTTCCGTAACCCCTGTTCCTAAAAAATCGATTTCACCCTAACCATTCGAACTCCAAATATAGGCTTCCAATATATCAATCTTTATGTCTCGACCATTTCGAGACTCCTCGTCATGTCCGTGATCACATCCGGGACTCAACTTCTTCGGTACATCAAAATACACAAACTCATAATATAACCGCCATCGAAACCTTAAGCGTGCGGACCCTACGGTTCGAGAACAACGTAGACATGACCGAGACACGTCTCCGGTCAATAACCAATAGCGGGACCTGGATGCCCATATTGGCTCCTACATATTCTACGAAGATCTTTATCGGTCGACCGCATAACAACATACGTTGTTCCTTTGTCATCGGTATGTTACTTGCCCGAGATTCGATCGTCGGTATCCAATACCTAGTTCAATCTCGTTACCGGCAAGTCTCTTTACTCATTCCGTAATACATCATCTCACAGCTAACTCATTAGTTGTAATGCTTGCAAGGCTTAAGTGATGTGTATTACCGAGAGGGCCCAGAGATACCTCTCCGACAATCGGAGTGACAAAACCTAATCTCGAAATACGCCAACCCAACATCCGCCTTTGGAGACACTGTAGTACTCCTTTATAATCACCCAGCTTACGTTGTGGCGTTTGGTAGTACCAAAGTGTTCCTCCGTAAACGGAGTTGCATAATCTCATAGTTATAGGAACATGTATAAGTCATGGATAAAAGCAGTAGCAACATACTAAACGATCGTGTGCTAAGCTAATGGAATGGGTCATGTCAATCAGATCATTCAACTAATGATGTGACCTTGTTAATCAAATAACAACTCTTTGTTCATGGTTAGGAAACATAACCATCTTTGATTAACAAGCTAGTCTAGTAGAGGCATACTAGTGACATATTGTTTGTCTATGCATTCACACATGTATCATGTTTCCGGTTAATACAATTCTAGCATGAATGATAAACATTTATGATGAAATAAGGAAATAAATAATAACTTTATTATTGCCTCTAGGGCATATTTCCTTCAGATCCTGCTTACCACATGTATTGCCAGTATCCCTACTTACTTGATGTCTATTGTCAAATTTCCTAAATGGGCTATTGACATGATTACTTCTTAGATGTCCCATTTCTTTTGGGGGAATATGGGAGATAATCATAAATATCACCTTGCTAACTGGGGTTCTATTTCTAGATGGAAGGAATTTGGTGGTCTTGGGGTCCCTAATCTTAGGGATTTTAACATGGCCCTCCTAGCTTCTTGGGGGAAAAGGTTTTTGGATGACAGAGCTAGTGATTGGGAAAAAAATTTGGCATACAAATACAATGTTGATAGCCCCAATCTGTTTAGTATTAGACCCACCTTGGGATCTCCTTTTGTGAAAAGCCTAGCTTGGGCTCTGGCAGCTGCAAAAACCTTCTATAGATGGATCCCTGGGGATGGTAAAAACATTGCCTTCTGGCATGACACTTGGGCCGGGATTGCTCCCTAAAACTGCCTTTTGGGACCTGTTTGACATCTCACAACAACAAGATGCTACTCTGGCCCAAGTGTGGGCTGGGGGTGAGCTCAAATTGACCTTCAGGAGATGTGTGAATGGGGAGACTCTGGACAGATGGGAGGATCTCGTGAATATTGTGAAGCAAGTGGTGCAGTCCAATACACCAGATCAACATGTCCGAGGTCGGACTCTTCCGCGAGATATTCGTTAGGTCTTTTACAAACTAATCAATTTTGGGGATCATTTCGTGGTCGGGGATGACATCCGAAAATTAAAGTTCCACCTAATATCCATGTGTTCCTTTGGCTGATTTACTACAATAAGAGTCTAACCAGAGACAACTTGGCCAAACGTAGACATGTAGAAGATAAGACATGTGTCTTTTGTGATGAACTAGAAATTATTCAACATTTGTTTTTGATCGCATTGTTGCTAAGGTGTCTAGGCCCTCTTGGTGAATCCTTCACAATTGATATACCGATTCTTTTGTTATGCTATCCTCTTTACGGAGGAAACGAAAACAATGTGAAGCTTTGAATATAGTTACGGCTGCTACCTTGTGGAGCTTATGGCGTTCTTGCCGATGATTTTGTTTTCGAGGCGAAGATGGCGAAATATTCATTTGTGCCTTGAATCTGTTGGGAGCTACGGTCAGGCTATGAAAAATCTTATGCTTAGAAGCTCAGGGTGCTCTTCTTCTCCGGTGCTTAAGGTTGCTGGACTACCGAAGGGGGGAGTTGCTTAGAATTGCCTGGATGTGAAGAGGGAATAAAATGAGGAGGGGAGCTGGCTCCATAGCTAGGGCTTTTGCTTTTCTTGGTTATGCATCTAGTTCTGAACTGTTTTGGTAAAACTCTTGATGTAATAGGATAGATCGACCTATGTTTGGGTTCATGCATGGTAGCTACTTTCGGTCTGTTCTTTGCGCTGTTGAACAGTCTATGCGGTTGTTGGTTTTGCCTTGGCTTTCAATAAAAGTTGGGGCGGGGGAAAACCCCTTTCAGTTAAAAAAAATCGAACTACCTACCTCCGGCTCGCGAACCATTCTCGCTAGCCACTCGGCCAGGCTAGTGCTTCTAACATTCAATAAGCGCAAAGTAGTAAAGAATGTAAAGACAGAGATCCGAACTTTTTCAGTGTTTTCGATCATTCTCTTGGAAATAATGAATAAAGTTATAAAAATTTGAGCAATGTTTGAAAGCGTGAATAGAATTTTGAAATAATGAAAAAAATTGAACACTTACCAAAACATGTGAACAAATTTTGAAATTCGAACACAAAATTAAAAACATAAACAATATTTAAAAACTGTGAAGCATAATTGAAAAATGTGAACATTTTAAAAAAATTTGAACAAAATTTGAAAACAGGGACATTTTTTGAACTCTTGAACATTTTTCTAAAATGCGAACATTTTGCAAATTCCAGAAGAATTTTTGAAAACACAAACATTTTTCTAATGTGAGAACAAAATTTGAAAAAGGGAACATATTTCAGAGTGTTGAACATATTATAGACAAGGCTAACAAATTCTGAAAAATTTGGAGTTTTACTAAAAGCCAAGCATTTATTTTAAAAGGAAAAAAGCGAATGACTTTATGAAACGCAAAAACATTTTTTGAAATATGAACATTTTTTTTAAATGTGAACAAATTTTTAAGGAAGAATATTTTTCTAAAATTTAAACAAAAACATTTTTTGAAATCATGAAACATTTTTTGAAAACCACGAACATTTTTTAGCACCCGAACATTTTTTGAAAAATTTGAACAAAAGCATTTGCAACATTTTATGAAAACAAGAACATTTTTCCAAAATCAGGAACATTTTTCGAAATTATAGTTTTTCTAACAAACATTTTTTAAAATTTCGAACATTTTTTAAAAAGCAAGAACAATTTTCTAAATTTATGAACAATTTTTGAACATAAACTTAGTTTAAAAAAGATAAAATAACCATGGAAAGGAAAAAAGAAACAGAAAACAAAAAAAGAAAATAAAAGAAAAATAAACAGAAACAAATAGAAAACAGAAAAACCAGTAAAAAACCGGTTCAGGGAACGTTCTAGAAGGTTCCCAAAACCGGCTGGCTAGTGGCGGTTGTTGGCGCAAAAACTGGGCGGGCTCTTTGCGTCGCTGCTCGGTCCGCTCGCCTGTGTGAAGCGCCGGCAGTTTGACGCAAAGAGCGTCAAATAGGATATCCCCCACCTCCCCCCTGATTTTCAGGGGAGTGGGTCCCCCATCCTCCCTAATCCAATCAGAAAGGTCCAACTAACACCAGCCCATAAACTCCGTAAAATCTAGCCCGTGAACCTAGCATTACTCCCTTCCATTGGATATACTGTCCGTGCTCGTGCAAAAAAAGCACCGAGTGCGTGAGGTACTCGCCAAATTTCAAAGCATTTGGACATCTGAGTAGCTCTTAGTAAAAAAAGCAAAATCGGATCCAAACAGTAAACTTTTTCATAGACCCTAATTTTGTATTTTTTGCCGAGGGCTACTCGGACATCCAAATACCTCGAAATTTGACACGGACATCACGCACTCAGTCATCTTTCTTCACAAAAAAATGGAATTGTTCGAATATATTTAGTATTTTTAACAAAAAATTGTTCACTTCCAGGCTCATCTGAGCCTGGGAGCCAAAATGCCTCTCTCGTTAAAATTTAATATTTTTCTATACATCATTTCTCTTCACCGGCGACAGATGCATAGCAGCCTCGATCGTGTCCCAATCCTTACCGGTGAGGGTACTGCCAAGGCACAAAATAGTACACTAGAATAGTATATTTGCATGAACAGTAATCTATGGGAAAATTAAGTCCTTGACTGATTACTATCATTTCTTTACATCACGACATTATTGAATAGTGCACCAACAATTACCCAAACAAAAACCGCCAGGAGAACCTAAATCCAAACCCAAGATGCCATGCTTACAGGGCCAAGGTGGAAAGACTGCAAAAACATCATCGCTCCCCCCTCCTCCATCCTCACGTCCTTATATAGAGGGTTCAGATTCGAATATCCAATTATGAGACAGGGGTCATCTGCAGCTGGTGAATAGTAAATTCAGAAATAATACAAGAAAAAGTTTAAAATTCTAATTCTTTTTGTGGACAAAGATGACAGTGTGCGTGAGGTACCCGCCCAATTTCAAAGCATTTGGACATCTGAGTAAAGCAAAATCGGGTCCAAACAGTGCACAAACAATAAACTTTTTCACAGGCCCCAATTTTATATTTTTTGCTGAGAGCTACTCAGACATCCAAATGTCTAAAATTTGACACGGACATCACGCACTCAGTCATCTTTCTCCACAAAAAATGGAATTGTTTGAATATATTTATTATTTTTAACAAAAAATTGTTCACTCCCAGGCTCATTTGAGCCTGGGAGCCAAAATGCCTCTCTCGTTAAAATTTAAGATTGTTCTACACATCATTTGTCTTCACCGACGACCGATGCATAGCTGCCTCGATCATGTCCCAATCGTTTCCGGTGAGGGTAGTCGAGGCACAAAATAGTAGACCAGAATAGTATATTTGCATGAACAGTAACTCATGGGAAAATGAAGTCCTTGATTGATTACTATCCCTTTTTACACCACGACATTAGTGAATAGTGCACCAACAATTACCCGAACAAAAACCGGAACACTATCCAAATAAACCATAACAGCAAACCCGAATAACCTGAAACAATAAAACAAGTGAAACAGAACAACACTTGAATAAACTGAAAACATTAACCCATCCAACCATAAGCCGGAACAGTAACCGAATTGTAACCCAGAGCAATACACCCAAATAAACCGGAACAACAAAATAGTGACAACACTATGGATTCACATGAGGAGTAATCCAGAAGAAATACCAAACAAACCGAGACTCCTTCGCCCTCGGTGTGTTCACCTACAGAAGGAGAATAATCGATGTTGTTGCTGTCATCTACCTCACCTTCTCCTTCCCCGTGGCCAACCAGATCGAGGCTTCTACCACAATGCAGTCATTGAAGCCACCTCTACGACGTGCTCCATCATGGCAGTGCAGAACACAAACATTCGGGAAGGTGATTTAAAAACATAAAGACAATTTAAAAGAAATGAAGAATAAACAAGTTCATGAACAAAAATTTGAACTGATGAAATTGGCACAAGAAATGTGAAGGCAATGTCAGGTGTATTAGAAACCTTTGTCAAATCAGAAGGGAACACATTAATCACCATCTATTGACGCTGCAACCAACCACTTTAAAATCTAGCTTGGAATTTCAGAGCTACTAGTACAACAATATTATGTCCTTACACACCTTTATGTACAAAAATCATAAATGCTTTCTGAATAGTACCCAACACAGTACACATAAATCTACCATGAAGCACATAACAAGAGTTGCAGCCCAAATGTGATATATAGACCAAGATTGCAGGTACACATATATTGCACCAACGTATTCAAGTAGGTGTTGTAGTTGTAGTAGAACTCGCCGGCATTGGAATTAGGTTCATATAGCACATGAACAAGGGGATTGACAACCCTCTTGCCAAGCTGGGTGCAAGCATTTATTTTGTTTGTGTGTCGGTGCAGCTTATCTTGTTTGCTTGGAGACCCTACTTTCATTAAACCTTGATTCTTAACTGAGAAAAATAATTTCTATTGTCGTGCTACATCACCCTTCCTCGTTGGGGAAATCCAACAACTCCTACGGGAGTAGCAGCGCGGCAGACGTATTGAGTTGATCGCTTTGACGTTTGCCGTTAGGGCTTTGCATGTGTTGCAACTAGCCACCTCCACTCACCATCGACTGTCTGATTTGACCTAGCAGTCCGTCGCAGCGTGTTCCTCCTGCACACGTAGATGCCGTTAGAGGCAGTGCACTTGCGCCATTTCGGTGAACTTGTTCGTGGGATCCGGTGATCATCTACGAGGGAGATCGGCGAGGAGGAGATGGCCCCGGAGAAGCGTTGCCCCAACTCTTCTTCCGCTGGCACTGCGTGTCTAGTGGTATTGATCTCGTGATTCATCCTCAATTAGCATGTTCTTGGTTGATCTGCGTGAAGAAATTTTTTATATTGCAGTCGATGCACTTAGCGTGGCCCAACGCAGGGGTAGTGCCATGAGGAGGACATGGAGGAGCAGGTCGATCACCACCATTGGGGTAGGGTGGGGGCTCCGTCTTCATCCATGGGGGAGAAAGGGAAGGAGTAGGGGTGGCGCCATGGGGAGGACTGGAAGGAGCAGGGCGGCGCCATGGGTATAGGGTGACGATGAGGTCTGCATCCATGGTGAAGAAGGGGAGAAGGAGGGCGGCACCATGGGGAGGAAGAGAAGGAACAGGAATGGGGCTCGAAGTCCATCGGTCAAGAAAGAGGATGCGAGAAATTAAGGTAGTCTGTGTCACATAGCGAGTGTTGGACAACCAGGTGGCACCTGAAGGTGGACCCGCGGGATGCCATG